>WAAB01019504.1:0-46002 GCA_013389865.1 Piaya cayana | reverse complement strand
AGGAGGGGGGGAACGCTCATGGAGGCTGGGACACGGACGACGACGACGACACACGGACACGGGGGGACACCGACAGACGGACGCGGGGGGGGGGGGGGGGCCGGAGCCGGGGGAGGCACAGACGGGGTCTGTCTCTTACTCGTAGTTCCTGAAGATCTCGTTGGTGACCCTGCAGTAGAAGACGCGCTCGTCCGGCCGCAGGTCGGCGGGGGGCTGCTCCCGAACGAAGGGCTTTCGGTGCAGCAGCGGCATCGCCCCGCTCCGCGCTCTCTTCCTGCCCCGGGACCCGCTTCGAGGAGGAAGGGAAACAAATAACAAAACCGAAAAAGCGAACGGACGGCGGGAGCCCCCCCCACAACCCCGAACCCGGGGAGGAGGGAGCGGCGGCCCGGCGCGTCCCTCCCCCCGGGGGCGCCGGAGAAGGAGCGGGAGAAAGCGCCGGCGGCGGCGGCGGCCTTTTGTGTGCCGACACGCCGCNGCCCCCGCCCGCCTCCGCCGCACAATGGGGCCGTGACGCCCAGGAGACAGCGGCGGCGCCCCGCGCCCCGGCCGCGCAACGCGTTCGGCGCGGGGATCCCCGCCCTTTGTCCGCCCCGGGGTCGCCCCCGCGCGATGCGAACGCCCGCGGGGACAGCGCCGGCCGCTCCTCGCCCTCCTCCGCCTTACCGGGGCTCCTTCCTCCCTTCCCACCTCTCGGCCGGTGCGAAGCGCGACGCCTTTCTCCTCTTTCTCCTTTTCCTCCTCTTTCTCCTCTGTTTCTCCTTTTTCTCCTCCGTTTCTTTCCCACCCACCCCCCCCAACACCGGCTCCTGGGAAGTTTTTGATCTACTTCTCTGAGCCCTCAATCAGGAAGCGCTGCGGGGAGGAGCCTTCCCTCGCTCTCCCCTACATCTTTATTGGCCGCTCGGTGCCTTCCAGCGTGTGTCACACAGGAAGACAGCGAGCTACATTATTAATTAATGGCTGAGACGGCGCATCCTCCATTTTCGAATTAGCAGCCGGCCCGGGCCCCGCAAGCCCCGCACCGCGTGTCCAGCGTTCGCTGCGGTGCGGGGCTTGCGGGGCCCGGACCGGCTGCTCGCGTCTCCTAGATCGAAGCCACCTCGTCCCGCAGCGGTCCCCGACCTCCCTTTGCTCGTTTTGCCGGCTTTTCCCTCTGGCGTTTGACAGTGCCAGCCCGGAGCCGCCTGTCCCTGTCACGCGCCGCCAGCGGATCTCTTTTTGCACCTGGAAGATGTGCCTGGGATTCCTACTTTTCCACGTTTACAGCGCCGTTCGTAATTAGAACCGGGCTGTTAATTGGTGCTCTTAAGAGCGCCAGCCAACTTGAAGACATAAAAGACACAGAAAGTCCACATCCGTGGTCGTTCATCATAGCGAGGTCCAGCGTTTGCATGAAAAACCTAGAGAATAATAGTACAAATGCCATAGAAATACTGAGGTGAATCATACCTGAAGGCTGATACCTAAGCAGTTTATGTTTGCAACTTAAAACGCTGCTCCTGCAAACGAAGGTCCCATGCTGTTCCCTGCACCTGTGCACAGGTTGTTTTCTTTACCCCTGCAAGTAAAGGCAACGATCGGCGCTGCTGCAGCCTGTGGGACTGAAACCTAAAAGAATGTTTACGTACAATTCATTAATTACTTTGTTTAAACAAAGTGTGATCGGGTTTAAATCAAAAGCAGTGAGAAATGTTAATGCTTGCTCCTTCTGATTAAGTTTAGAAAAACATGAAGTTTGAGCTACAAAACAGGTTAATTCCTGAGTCCTACCAGTTTATTTTCATTTGCCAGTTGGCTTCACTTTCAGGTTTTAATTACTTCCTAGCAGAGGGCACAAATGCAACTTGAGTTAATGCACTTACATGTAACATCTGGTAATTTTTAGTCCGTTGTGCATCAAAACTGTACAGTGTGCCATGGTTATGACATTTAGTGTTGCCAGCTCTTATGATTACAGTGAGATTTTGCAACACTTAGCTTTGTTTTAAGCTCTAGCTCTTCAGCAGATGTGATTAAATTGGAACCTCCAGTCTCCTTAAAAATAATTGCATTTCTAAATCTCAAGTTTGAGAGATAACCTTGAATATGCAGACCTGAAAAGCTTACAAATTAGAAGGGAGAGAAAAGCATTGAGTTTCATATTTTCATGATTCTCATTATTTTTAAGTCAGTAGCATGATGTTTGGGAACTTAGCTGTTTCTTTTTCATGCTCAGATTGTCAGCACAGCATTATTTTAGCCCTAGTTGGTATCCATGAAAAATGCATGAGTTGATAGAAGTGTGACATCAAAAGCAAATTCCCTTTCCCTTTTTGCTCTCTCTTGCCCTTTTTCTCTTTTCTTCTCACCTTTTCCTCCTCCTCTTGTTCTTCCCCCCTCATTATTCCCTCGGTGATTTTCCAGTGAACAGATCCTCACTGAGAAGTAGGGTTGCACTGTGTTTTCATGTTCTTAGGATACAGAGGAGCAGTTCATTTAGTTTTCACCTCTGAATACTACTCTGTTCTTTCAGTTCCACGAATCCAGGCTCTGGTGCTGCTTCCAATAAAGTCAGCAGGAACCAGAACAATTTTTTATGACACCAGCTAATGTCTACTAAATGGACGTTCAGAATTCAATGGAAATTAATTTTGAGAAAACAGGAAAAAAAGGTTAATTTCCTTCCATAAGAATATTTATTGCATTTTTACACTGCAATGGATTTTGTGATGATTTGAGGGTTTTAACACATCACTGAAAGTATAGTTTTGATTCAAGATGAAAGAATGGGATTATTGATGACATTCAGTGGGGTTGTTGATGTGGATTTTGCCCCTAAGTGGCAAAACACAGCTGCTTTCTTTTTAAAAGATGACTTATACACTAGGAGCCATTCTAAGCTGAGCTCCCTAGCTAGGGAGGTAGCAGTTCTCATTCATAACTTTAAAAATAGTTGTATTGGGAACATAAAATCTTATAAAACAGTAGGTGTCTATACTTTGCAAGGGTAGAACAGTTTCCTAGGGACAGTGTCAGCTCAGGCTTGGGGCAGCCCCCTAGGTGTTTCTTCAAAGCTTCTCACAATTTGCAACTTTTTCCATTTATTTTCACTTCCTCCCTGCTTTATCACAGTTTTCTTTCCTTGTCCTATTCTGTTTCTTCCTGTCTTTAACACACCACAAACTGCTTTACATAAAGATACTCCAAAATACCTATTCAGACATTCCAAAGTATCTATTCAGCTATATCTTACCAAATAATTCCACATGTGACTATTGTTATTCCGGAACAAGTAGAACACATGGAATTATTTTACTAGAGTGTTGCCACTTTAAGTCACACCTAACTTTATACTGGAATAACTGATGTTTGGCCAACCAAACCATGCAAAAAGCAAACATTTTACTTAGTTTTACCTGTATTATCATGCAATTAGGAGCGTTTTTTCTGTAGAGTATGTGTAGCCACTTGCTCGCCTGCTGTTTTGTTCTTTTTATTTTCTTCCAAAAGTTGCCACTTTGTTCTGTCAGAGTTTGGCTGAAGTCAGCGACAAAAATTCATTGGATTTGTTGATAAGCAGCTTTCTTGGACTTCGAATGGCAGCTAGGTTCTCAACTCTAATTTTTGTAGAAAACATGGTTGAAAACATAAATGTGAAAAATGTACTTATTGGGTAGATGATAGATTGCTAGCAAATTGTCCAGGCAAATGACATACTATCAATAATCTCTACCTTTTTCTCAGTTGACTGGAGCATGTGAAAAAGCAGAAGTAAAACACATATGTGAACACTGACCCATTATAATGCACTGAGTAGATTTTTGGGGATAGTATCATCCCTTTACTTTCCAAACACTGTTTTGAAAATTCTTCATTTCCGTAATGCAAACAAACTGTAGATTGCTTTTTAAAAGCATATGGCACCCAACAAAACCATCTTATTAATCAGATTACACATTTTATAACTAACCAATATAGCTTTTTTCTACCTTTTGTCCTTTCTCCGGCACCTTGCTGAGTCTATCTACTCTTTTGATCATATATCCGTATTTAGACTTTAAACTGTGTGAGCAAAGACAATGTGCTGGTTTTATCAATCCACTCCAGCTGTGGGTAACAGTTAACATTTGGTCTATTGTCTTTTACTGGCTTTAAAGCACTATGCTTGGATTTTAATAACATACTCACTTATAAATAACATGCTTCAGTCAAAAAGAAGAGATGCGCAGATGGTTTTTCACAATGCGTTTCATTTTTCTTTCATTCTATCGCAGTTGTATTTCAACATGCTTTTAAAGCAGTTCTGTAACCACAAGGATAGGATGTTCCTTATTCTGCATTGCTGGATGTGTTCAACACTTGTTGCTTCCACCTGAGGCACAAATAAAGGTAAAGAATCAATCCCTGTGGTAAGTGAATTTTGGGCATAGTCATATTTTTGGTAGTTTCTTAGCAGTCTTAACCCAGGCATTTCACAGTTGCAAATGTAGGCATAATCTTGGGGTCTGTTGCTGTCATACAGGGCAGTAAGTCACAACCAGAGTCTGTTTCGCTTATGGCTAAGGTTAAATTAAGATCCACTACAGCAAGGCCCATCCCTTAACAAAGCCCTTCGGGGAGCACTGGAATGTTTCTCATATCATCAGAGGTATTCTACAGAAAGGCATTCTATCTTTTTATTTATTATTTTTTAATTATTTTAATAGGCTTCAGACATACAGTTCTCACTGCTTGTAATGAATATTGCATGTTTAATTTCTATGCAGTTCCAGAAGTGAAGAGGTATGTTCCTTTAAAGTTTACCGTAGTCATATCTTTTTTTTTTTTCTCTCAGAAAAGGCTATTAAAGGTATTTTAGCTGAAAACCTTATACTAATGGGGAGGAATTCTGACCTTGTCTACTTTGCAGCAGTGACCGTGCATGATTGGCCTCTAACCTGATTACAAAATGGTAAAATGATGTTGTGAAACCACTATTCATTTCCTAATAGTGTCTCTCAAACCAGCTTAAAGTCTGAGAGGATTGGTACTGCATTTTCTTGCTTATAGGATACAGAATATTGACACTACTGTAATTTTCTGACACTAAAATATGCTGAATTTTTCATTGCTAACCAATATTTAGAATGAATGATGACTGATGAATGATTTTGAAAGAGTGATGTGGGAATTTTCTATCTTTTGCTACATTTGCACATTGTTACTACTGGAGTCATATATGTCATTTTACAATGGATTTAAATATCCTGTATCAGGCTGCTAGAAAAACAAGATCTGAATTGATGCAATATTCTTTAACACAAGAGGGATGTNGGTGGTTGATTCACCTTCCCTGGAGGTGTTTAAGGCACAGGTGGACAAGGTCCTGAGGGGCATGGTTTAGTGTTTGATAGGAATGGTTGGACTTGATGATCTGGTGGGTCTCTTCCAACCTGGTTGTTCTATGATTCTATGTAGTCGAATTTAAGACTCGGAACTCTCAAACTACCATACTAACCTACCATTTACTAAGCTGGCATTCATCTTACTTTAATTATTTACATTGAACACCTCTCTGTCCAGCTGATGAGTAGAATCAATAATTTTGAGGATGCTACTTTATGGTTTTGTTATGTGACTATGTGATACCAACTTTTTTAATTACTGCTGAGATTAAACAACCTGAAAGAGATCTCATGCAGTGCAGTTTCTGTTGAGGAGCACATGAAGAGAAGTTGGCCCAGTAGCTGATCTGGCTTAGTTAGTCCAAGATTACAGTGATGAGCCAATCTAAAACATATATTTCTGCTCAAATACACACCATGTTGGATTTGCACAGTGTTATTCATTCGACAAATGTGATGACTCATGACGGTGACTAGTATTCTGACTTACTTATCCATTTAATATGAGAATCCTTTCACCCCCACCTTATTTTCTTCTGTCTTGCTACTCATCTCTCATATAAGGCTTTATGAAGGATGAAGCAAATAAATTAACTATCTAGGCACTATTCCAGTGGTAGATGCCAAATAAGAGCAGAGTTGAAGAAGACAGTAACTGTTGGAGCCTCAGCTTGGCTCAGTGTCTCCCACTTGAGAACATGTGTGTGAGTTGTGGTGTGTGCAGGTGGAACAGCCCCCCCATGATGCTCCAGCATGTGCTTCAACCCTGGCCATCACTTCAGCACAGGAAGACAAGGGCCAGAGTAAAGCAGTAGCGTATCCTGGCTACAAAATGAGCTTCAGTTTTGATTTCATGCTTTTGCAGGACACTGCTTTTGTATAACTGCTTGTATTAACTGGGTGCTGGTGGTCATCCACGCCTGGTGTACTGAGTCCTAAAGCTGGAGAGGAGTCCACCATACTACATCATGGCCACTGAATGTATTCCTTAGGGGAACACTATATTCAAGGGAGATCCACCAAAAGGAGAACTCCTGAGGCACAGCCTACATGATAATTCTTCCTCCTCCCACAGATCCAAGGACAGGCATGTATTAGGTGGAAGCTGCAGTCCCAGAATGCCTCATGTTCAGGGCCTCATGCCCAAAAGGAAGTGAGATACTGACAGAATTTCTACATTTCTTAAGAGTCAGGCACTCATAAATGTGTTTGTAAAGCATGCGTGTAGAACAGAACTAAAGTAAAAACAAGTTAAGAGCTGGTAAATCCTGTGTGTGCTTTGGAAGACTTGGGACAGCTAGAAAGTTAGTAAGAGTGTTAACCATACAGTTGCTAAGCATTCAAAGCAAGAAAGAAAATGTAAACCTTTCTGTTACCGGTACCAATTTAGCACAACAAGTGAGAAAATTTAATTGTTAAAAATTCAGCATTTGAATTACGAACTGAAAAATTTTTGGTATAATTTCCAGTCATCCAAGACATTCCAATACAAAAAGAAAAGGCAAGACATTGCAATCCTAAGACCACTTTCAGACATGGAAGTTGTAGTACCTGAGACCTTATTCAGTGTGATCACCACAGCATGGACATAGATATAATGTTATAAGAATTCTTACATCCACGTAGTTTATTGTTGTATAGTAACACTTTCTAGTGATGCAGTTTGTGGTTATGCATCTCCAAATGCAACCATATTTAAGGTTTAATTGGTATAAATAGTTCAGGCTAAAATCCTGTTTAGAAGTTTATACCCTAGTTATCGTAATTACAGAATATCATTAAAAAATTGTGTGTAAATCTGGGTTTACAGGCTGTAACACTTAAAACACCATATCAACTGTCCCATTATCCCCCAGAAATGAGGAAATTAGTTTTAACAGGAAGCCTTCTTTTTAGGGGAAGAAAAGGCCAGCTACAGCTCTGTCTGGTCCCTAATAGATACAATGGGTTAGACCCCACGTTTAAAAAGAGATTGTTACACTCAGTGCCACTAACTCATCTGAGGTCCAGTGACAGAAATGCAGCTAATAATGGGAAAAGGAGAAAGCATTCAAGGTTGTTCTTTTATGCCTTATTTTGATAAGTACCCCCTCTAAATTCAGTACCAAGAATAAAGATTTAAAAGGTCAGATCAGGTTTAAAACTGCCCATGCCTTCCTATCACTGCCCTGAACTACCTTGGTTTTTGTTTTCTTATGCCTGTGAGTGGGTGTGTTGTGCCTCTGTGACAAAACTAAAGTTCAGTGAGAGAATTTCCTGCTTCATAGATAGGTTTTAAACCATGCAATGACCTCAATTCTCCATTTCTTACCTGTTACACAACTGAGAGTTTAGCTGCAAAAGGAGTTGCATCCTCAGCATTATCTAGTACTTGCGCATATTGCATGCATACATGCATGGATAAAAATGTTTAAAAGTCTTCCGTCCCGTCCACCCCCCCGAGATAATACTTCATTCACACAGTCTGAAAGAATCTCCTGGCAGGAGGACAAAACTGGGAGGAGGAAGGGGAAAGGTACACCAGGAAGCATGGCTCCCGGCTGCACCGATGGTCAGGCTCTTGATGAGTTCCACAATAGCCCCATACCTACAGCCCACCTGAGAAACCAACAGATGAATTCTTAATTTGCACACAAAACCTGGTTACAAAAATGTGGTGCCTTTCCAAATGACTTTACAGAGGCAAACAGAGGTGGTGATCTGCCAGCTGGCTCAGTGCAACCGTGTGAATGAGTGAACATTGCCAGGGATGTCTTATTGCTGCTGTCAATTTGTACCTTGGCATTACGCTGACGCTGCCGCCCTGGCCAGCAGCAGCTCCACAGGCTGGACTGTCAGTGGGACCTGGACAGTTTGGTGCTGTTGAAAACACTTTTGGGAACTGCACGTCTTGTGATGAGTCTGCTGGCAGCCAGGGTCACTCCTGCACCAGCCACTTCTTGACAGTCAAGGCACTGCCACATTGCCCAGTGATAGTGGCACCTTCCAGGCACAGCTCCTGGCTTCCCTTAGGAAGGGCTGGGTGTCAGGCTGTTCTCGTGTCCCTCCTTGTCCCTTCATGCCTGCCCAAAGCACGAGGAGTTCAGCGCTGGCGTGGGGACCGGTACATCCTAGACATGAGGAAGAAATTCTTCGCGCTGAGGGCAGTGAGACCCTGGCACAGGCTGCCCAGGGAAGCTGTGGCTGCCCCACCCTTCTAGGTGTTCAGGACCNTGCATGTGGCGCCGAGGACAGGCGGGGCGGTGCTGGCCGCGCGGGAGCCGCGAGGCCGCGGGGTTGCGGGCAGCGGGCTGGGCAGGGCGGCTGGGGTCGACATCGGAGCGAGGTGAGCGTGAGGCCTCGCAGGAGCTACGAGGCTCTTCTGCCGGGAGGCGTAAATGTAATCGGTTCCAGTGGGGGTCGAGCAACAATATGCTGCTGGGAGTGATTTGGACTTAGTTTCTCCAGTTAANACATCCTAGACATGAGGAAGAAATTCTTCGCGCTGAGGGCAGTGAGACCCTGGCACAGGCTGCCCAGGGAAGCTGTGGCTGCCCCACCCTTCTAGGTGTTCAGGACCGGGTTGCATGGGGCTTTGAGCAGCCTGGTCTGGCGGGCGGTGTCCCTGCCCATGACAGGAGGGCTGGAACTGAGTGGGTCCTTTCCACCCCGATCCCTCCCTCGGTTCCGTGCCCGCCGACAGCCGCCCCGGCCACACTGCGCCGACGGGCGCTGCCGGGGCGGCCCCTGGCGGCGGCGGCGCGCGAGGGGGCGGCTGCGCGCGCGCTGCATGTGGCGCCGAGGANCCTGGCCTTGAGCACCTCCAGGGATGGGGCAGCCACAGCTTCTCTGGACGACTTGTGCCAGAGCCTCAGCACGCTCAGTGTGAAGGAATTCCTCCTTAAGGCTAGTCTAAATCTTCCCCTCTCCAGTTTATACCCACTGCCCCCAGTCCTGTCACTACAAGCCTTTGTAAACAGTCCCTCCCTACCTTCCTTGTAGCCCCTTCAGGTACTGGAAGATTGATATCAGGTCTCCTTGGAACCTTCTCCAGGCTGAACAACCCCAGCTCTCTCAGCCTGTCAAGAATTAATCAATAGAACTAGTCTTTCCGTGGTGTCTAGCCCTTGTTCATGTGACCATTCTGCCTTACAATGTTGAGTCTGTCCCTCCTGTTCCTTTATTTTATAAACTATCAATTCATAAGGATTTAGAGAAGGATAGCCCCTGTAAATCTTCATGGTTTCAGTATTAGGGAGCACTGGATGGAACTTTCCTCACTCCTCCTTTCTTTATCATAGTCTACTCCTAAATCCTACTCTTAGGTGTATCGTGAGCTTTGCATGCAGACCAGAAAATGGTCTTCTCTAAGTAGAGTTACTTTTGGCAGCAGTTTAGTGTCTGTGGTGTGAACTGTCAGGTGGACACACTGAGAAACAAGGTGTAAATGTTATATTAGCACACTAACACAGGATTTTAAAGGTATTTGGTCAAGTAGGTGGAAAATGTACTCTAGATGAGCTTGCACAGGTTTTGTGCATAGATTAGTCTTAGCATTGTTTGGAATTATGTTCCTTTTGTCTAGAGTTTGCCTGTGCAAGAACTCTGCCTAATTCTCTATCAGATGACTGCTCTAAGTATATGCCTGTCCCACAAAAGGGAGATTTGCCACAAAGCATCTGAAATACCTGATACAATATGCTTTCCTCATAAAGTATTAGTAAAGCTTCAAATCCAGCCCTGAGAGCCAACTTACACACTGTTTTCTTTACATTTAAATGGAACTTATTAATTCCTTTTAAATAGTGACAGTTGTGTATTTCAAGACATCAATATTTTCCCCTTTTGAATACATTCCAAAGCCTTTGCAAAAGGACCATTAGAGGAAGAGCACATTAGTGTGCTTGAACTTCTAAGGAAGTTGAAGGTAGACTGAGCAGTAAGATGAAAAAGTATCCAGAAGGAATGTTACCCCCATAAGTTTAATCATACTAAAATTACTCTTTAGCTCATTATGAAATCTAGTTATTTTTTATAATAACAACAATATGGATGAATATGATATGCAATTTTTCTGAAAGAGCAAGTGAATATACACACACAACCCCATTGTGGGCAGGATCTGTAGTGATTCAGTGGTGTCCAGTATGTCAAAACACTTGAGCAGCTGAAAGACTGGAACCCAAAGCAAGGATGCAGCACCAGGGAAGGCAATTAAGGTAAAATGAAAAACGCTTACGTGTGTCATATTGTAGCTGCTATTTAAATAATCCTATCTGAACTTAACCATTGTACTAAAAAAAATAATCTGGTCTTGCAGGTTACTTGCACTTATGCAACTTGAAAACAAAATCTATCAGTTGAGCCAGTTCCTTGGCAATACTCCAACAGTTCAAAACGGGTCTAGAGCCAGCTTAACTGCCTCAGCCATAACTATTTTCACTTCTCCAGGAACAGCTCTGCAGAGCGTAGACCTACTGAGATAGCCTATGCTTCCCTACTTGTGAACTCTGACTTCCAGAACATATGCAAAGAAACAAATGGCCTGGGCAGCAGATACTGGCTCTGCAGTGCCTCTCTGCCTCAGAACTGCTCCCCCTGGGCTACAGGCAGCTGATTAATTCATTAAAGGACAAAACAATCCCCAAGACAGTTAAACAAGGTGTTCAATGTGCCTTTCCTCTTTTTTTGTTACTATTACTGATAGGCTTCAGGCACATTTGCTTTACCTTGGTCTCCAGTGAATAAGCCCAGGTATCATAATAGAGTTCCTGTTGTTTGTTTCATACAAATGCACACTGAAGCTTCTGTCTGGTGAGGAAGTAATGAGAACTTGTGAAGTAATAAAGAAGAGTCAGCATTTTAATATGTTGAAAAGTTTTAATAATCAACATCAGAAGATTTTAATCTGTTGGCCATATCTTACTTGATGGCTGGCTGACCTATTGCTTCTTCTTTCAGGATAACCAAAGGTTGCTATGAAATGATAACTGGAAATGTTGAGATATCAGCTCTCCAAAACAATGTGTTAAATATAAAGAAGGCCCAAGCAAGAAGCGTCCAGGTAGTACACGTGATTTTCCAGGCCAATGTGAATGAATTAAGAGCAAAGGCACTGCCTCTAGGAACAAAAATTAAAAGTCAGCCCCAAAGCAAGGCAGAACAAAAAAAAAAAAACCCAACCCTCTGCCTAGCAGCTGCCTGGAGCAAGGGGACAGAAATTTTGTTCCTGTTGCCTAGGGTCACGTTAAACCTTTGCCGTTTTACAACAAGCTACAAACCCTGAGGCTGACTGGGTGTTAGACTGTGTGAGAAAGAAGAAAAAAGAGAGAGAAAGAGCCCTTTGGGGCATTGAATGGGCCTGAGGGCCAGGCACAGGATTTGAGAACAAGAAATTGCTTACTGTGCATTTATTTGGAAAGACTTTAGAGGAAGTGCTAGAGCTGGTACTACCCCTTTGCCCTCCTGATAAACACACTAATTCAAAGACTCCAATAATAAATTCTAAAGCCAGAAAGAAAATGTGTTTTTTTCCCTTTTATAACAATCAGTGGTTTAGAGGGTAAAACACTCAGTGTGCACCTAAGACATAGTTGATATCAGTTACAAGGAAAACAGGACTTCACACCCTCAAACTAAACTAATTTGGTTGCCAGTACAGTAAGCAGCCTAAATAGTGCAGAGATAGGTTCGTAATAATTTAAAGGGTAGTAGGCAACACACAAAAACCAACTTTATCTGGGGACAACATAAACTTTCAGGCCTGGCTTAGCAAAATGAAGTGAGTAGTCACTTTCCAAGTTCAACTGAAAGGGGAACGGAACAAGGACATCTAAGAAAGATGCTGATTTTGGCCCATTTAAAGCTGGATCACTGGCCTAAGTGATTATCATATCCTGTCATCTGTATCTGCAAGTGCATGAAACCCTTTTGCTAAGAAGGGGTTTTGTCAGTACCATATTTTGGAAGGTCAGGCAACAATAGCAGTAAAGACATGACAGCCAAAACAATTAAAAGGCAGCACAGGTACCTGTTTGAACATACTCTTCTAATAATTTCATTGTTTTGGTACTCACCTTCTCCTAACTTGCTGTGCCTCCTTATCACTTCATATGAACTTTGTCTTGTGAAAAGATAAGAGAAAGATTATGCACCAAATGATTCAGCTGACTGTCCATTCTGACACTCTGCAAGGAAAGTGGTATGTAAATGTTATCTGTAAAAGATGAATTTCACCTTGCTTTTCACCACTTCATTTAAAAAATACTAGATTTATAATATTTCTGTTAATGTTGTTCTTTTCAGCTTGTTGGCTTTTGTACATTTTTGGACATGTTACAGCTTCCTAGAATTAATAGCTCTAGAATAATTTAGATCATTAGGAAAAGTAAGTTTCTTGTATCACTTTAAGGGCATTAGTGCATTCTTATCAACCAGAAACACAGCTCAGCATTGGGCTGTCGTATCCAGTTCTACAGCAGCAGTGCATATCAAAAGTTTGCGTGCTCTGATGTTATAACAGGTTTTTTGGGAAGAAACAAGTCACAGTTCCTTGGGGTATTTATAGAATTTAAGAATGCTTTTAAGTAACTTGTAATGGCAGATGCCATTGCGTACTCTGTCATAAGTGGTTTTCTTATTCATAACAAGTAATGCATATTATGGTATGTTCCAAGCTAGGCCCACATTAAACTTTGTAGAAAAAATAAAGACCACATCTGTATTACTGTATAAATTCCATTTGGATTTTGTTAATGTCACGTTTTATTTTATTTTTGTTTTGAATACAGCTCTTCAGGGGTTTTAGCCATCAATCTGCTAGTATAACATGATTGGATGGGGCCTTGGGCAGCCTGGTCTGGTGGGAGGTGTCCTTGCCCATGGCCCATGGCAGGGGGGTTGGAGCTGGATGATCTTTAAAGTCCCTTCCAACCCAAACTATTCTATGACTTTATGACTTCAGTGGATAATGTTTAGAGTTACCATGGGGCAGAAAACTTGTTACAATAGGACTAACCTTTGAATGGCTTGGGCATGAAGCCATAGAGTGAGGTTCCTGCTTTTCCAAGGGCTGGCCCTTTTCTCCTTTTCACAGGAGTCTATCCCCCTGCCTCTACTACACAGCCTCTCCCTAGAGGTGCATTCTCTTCCCCCAGGGCACATGGCTGCTGGCCCAGCAAACAGGGAGATGGCTACAGCACGTCCTGTCTTGGGTTAGAGGAGCAAGAAGGACTTAGAGGAACTGGAACTCAGAATGACTGGGATACCAGTTCTGGGATCTAAACAAGATCCCACTGAAGGATCCCAGGTGTGGAGATAACAGTTGGCAACACACAGGAAAGACAGAATTAGGAATTATTGACCTGGAAGTGATAGGTCAATTCACAACACCATTAAGTCTTCCTAGAACAGAACCAGGCCACATTCTAATAAAAATGGTCAGATTGGACCAGACTTAATGTTTCATTCAGGCTTCTCCAGTCAAGAAAACCCCAATCCCTTGGAAATAATGGTGGCTTTTCACACTACGCATCTGAGGCTCCTAGCACTTTACTACGAGCGTTTTTACCTTCTTTCAAACAACACATTTCTGTTCTGTATGCTCCAGTGCCACTTACCATCCCTGTCCTTCCCTTTGCTTCCAGCCCTGATCCCTTCAAACTGCTGCTCTTGATCATCTGGTCTTACATGTCCCTTTTAGCATGTATACTCAGCTGCCAGCTTGCTTTTCCTTTTCCTGGAATGGCTGTGGTTATTGATTATTCAAAGGTAATGGCAAGTAACAAGGGATTTCATGGCTGTTTAAAAACTTCTAAGAACTTAAAGTTGGAACTTCAGGGGCATGTAGATAAAAATATTTACAGTTGTTGTTAAATAGGTTAAAAGGTAGGTCATTATTTATTTCTCCTCTTTCCTGCACCATGTAACATCACGTGTGAGGATTTTCCTGTTGTCAGTTACATAGCTGCCTTAATTAGCACTTCTCTCCTGTCTCATAAAAGCAAAAGAAACTGGACTGGGACCTTCTCACATATTCTCAATTGAGGCCTCTGGTCCAAACTCCATCTTAAGTAATGTTAGTATGATCTTCACTGGGGAGATGAAGTTCTGCTGATTTCTGAATGGGTTCTTTTCTTTGGTGGTTTTTTGGTTCGTTTTTGGTCTGTTATTTTGGTTTGGTTTGGTTTAATACTTTTAGGTAGAACTAAGCAGATAAGTCTCTGCATCGTATGCCTTAACATGCTACTTGAGTCACTCCAGCTTTGTTGAAGGACTGTATTGACACTTGTCTTAGTTTACAGCTCTTTACATAGCTGCTGCATCCTGCCTAGCACAAGCATTCCATAGACTCGTAACTCAACAACCTGTCCCTTTTCCTGTCAACACAGCATTTCTCTAAAGAACACTGTTGACCAAACAAAGACCTGCAGAGAGGATGACACTGCTATTGCATGCATAGCTTTTTTAAAAAGTCAATCATCTACTGAGGTGATGAGAATTCAGGGAATTCTGTACTATGAATACAGAGCTGTTTATAGTATACATATGGTTTGCTTTTAGACAAAGTTAGCACTTAGAAGACTTCAGCATATGGAGAAAAGCATAAACAGAAGATGTTTAGTTCTGTCCTAGTGAATTATGAACCAGATAGAGAGTCTGGGGATCCTGAGGATTATTTCTAAAGAGTTGAGTATTTGAGTCCTACACTATTCCTAAATGGCCTAAGGAAATTAGAGACTGAAAGAAGAAAAGTCAGATTCTGGTGGCAAAGGACATTTTTATATTTATATTTAATTATATAGCCTACAGTTTTCAGTTATTGCATTAAATTATTCTTGGTGTGTATCATATTAAGCATGGCTTATTCAGGTGTTTCTCTAGGGCAGTGAGTGTTTTGTTTCAACAAAAGAGTGGCTCACAGTGAGTGATAATTCAGTACAGAAATATAGATTTCATTCAGAGGAAACTATTCTTAAGTTGTGTCACCACCAGCAGAACAGACTTTGGTTGGTATAAGCTAATTATTAATAGATTTCTGATGTAAGGTATGGTATAGGTCTGAATGTGATTAAGTTAGGAGGAATTCTGCCCCTCTCCAATGACAATGGCTTTGAGTCCTGAACTTAAAAATAGCAAGAGAGTAGTTACTCTGAATAATTCAACTAAAACATTAGAAAATGGTAAATGGAAAGAACAGACCTCAGCATGAGTGAGTTATTAAGATATAGTTGTTATGCAAAGACTGCGAAGCTTAAAATATCCCTAATGTGGCAGTTTATGATTATCAGCCTTTTGGGTACCTTATTTCTAATTGATGGTATGATTAACATCTAAATATAAAGGCAGCCTATATTACTAATAATACTGCTTTAGCTATTAGTAATATTATCAGCCCTGGCAGAATCCCTAAACCTATTTTTCGTTGTATTAGTACAGGAATAATTTGTTTATCATCTGTTACTTTGAGACATGTTGATCTTTCAGTCTACATGTGTTTTTACTTGTTTGTGATCTTATCTTATTCAAATTTCAGAATCACACGATTCACCACTAAGGTAAAGAATGCAAAATTATCCATCCAGTTTGGTTTCAGACAGACAAATGCAACTTCACATGAACAAAGGGGGTTGTATCCAAGCATCATTTGCCTGTGTTCTTAATATTTTAGTACTCTGTGGAAGAAAGCAAGTTGGGTAAGAATTTGGTTTGACTTCATATCCAGTCCATTTTCAGGTTTCTCTAGTCTCCAAAGACAAGAATCCAGTCTAAAGATGCCAGAGAGCTTTAGAATGCTTAAGGCAAGGCAGTGCCACACTTTTTTCCAATCTTTGTTGTCATACTTCGGAATAAAATAAAGGTTTTGCTGCAGATAAAAAGAAAAACATGTCTGAGTTGTTACCTAAGTCTTATACACCTATTCCATATTTGATTTATGCTCAGAGGAAGGAACCTTGGTTTGAGCTGGTTAGATCTGCTTTTTCTGCTGAAACAAGCTCTGAGCTTGAAGTGTTTCATTCAGAGAACTCTTCTTTGACAAACTTTCAGCAATCAGAGCTGAGGCCAAGCTTCCCAAAAACAGGACACTGCACTGGTCAGGTCTCCAGTCTCTGACCCACTGGCAAATGGTTTGTGGAAACTCAGCATCCAAAGCATTCATCTCAATACTGGCTGACACAACCTCCTCAAAGAACAATTTGTGAGTTCCAGGAAAACTCAAGCCTCACATGTGTGGGTGTTGCCATGTGATAATGCTTCTTCTTCCAAGTGACAGGGGAAAGGACAAGGGGGAATGGCCTCAAGCTGTGCCAGGGGAGGTTCAGACTGGATATCAGAAAAAAAAACTTCACAGGAAGGGTCATTGGGTACTGGGACAGACTTCCCAAGGAGGTGGTTGAGTCACCATCCCTGGAGGTATTTCAGAGATGGGTGGACGAGGGACCTGTTGAGGGACATGGTTTAGTGTCAAATGGTTTAGGGGGAGGCGTGGTTTAGGGGCAAATATGAATGGTTGGACTCGATGATCGCAGAGGTCTTTTCCAATCTGGTGATTCTGTGATTCTATGACTGTTGGGTTGGTCCTGCCATCGTGTAGGAATTGGGGCTCAGCTCTCTAGAGAGTATCCTCTTTGTTCTTGGTTATCAAACTGGCAGCCCGAAAGCAAGTCTCCTTGCAGCCCCGGAAACTTCCACATGAGAGTTAGCAAGCCTGAACTACAGCCCTTTGAAGCACTGTGCTTCCCAGCTAAGTAAAACCCTTTTTCATTCCTTGTCTTTTAGTGCGGTTTTGTTTTGGAGTGACTTGTTTGTCCCTGTCAGTGTCAGGGAGGACATGATCTGACTTTCTGAATATTTTTTGTCTGTCCCCAGCAGGACTTGAAAATTCTTGCCCGTGTTATGCAAGGCTCTCCTACCCTACATGTGACAGAACAGTCTGGCAAGATCTGCCACCACCTTTCTTTGCAGACAGGGCCACTCTTTCAGTCCTGAATGAATGGGAAGTGTTTGCCAATTTGTGCTTTATTTTAATTTCCTCTGCACAGATCTGGAGAGTGTTTGCCTATAAATACCTGCTTATAGGGTGTTTGTGGAAACCACTGTTTTCTCCAGGGATTGAATCATGTTTTCAAGTCACATCTTGCCATGGAAACAGACAGGTAATGAAGGATCTGAACTGGATTTCTCTGCATCACCTTCTCAATCCTTCATTCAACCAAGTGACAAACCCTCATTACAAAATAAAGGCTGCAATCCAAAATTATGGTTACAGTGAAAGCAGGCTTCCCAAAGTAAAGGGTTCACAGTTTAATAGAGATAAGCAATCTTTTACAAATCAAAATAAGTAGTGCAGTGGTACCTACCAAATGTGATGAGGAAATTTTCATATCTTCCTATAAAAGGCTTCCCAGGCAATTCTGAATGCTTTTCAGATTGGCCTATGAATTAAAAAATGTGTGTTAAAATGGACTAGAATGTGTGGCTGAATTCTGATTCAGTCTTTGCAATTCCAGACATCATAGAATGATGTTCAAGTTGTTATTCAAAGCAATGGAATATGCATTTTAAAGTGAACTTAATCTTTTACAGATTTTGCACAATGTAATTTGGAAATGCAACCCCTTAATCTGTTACAGTGTTGAAACAACTATTGGAAATTAAAGGCTATGATCCTGCAAATATCACCATTAACTTTAATAAAACTACCAGCATGCTATTAGGGGCTGCTAAATACCAAGAGCTAATAAATGAAAGTTTTCTTAAAAGTTTTTGCTGAACCAATACAAAACTATGTCAGCATTAACAATAAAATAGTTCAGATTTTTCAGGATACTATTGAAATTATCATGAATTCCTGAATATATAGATCAATCAAGATAACTAGTCAAAAAAATGAGACTTTGGGGAAAGACCAGACCTTTCTTTGACAATATACCACACTGAAATGCCTAGAACCCCTGCAATGGATGTAAAAGATTTACCATGGAACATCTCTCTGTGCTTTTGATCAGAACAAGAGACAGAGTATTCCCCAAAAATTCACCATGTGTTTGACAGCCCTTACTGAAGACCGAAGAAAGACTAAAAATCTGAGTTTGTCCAGGCAGAGCTATTAGTTTCTGTCAGCATTAGTAAGCTTTGTAGTAAGTCTCATCATATAATTTAAAAGATTATTTAAGAAACTTAATCTTTAATAGTAATTTACAGTACTGTCATTCCTGGGTAGGAATTATGAATTGCTTGGTTCAGTTAATATATGTTGGCTACCTGGAAAGCGTTGTGGAAGTCAGAGAACATCAGTAGAGAAATAAGTTTCTTATCTTTTGCTTTGCTTAGTTAGCCCTTCTTCCTCTTTTGTGCAAAAGAGTAGTGGTAGCATTTCTTTCCTTACACTTACTATTCCATGGAATTTTTATTTTGTTTCTGATCATCATTCAGCCCAGTTTGTCCCTTGCACATGATGCTGGCCCAGTAAAGTGTGTGGTAGGAGCATTCTGCCAGAAGGTGAGGGTAAAAAAGCTATAGAAGGGCTATCTAAGTGAAAATGTTTGAAAGTCAAAGGGTGGGCACATGTTTGACTTCACAAAAGAAAATGCTGGCTTCTTTTGCAATGTTGGTTACACAATCACATAAGGTTTTATTTTTAAAAGCAAGTAAAAAAAATTACAGTGCATCAGCTCCTCGACTGGTGTAAATCAGCGTGCTTTTATTGACTTTGATGGAGCTATGTCGATTTATACCAGACGAGGATTTGGCCTACTATACAGAGATATTTTTATTTCTCTTCTCACTCTATCAGTTAAGGAAAGGGCAATAATCAGCAAGCTGGAAGCAATTATGTGTGTGTGAGGAGGGGGTAGTTTCATAATAGCTAACTTGATATTATTTCCTGTAAAATGCATCAGGAGAATACAGCCTGGAGCCTGCTGACCAGTTTGTTTTGCAAAGAAATATTTGTTCAAATCTATTTATAATAATTTGTTAAATAATGGGCAGACTTGGCTCAAGCACTTGCCTTCCCCTGCCTGACACCAGAGGTGGCAGTTCTGGTGCCGACCAGGGCACCGAGTGGCAGCTGGAAAGACTCAGGCAAAATTTGGCTTTCACTTGCATCCACGTAAATCTGGAGTGATTCTACCAAAAATTAATAGAAATATTCTTTATTTACAACAGTGTGCCTAAAAACAAAATTTGGCAGAGTTTTCAACTGAGCATTTATAACCCGTTTCTGGCAGCAAATAAGAATGGGGGAGGGGAAGATTATTCATTGCAGATGCTTTGTAAGATTAACAGAGGCTTTCTGGTGACAATAAAGTCTAATAACATAGTCATTTTTGGAAAATGTTTTTTAAAATGTGATTTGTGGGAGTTTTCTGTCTTCCTTTAATTCTTGCAGCATTTCATGGTGGTAAAAATGCTAACTTGAGGCCTCAGGTGAAATTGTCTGTATTGCTGTGATACCAGGCAAGCTAAAGCAACTGATCGTAAGCTTGGATTTCTAAGAAACCATCTTGGATAAATGTGTTTCACAAGGTTTGGGTTTAAGTATTGCTAAGCAGCCACACATTGGTAAGGGAGCTGAAAATAAGCTAGTCACAACTGAAATAAATTGAAAGGTGTACCAAATTATTTTTAAGCTGTAGTGCAGGTTATTCCAAAGTACCAGCACTATTAACACTAAAGTATTCCAACCAGCTCTTGCAAGATAGCTCAATCCTCATCTCCTATCTTTGCTCTCAAGGGTGATTTAAACATGTTTTTGTTTTTAACTCATTAATATCATTAAAATGACTTCATGCCCTGTTAGAGTGGATGCAGATATACTAGGCAAATGGTGCTTCTGTCACTGTAGCCTGTACCCATATGGCTGCCTCTTGCCAAACTGATCTACAGTTAAATTAATCCCAAAACACCAGGTAGGTGAGCCCTCAGGCATTGGCACACAACTCATAATAGACTGGAGAATATGCAGCTCAGAATTTATTCTGGAAAGATGCATAAATGCAGTTCTAAATGGAGTTGCACAGCCCTTCTTCCCCACACCTGCCCACTCCAACCCTCCTTGCTGCCTGTCCCTGGGGAAAGGTCAGGTCGTCTATCTATCACAGTCTTGTCTTTGATTTCCGGTATACATATGTCCATCACTTCCTGAATCCTTTTGAAGCAAGGAACAGTGAATAACATTCCAAGGAAAGAGTGTGTTTGCTTATTTGGGGATTCTTTTTTTGTCACAACTGAAATACAACCTCCTTAAAACCAACATAAGATAAGGTGCCATTACTGATAGGGCAGGTGACAGCATTCTGACAATGAATTTAAATCCACTTTCCCTTAGGTATAAACTGCTAGTTCTATTCTTCTGCATGTTATTACAATGCATCTTTCACTTTTCAGCTGTTATGGAAATTCATGGGGTGGTTTTTCCCAGTAAGGTTCAAATGTATGTGCTGTTCTGCACTGGAAAAGACAACTGCAGGGTCATTATCATCTTTTCTAGTGAATACACAACTGAAAAACAAGTGCAGTATTGTAACCAGCACTACCTTTTGACAGTTATATGGATTGTATAAACTAATTACTCTTTTTTGATAAATATATGCACCCAGATCCCTTTTACTATTTAATATAATGCACAAAACAACTGCTTACAGACAGTGTTCTTTGAATCAATATCACAAAATCAATTCACACCAAAAATAATTTAAGAAGGATGAGAAAATTTTGAACATGACACATCAGTGAATTGAAGGTGGGCTCTTCTCATTATTTTTCTGCTTAGTTTTTAGTTCTTTACAGAAAAAAAATGATGAAAGATCATTTTAAGATCTGGTGTGTGCTGTGAAGATGATGTCCCAGCTAATTTTGATGAGGACAGAGATTATGACTGAAGTCAGGAATACACAGAAGATTAAATCCTAAACTGTAACCCTGTTTTCGTAGAAATGTATAAAGGAAACAAAGCAGAATGACATACCTAAACCAAACCATTTCTAAGTAGGCATCTGTCAGATTTTTCCATGAGATGTAGGCAGTTTAAGATGTGCTGTAACAATATTTGAGGTTGTTACATTTTAGTATTGTTCAGCTTTCAGGTCAAGTGTGGTCCAAATACTGAAGATTAATTTCAGGGACAAGCTGAGAAGTACCCAGGAAAAAGGTTAATATTACAATAACTACCAGTTCATATGTGACAGCTAATCTTTAACTTGAGAAAACATTGGACAAGGTTATCATTAAACCGAGTGAAGCTTGGATGTATATGAATTTGAGTTTGATGTCAAACTACAGAGAGAATGGGGTATTACACCAATATCTGATCCTGTGCATACTGCTGGAGTTGGTTCATAGCACAGCAGAACTTCAGGCTGTAAGCATGAATTCTCATAGGCAATGTTTGTGGGATGCGGTGTATCTCTGTATGGTCTTGATGAGGAGCTGAGATAATCCTGTTGCTAGACAGAGCTGAAGTCTGCTGAGAGATCTTGAAAGGCACCTTTTGGGGTCCAACAGGAACCAGAACTAATCACTTGCTGTTTTATTCATTCATTGTTACTCAGGTAGAGGAGGGAAATGACCCAAGTACCAACTGAAACTCTGGCCAGGCAGGACGAGGACAAAGCATGACAAACTACCGCAAGTTCCCTTCCAAGTGCACCAGCTTGATCTGAGAAGAAATAGCAATCACATCTCTATTACCTGAAATAGAGCTCAGCTATTCCAAGGTACATATTTAAGGTTCTGGAAGCCTCCTAAGTTTTTTTGTGTGTTGTTTTGGGGTTTGGTTTTTTTTGGCTTTGTTTTTGTTTTGGTTTGTTTTTTATCCTGTTACACGTGCAGTTAATTAGTTTACCCAGTGGAAATAAATCTTTGGAAGCAAGAACCACCTACTTCATATTAATCATTATGTTTCTATAGATATTATGAAGACTGGAAAAAATAGGGCTGTAAGGGATCTCTGAAGGTCATCTAATGTGTCCTCCATTGTAAGGCAGGTTAAACAGCAGAGATAAATTGCTGGAGTATCTTCCCTCACATTATCCATTTCTAGTGTGCAGCTTGTGTCTGACTCCACTGCAAGGTTTTACAAAAGAATTGGTATGGGACTTAAAGCTCCCCACGGAAGAAATGAAGCAGGATTGGAAGTAACAGAATGACTTCTAAAGTGCTGTTACTCAGCTTGGCCTCCAATTGAGTATCAGTTTAGTAGAGCTGTTAATTAAAAAAAACCTTAATTTGATTACCCTGGTTAGTCCTTAAATTTAAGAAGCTAGCGTCAAGGCCCACAGAGCCTGAGACCAGCTACTATCTAATTACTAGGCTGGGATTTTTTAATTACTACAGATAAGAGTACTGGGGGGAAAACTGTCATGATTCAGAATTCAGAAACCACATCCTCCCTTATTTTCTGGCCATCCCACTCAGCCTCTGAGAGGGAGAGTTGAGAGTGTAGTAAGTGGAGGAAGATAACCACATCCCCAATCTGCTGTCATCCTCAGACAACAAAATTTCCGAAGTGTCTTCTGCTTAACTGAGAGAAGTGATGAAAACAAAGAGGATGTAAAATAACCTCACTCATTAACAGGTGCCTTCACTTGTCATTGGCCTTTTGCCTACAGGCAATTTCCACTGGCTCTTTAGCAAATTTCTGCCACATCCCCACTTGAAAACTCAAGATAAATCAGCTAAAGGCATGAAGACAACCTGAACAATTTAAGCCTTCTTAAATCCCACATCGATGCTTTTATTTGGGAGTGAAGAGTCTGCAGAGCTCTGATGGATTTCCCCTTCTGAATGTCACCTTTACTCATAAAGGTTTAAGGTACTATAGTAGTGAAAAGTTACTCTCTGTTTTCCAGGTAGTAGAGCAGGATTCAGGCATTTGTGAGGGACGTCCTCGTTTACAGCTTGATGCCTCAGCACAAGCTCGTCTTTATTATTGGCTTAAGCTGAAACTGGGCTGTGAATAGGAAGGGGTGAGGGGTGGTACCCAACCAGTTAAGTTCTGAAAAGAAGAGTAGCAAGATGGTTGTGTGAATGCATTAAACTGCCTACCTAGATTTGGCCAAGGTTGCTTGCCCAAGTTTTTGGTTCATTATAAGCAAACCTCAATAGCATCAACCTAAGGCTGTTTGGTTTGTAACAGAAACCTCCATCCTGGGACTGAATGCATTGTAAGAACTCTGACAGATGGGCTTTGTTGGATTAAACAGCAGCAATCTTTAACGCTTTACCTCCCCTGTGTCTGCTGCAACCCTCTCCCTGTGCTGCCTGTTCCAGCAGCAAGGAAAACAAGAGCAGGTGCTGGTGAGAGTGATTCTGCCTCGGAGCCTGGCCTGGGAACTGCATGGGCTGAGGCAGCAAGTCCTTGCTTTGGCCACCACTGGTGCAGAGCCAGTGATCCCTAGCAGTGAAGTGGAGGAGGAGGGAGGTAGGCAATGTGTAGCCGACACTGTTAAACCTGATGGAGTCCAACCATGTCTCACATTCAGTTGATTTGCCAAAATCTTCCATAGCCACCTGATGCTTCTTCACATGCATAATAATTTGACCATGGTGAAAGTTTTTGCTTAAAGCAAAGTATAAGAGAGTACTGGTGCAGTGCAGGCAGAGAGCAGAATGGATTTAAAAGCCTTTTCACAGCTTTGATCTGGAAGTTTTTGGGTTACAGTAAACCTTTTTTTGCCCTGCCAGAAGCAATCACTGCAGGAACATGAACATGGGCCCCATCTCCTCCCTCTTGCATAAACCACCCCCTTTGTGTCTGGGCATACCTCCCAAGTTTTGTGCATCTCTGTGTCTGGCACCTATGCAAATTAAGCAATCTGTATCTAATTTACGTGTGGTCATAAAAAACCCACTGTCTTTAGGGGTGGTTAAAAGTGTTAGCCTGAGCCTGGGCTTCACAGGGAGAGCTCCTTCAGGTACCAGGGTCTGCATGGGGGAGATGGCAAGGAGCCTTATTGCTAGCCAGCCTGGAAAGAACAAGTTCCCCACAGGAGGTGGAGTGCTAGCTGCCATCCTATGCTGCATCCACACTAGGTGCTGCCAGTCTCTGAAGCTGGCACAGCCCTCCTCCTGGCAACAGGCTCCTTGGCCCCTCTTCCCACTAATCTACACCTCTTCATCTGCCCGTAATGCCCACTGCCTTAAAATTGCCCTGGGAACAGGGAGCACACAGAGGAGTAACAGAAAGCTGTCCACAAGCTGTGCATCACCCCAGCTCCCAGTGGCAGATGCAGAAACCAGAGCCCCCAGCAACCTGCATGTCTGGAGCAGTTTTCCCTAATTCTTTCAGATCAAGTCTTGCTGATCCTGATTTCTCTGCTTTTCCTTCTTGCCTTGCCTCTCTCCCACTGAACAGGGAGGCTGGCTGGGAAACAGCATTCAGGTGAACCAGTTCGGGCAGAAAGAAATCCCAGTCTGCTGACCTCTGCGCTCCAGCTCCCCTTACTGAGGTGAGAGGTAATGGGACAGCCCACAAACTTTTCTGAAAATACTGTAGGAAGAACAAAGGTGGGAAGGTGACTGGGAGGGTTGGCACAGGTCTTGCAAGAAGCAAAGTGAGAGTCTGTGAGGAGGGGTCCTGATTTGGCAAACCCTCTGCTGGTAGCAGCAGAGGGCTGGGATCTTCAGGGCTGCAAGTGATGGAAAGAGCTCAGTGCTGAACAGGCCTCACCCCTAGGCTCAGGTCAACATTAGGGCTGTAGGCTTTGTCTCTTCTTTCTCAGACACTGAACAGTATATTGCTACTTTCCTCACCAGGCAACCACCAGACACCTTATTTCTCCTGTGCTGTGACCACAGCAGTGAGGTAAGCCCATTCCGAAGGGCAGGAAAGACCTGTTTTGGAGCCTAGATAGCCCTGCTAATTAATCTAGGCTGTGAGCATGGATGTCATCCACACATACAGGATGCTTGTCTGCTCTCCTCTCTGCCAGGTTCCTTTGCCACCACTAAGACCTACATGGGGAGGGAAGGAATCAGCTTCTGACCAGCAGTGTCTTCACCACTCCCTTCACGCCCTTGCAACCACATGCAGGAAGCATGAAGGAATAATCCTAAGTCTGGATACTATAACAATGTAGTTACAGGACAGCAAAAAAAAACCCCATAAATCCACATTATCGAAAGACCAGTAGCTATAAATTGAATGGTCTGCTTTTAAGTCTTAGTAAGATACCTCTTTCTGGCTACTAAAGGCTTGTCACTGTTATTTTTAAGACCCAAGCCATATGTACAATTATGATGAAATGTGGGTGCTGCAACTAACTTCTGTTAATTCAGAGCATGAATATCAACTCAAACTGATGAGTGGTAAGAGGAAAAAATAGTAAAACATGTAAGAACATCCTTCTGTTACCAAAGAGTTTCATGATGGCATCAACTGTTGTGAGTAAAAAGTTTGGGCAAAATAGTTGATCAAAAAAGACCCCACCAAACAAAACCAAACATAAAGCTAAAAGGCAGGAACGAGAGGCAGAACATGGTGGCTCAGAGGAAAAAGAATGTGGTGTTGTATTGCATGTCCTATATGTACTGGAAAAGAGGATCAATTCCTTCTTGTTATCTATGCAAGTAAAAAACTAATCCAATTATCATGCTGTGCTCAGTTGTGCTGTTCCTGTGAGCAAGGCCCTTTCAGAACTGAACAACTAAAAAAGTAACTTTAAAGTTCCTTTTACCAGCAGGAAAGCCAAGGAGAATGAAGGAAGAAAATGGTAGCCTTAAGAGGCGCTTTTCACCTTCTACATCTTAGCTGGTACTTAGGACCCTGAGATAACTCCTAATCAGCTTATATTTTGGTTTTCTGCAAGTTAAAGTGTTTTTTGGTGAGGTTTTGTTTTTGTTTTCAAATCAGAGCAAGCAAAATAATACAGCTACAGAGGAATTTCAAAGGTAGCTCTTTGTGCACTTTCTCCCTTATTCTGCACCTTTGGCTGTAGCTTGAGATTTGAGTATCCATGCACAAATAGGTTTGAAGTTCCATTCAGAAGTCTCAGTGCAAGTTAGAGAGCCAGATAGTCAGCTGATAAGAACTGAAAGAAATTCACTGAAGTCTTACCCACACGGAGTTACACTAGCAGGCATCTAAACCAGCATGCTTCTCTTTTATTTAACAACTTCTGCGCTCAGTGCCATCTGATATGTCACAGTGGCTCTCGTAAAGGGAACACGCTTCAAATGTGCAGGCTTCGCGCTTCAGAGATGCTTCATCTTGCTCAGCTACCTGGTGAGAAGGCATGAGTGACCTGTAGCAAATTCATTTGCTGGTGTCAGACTTCTGGCACACAACTAGCAGGTCTCCTGTTGCCTAGTTTACCTCCCAAGGCACTGGTTCCAAGGCAGCAGTGTAGCGTGCCTCACTGTGGAGGCACATCAGTATCTGAGTGGAGGCATGGAGCAGAACATGACACTACTACACTAAAAGCTTCTGTTAGGCATAAGATGAGACTCCTCACCAACGCTGGAGATCATCAGGAAGCAGTAAGCAAGAGCCCAGTGAGTCAGGGTGCCCTGCAGAGAGGTGCATCACAGCAGAGCTGGCAGCGGCCAGGGATGGGCCAGAAGGCAGGAGAAAGCTAGTGCGTAAGAACAGCTGAGAAGGAAAGAGATAGGACAATACTGTGGCAGCAGGAGGTGACCAAAAAGCAGGAGCTGGGAAGAGAAGATGCTGTACTTGGAGTCTGCACGAACAAAAATTAGCTACATCTGAATAACTGCACATATATAAGTATTGTGGCAGAAGTGGCACTAAAAGCTGGTATAATACCACCATGGCTAAATGTCAACAGTAGCCTAAAGAGGCTCTTCACTCTGAAAAACAGCTGTGAAACCCATAAACAAAACTGATGTCTGCTTCTATTAGTACCAAAACAGCAGTTTGACCTAAATAGCAATATCTGTTTGGCACTGAAAGACAAACAGGAATAAGGTCCAAAATATGAGTCAATAAAAAATAAGAAAAACTCAACAACATGAACTGCACTCCAAAATCAGCCCTTTCCCAAAAGAGGGCCAAAAGCTGTACGTTCTTTGGAGTCATCTCTTCCACAGCTTCAGAATTTTTGCCTAACACCTCAATGACACTGAAATAGAGACAGTCTCTGAAGCACAAGTTTTAACCAGTGTACGTCCTTACTAATTGCTGTAAGTGCATTAGAATTGCAGACTCACAGTATTACAACACCACAATTTGTACTTACACGTGTAGGAGTTTTGATTATAAAATCCTTGTGTTCTTACTATGACCCACTCATTGCCTGGCTTTGTGTTGGATTTTCTGCTGATGACCTTCCGGGTTATTGCCCTGGCAGGAACAGAGCTCTGAGAATGACCTATCAGTCATTGGCCCAGTCTTTCTAACATGCTGAAGTGGGAAAGGATTAGGGAGAATGTCTGAAATGCTCCTGTGAAGACTTCCAAGGAGAGACGCTCCTAGTACAGATATAGAATCATAGAATCACCAGGTTGAAAAAGACCCACAGGATCATCGAGTCCAACCATTCCCATCAACCACTAAACCATGCCCCTCAGCACCTCATCCACCCGTCCCTTAAACACCTCAAGGGAAAGTGACTCAACCACCTCCCTGGGCAGCCTCTGCCAGTGCCCAATGACCCTTTCTGTGAAGAATTTTTTCCTAATGTCCAGCCTGAACCTCCCCTGGCAGACCTTGAGGCCATTCCCTCTTGTCCTGTCACCTGTCACCTGGGAGAAGAGGTCAGAAACCTCCTTTCAGGCAGCTGTAGGGAGCAATGAGGTCTCCCTTCAGCCTCCTCTTCTCCAAAATGGAGCCCCAGAATGGGTGGCCCAGGACAGAAGGGGTGGCCCAGGCCGGCTGGCGTGTAGCTGGAGAGCCCCTTGGTGTAAGTGCGTCCGTGTGTCTGTCCTATATGTATCATAGTAGTTCAAGTAAATTTTTTCCCTAATTGTCACAGTTCCTACCTGAAAAGTACTTACTATTCAAAATGCTTTCAAAACTACCAAGCAGACATACCCATTTATGCACATCCTCTGCTTGCACACCTTACACAGAACTGGAAGAATACATGCAGGCATTTATTATCTCTAGTGCTGAATGGTGCTCCTCAGCACCCAGCCCTAGCTAGCTGGCAAGGCTTTTGCAACATCATACTTAGTTTCATTTTAAGATATTAAGCCTCATGTTTTGTTAGCTTTCTGTTTAACTTACTAGTAAAATTGTTAATTTTCCCTTTGTTTGTTTCTTTGTTTAAGCAGTTGGAAGCAGGCAGCTCCACCCAAACTTTCTTTTTATTACACCAGTTCCCTTGCAATGTTTATCTGTGTCAGCTTGGTGCCTGTATTCTAGTCTGTTAAACGTTTTGCCAGGAAGCTGTCAGTGACGTTCCCCTTCCCTCCTCCCTCCCCAGTAAATTGCATGCTAATTGTCTTCTTAATGTCATTTTTGAAACAGAGACTATTTTAACAGCTATTTGTATATTTTCATGCTCACAATTGTAAATCCCTGATTATATTTACCACAAAAAGTGCACTCGCTGATCCCACAGCAGACCATGTGTGTGCACTTACCTCATTTACACAATCACAATAAGGACACAAAACACAATGCCCCATCTGGAAGACAGGAAATAGCATTTCCTTTCTTCTACCTTTGTCCATGTATGTAGTAGACTCTTGAGGATAAGCATTCTCATTCTGTGCATGGATATATATACACACACATACACAATACACATGCTCAAACAATACAGCAGACAATCAGGGCCTGATCTCTACTGGGGCTTCTGGCAACTCTGGTAAAATATTATGCTTCGAATTTTGGCATGAAATCTCCTACCAACTTTTCACCACCCTTACTATTTCCAGCCCAGGCTGACAGTTTTGGCTACCTGCCTTGCTAACCTGAGCACAGCTCAGCCGAGAGGCAGGAGGAGAGAGGTAGAGCTTTCTGTCTCCCCCACTTGCTCCACAAGCTTTTGGTGGGGCTTGGGGCAGATGATGAAAAAGTGAGCCCTCGCAGCCATCTTCACACACAAAGAGGCAGATCAGAAGAGCCTGGGACGACTCTGCTGCACCCTGTGATGAAGAATGAAAAATGCTTTCCTCTACTTTCTGTCCCATGAAGTGGAAGGAGCCTCTTGAAAAGCATGAACCCAAAAATTCCTGAAATAGGGTCTACAGGTAAAGTATTCACAATGGCAGGAGGGGTGGGAATGTCATGCAGCAGGAAAGAAGGAGGGGATGCAAAATGTGTAGCAGAAAAGACTTGCAACTAATTGAGAACTTCTGAATCTGGGATTTTAAGATCTATTAGTTGGCATTACTGGAAGAGAGAAGCGGGAAATGGCTTCAGTATGCGTTTTGTCAGGGATTCCTATGTTAAAAGCTACAAGGGACTCTGGAAGTGATCAGCTCCAAGGCTTCAAGCATACTGCTACCTTGTTCCTGTCACAAAATATTTATCTCTAGGGCCATACTGACATCATTTTTTCAAAAGATGCAAGCTGCACTGAGTTACAAGAATTAAAAAATAATAATAAAAAAAAATATTAAAGCATGATGCTCCATCTCTCTTCCTTCCCCAAAACACTGGCCACATTAATCTGCTCTCAACTAACAAATGATTGGAAGTATAGACATTTCCAGAAAGTGCATTTAA
Organism: Piaya cayana; assembly: GCA_013389865.1. NCBI lineage: Eukaryota > Metazoa > Chordata > Aves > Cuculiformes > Coccyzidae > Piaya > Piaya cayana. The sequence goes on along the minus strand of WAAB01019504.1, from coordinate 16,020 downwards.
TATAGATAAGCATTTGTTGGCCAAACAGCATTGTCTCCTTCGCCACTTATGTCTACAAATAGAAACCCCTCTACTGCAGAGGGTTTACGACAGCCCAAGGATGGATGTTGAGAGGCCGTTTGTTAAAATGCTGGCAATGAGCAGTGGCACTGTGCAAGTCAAGCTCATGCTCTACCCAGGATGGGGAGCCAGAGCCTGGATCTGTTGTGATGCCCAACATGAGATGGAGCTGGTCCTGCCTGTTTCTCTTAAGTCCCTATACCAAGAATTCCTGGGGAGCGTGAAGCAACCTCTTAAAAATGCTTCCATCATTATTCCAGCCAGCACTGATCCCTACAAGATGCTCAGTTAGTTACCAGTTACGTTTGCTCTTGCTGTCTTCCAGCAATGGTGACAACATGCAGACTGCCGTCCTACTCAGGCGGAGCTTCTGCATGTCTCCTGCTGCACCATGGGCGGGTCCTGGCACTGGGAGCAGAGGAGATCGCTGCAAAGAGCAAGAGACAGGAGAAACCTAAGAAAATATTTGCAGTGTTTTCTGTTTGTGAAGTTAATCTATCATTCTTACAGCTTGACAGTTTTTGCCCTATTACAGTGAATCCAAAAAGTCTTCTTTGGTTTACAGTAGTTCTCGATGGATTTAGTTCCAGATAGCTCACGCTGCAGATGCCAGAGAACTACAAAGAAAGTTATGCTGTTGGGGAAGAGCAGAGCTGTTTTCTGTGTGCCAGAAGCTCCCAGTGATTACAAGGCCTGCAGATACGCAGCTCCCTCATATTAATTTGTTTAATTCAGGCCTACAAATGTGAAATTTTGTGATTTATGAGTTGTGCACAACCACAAGGTTTTGGTGTCATAGATGGGGTTAGTACCTCTGTCAGGTCACAGGCAGAGCTGTCTTTCATGGGAAGATGTAGCACACCGGCCATGCAGCCAGGAGCTGTTTGGGGCAGAGGCAGCTCAGGGGCTGGCAGCATGCAGCAGCCACCACGCCATCTGTGGTAGCTGTCACAGAGCTGCCTTGCATGCAAAACCAAAAATCTGAGTACCACTGGGAGTTTGTTTCTCCCCACCCTCCCAGCATCAGTGAGCATCTAACAGCAATGAGCGTAAAAACTCAGGGCACTAGGAAATAATTATTTACACATTTTCAACACAGTATAGTGGTTCATCTAGGGTTCCTTTTCAATGCTGTCTTGTGAAGAAAAGGGCCAGAAAGTTTATCTCAGAGAGGTAATGACATTTTCCTTGCCTTTCACGTCTTTTAAATTAGGTCAGTTTACAAAGAACAGCTTGGCTGTTTAACACTTTTTATATGACAATCTTAAAGCAACTGGTATTCAATTGATTCACAACCTTTCTCTGATTTTGGATTTGTTATTTCTGTTTTCACTGTAGACACTGAGGCAGAGAAAAGTTCAATCAATGCAGAGTAGAAAAACTGAGAATAAGAACTCACACACTGGATATACCTACCCTCAGCAGCTTCCTTGAGCTGAACAAGCAAAACTTGAGCTGAGGCAATACATACACTTTCAAGAGGATTTCAGTTCATATCTGAGGCCTCCTGAGCATACAGAGAGGATCGATTTGCCACTTTGACAAGGGTTTTCCACCTTCCTTTTGTGTGTGGGAATCTATAACAGAACTAAAAAGGGCTAGATACCAGAAGTTAAAGCTGGGAAAAGGACAAATCAATACCTTCTTACACATCCTAGTTGTTTCTAGCTCTTTGGCAAATGAAATGAGCAGTTCATAACATCCTTAAGAAGGGCCCTATAAGCTCCTGCTCTAGGAAGCAAAGTTAGATGTCTAAATGGACTGAGAAGCTGTACTTTTAAATATCAGTTTAACAAAAACCAAAGTGAATTACATCAGCTCTTCTCTGTGAACATGTCGGGGTGTGGGTTTAAATCAAGGACTTGTTAAAGGCAGGAAAGGAAGATAGAACTTTCAGCAGCTTGAACTCACCTCTCAAGCTTCTCCTGATGTCTAAAAAAGACAGGGGGAGCTTCCCTGTTGCACCCTGTCTTGCATATGAGCTCCAGATGCATGCATGCTCTTTCCAGAGTCAGAGGATACAGATGTCGCTAAATATGCTGGTGATCTGCTCCAGTCTATTAAAATTTTTTTTTTTAATCTGAGATCAACACCCAAAAAAAGTATTTGAAGACTCAGCATGAAGAGGGGAAACGACTGCAATGAAAGCTATAGTTCCTGCGTTACCAAAACAAGGTGCAGGGCACAGATTATACCCAATATCATGAGCTATAAGTCCTTACAGTTGATCTGGGACATCTTGCAGGCCCTTGGAAGAAGCAAGCAACACTCCAACATGGTGTTTTCTTCTCACAGGATAGAAGGGTTATGAAGCAGCTTTTTAAGATACAGTCAGTTTTCTTTTTATAGCAGCCTATTTATACACTCTGAATTCAGTCAGTTTACACTGCACTGTACTGATTACTATAGTGCTCATTTCCTCATTCTGAATTGCACATGCATTTCTTTTCTTATTTTTCATTCTCTTCTTGTTAGACCTATTAGCCTTGCATTACCTCTACCCCATTGCTTAGCCTCTCCTAAGTTCCCTTTCTAGGGGCATTTGTTTCATTGACAACTAAGTAATCAACAGTGCAGCTATCGTACTTTAATAAACTAAACATTTTAAGAAAAGCTTTCAATATTTGTTCATTGTAAAATGCATGAAGAATAGATTCAACACAGTATTTGGGCAGTGGTTCAGTACCACTCAAGTTAAAACATTCTTCTCCACTCTGAACAGATCATGAAAAATAAAAACTTCTTAAAACTCACTACCCTTTCTACAGTATCATTTTCTTACTATGTTAGTGAGTGCCTAATGGTCACTGCTCTTTTTTGCTTACAGCGTGTATTATCAAGTTCACTGACCTATAAATCACTTGAAGACTGAAATCCAATTTAAAGTTTTCCCATTTGCACCAGACCTAATTTGTGCAGCAAACTTTTTAACAATGCTTTTAAATTCACAACAGAGAGTCCAAAACTCCTGAAGTTAATATTTTTGCACTTGGATTCTTAATATTTGCTAAAACTCAAAACATTCTTCAGCTGACTAAAAACTTCACATCCTTAGAACATAAAATCTAAATATAAATGTGGTGGGCGTATGTGGATCTTTTCTCTCTGAGGAGGCTCTGTTACAAATTTTCAGTGTTTTACGCCACCACCAAGCCTCTGCTAAGCCGTGACACCTGTTCAGAATTTTCAGCTTCTTAACCCCTTATTACACTTCCTACCATCCCCAGCAGAAGTGCAGGAAGTGCAACAGTGTTCTGTAGTCCCAGAGTTGCTGTATTAATTCTCAATAAAACTCCTCGATGTCTTTCAGTATTTTACATTAATAGCCACCTTAAGGACAACTAACTAAATGGAAGGACCTGCTTCTCAGAACCAACGCCTATAGATGCTCTGGTTATCAAGCAGACCCTTAAAAGAAAACCTACAAATTCCACAGAAGGAACATTAAAGATAATACTGTTAAATAATAAATATTACTACTGATGATAATGGTAGCAAAACAGCAAATTCTAACGTACTGCAGTTTTTAAGTAACATATTAAATTCATTCTTATCATTCACATGAATGATTTGCTATTCTTAGGCTGGATGTATTTAGGAAACAGTAGCAGTGTAAAATGTTAGTGAACAAAAACTCTTTTAGCATCAGTATGTAGCCACTCTTTCTACTATTTCTACAAAAATCTACTAACCTCCTAGTTAAAAGCCAATGTACTCTTGAGACAGAATGCCTCCATGAGAAACCTTGTTTCAAAAAGACTCTTTCATCACAAACCACAGATATGACTCAGAGTAATTACAATAAGAATTTTGACCTGATTTATTCATACAAATCAATCCAAACTCATTTTAGATCAAAAATATATAACATTGCAAGGATACAAGTAAATTTTTCCAGATACTAGAGAATCCTATATAAATGTATTTGTTCAAGTGCTTCTCTGTCAACATCCTTTTCCATATACACATCATAGTTCAACAGCACCTCTTCAGCCCATTGGCTGAGCTGTACATCTGTCTGAAACAACGAACACATATCCTCAAATCAACACAGTGTTGAGAAACATAGCAGGAGTTTTCAGGTCTGTACAACATTAAGAAGACAATACATAACACGAGAGATTAGTCATTCCAAATTACACAGCCATGATAAATTCATTCCTGGAAATGACATTTAACTTAAGTAGGAGAGAACAAAGAGAACTTTTAAAAATTACCTCAGTCAATAGTCTAGATATTTTGCTAGCACATTACAACTGCTTCTTTATATGTATTTTTATAAGACTAAAGCACCCTGATCAGAGGGCAACATTCTGACAGAAGTGTTGAGGGAGCATCTAACTCTATCATGGAAGAATCACAAGTACTTTCTCATTTTACACCTGAGGAGTATTGTATTAAGGCTACAAAGGGCTTCTCAGCTGCCTTGTAACTACTGCCTGCTGCAACAAAAGGTCAAATAACCCCACTGCTTCTCCTGGGGCTGAGGATCTATTCCACACATCAGCATACAGGCAACAAGTGATTCAATTTCTCTGAAACAGACTACTAAGGCGAGTAAGCCACTTTGCAAACAACCTTGTCATGTGTGATCAGCATTTTGCCCCCTAACCAAAGCCAGCTCACATAATTTGTCTGGGCATCATGCACATTAATAACTGTAATCTATTTATGACCTATGGCAGAATGGACACAGAACAGGTCCATCAGAAATGGTTACTCCTCAGCGAACAGCAGTAGCAGCAAAGGGCATTCAACAACTCTGGAAGCTGCACTGTTGTCATGTTTATTCCCAGCTGCAATTTAAAGCTATGTCACTGATCCAAGATGCCTGATGGTAATCGCTTGGCTGGTTGGGAGACAATATCTTTCTTTAATCTGTACTTCTAACAGCTCATCCTAGACATGCTATGAGTCATTTTCTGTGCTAACAGCAGGTCAGAAGACAGTATCCTCAGGAACGGTCCTTTTTTAATATGTTCCTTTCTCGCACTGGCCTAATGAAACATGGCTTCATGAAACATGTTTCAAGGCAATATGCAAATGTAGAAATAAATACAGAAAATCTTTCAAGGTTTTGCCTCTAGAAGTTTATAAATACATCTGTACTTCTGAGGTTCTACCCCTATACCTGCAAGAAGCCTGATGGAACTGGATATGATTACCACAAGACTTGCTCTAATCATAATATGGCTTTGCTAACATTTTGTTGGCGTTTTTTAACCTCACAGCTAAGGTACTGTTAATAATACATATGATAATCAATGATTCATGCAGCCTACTGATATAGGCTGGGATTTCCATTTTACAGATGGGGACAATTAATGTACAGGAGAATGAGTTGGTGGTCAACCTGGAAACAGAATCTGGAGTCCTACATCCTATAATCTATGCACAAAATTACATATCCTTCCTCACAGCAATATTGGCAAGCAGCTAATGTAAACTACAAAACCGCTACTTTCATAGTAAGTGCCAAAATGCATTGGCTAAGACCAGGTGAGGGAACTTACCTGCAGCTTTGAGAGAGATTCTTTAAGGCTTGGAACTGTCACTAATAAGGACCCTCTTTTCCTTACATTATAAGCAATAGATTCCCAAGCTCTGAAACATATTTAAAAGTAGGTCACAGATATTTAAGAAAAAAAATGTTTTCTATAAAGTTAATCTAACACTTTTACAGTTTAGTGGCCAGAGACAGACTAAGCTTAAAGACTGGTCATGCAGACTTATTTGTCATTACAATGAAACAAATAAATTTGTCTGAACAAAATCAAGATTCATATTAGAAACTGAGGAAATATGTGTTCTTATAATGTCATTGATATTTGGTCCCTTTAAACTTTTGGTTTTGAAGAAAATCCTGTCTCTGAGTGCCCTGTTTTATTAAGCTTAACAACAAACTGCTCCTTACATATGTACTTCACAGTCCTGACAAAATACTCTTCTTAATATATTAGCAATCAGAGTACTTAAATATAGTTCCCAGCATTCCTTTTTTCTCATTTTGCAAGTCAGATCATTTTGCACAACACAGCAATTTGGACTAAAAAGAATTTAATTTCTAGCATTCTTCATATGTCATTTGTCTTCATGGTATTAATGCAACATTAAACCACTACCCCTGAGTTCTTGAAGAATCAGATGAAGAATCAGGTGTCTAGAAACAAATCTCTTGGCAATCTGAAACACCCACTGCCCTTCATCCATCCATTCTGTACCTCCCTGGTTGATGTTACTGCCTGGTATCAAGGGCAGTAGGACAAACCTTAGCTGAAACTGCTAGTGAATGTCAGTGTTGGTGGGATAGTGGAGACACCGGCACCTTTTTTTTTATGACTGCCCATTCTAAAGGCACAGTAGCTTTGGACTGTGAAGTTATTTACGTTTTAAACTGATAGTGCTGTATTAGCAAAACCTCATATGTGAGTGTCTTATACCAGAAAGAAAACATTATCCACATTTCCTACCACATCTTTATGAAGATACATTAGAAATATCATTAATAACCACGTTCTGCAGTGCATCTATATTAAAACTCTGACATCTACAAATCAGTGACCTGTCTTCTTTCTGAAGATTAAGCTTTATACTGGTACAGTAATTTCAGATCCTTTAACACCAAGATACTGTTTTTAACAGTTCAGTGCAATGATTCAGGGCAAGGTTTGGGTAAACAAAGCAACAGCATTTAGTGGGTTTAATAACAAACAACTGCTGTAACACCTTAGCAGTTAAGTACAGCATTTCAGTGTAAGCAGTTTAAAACAATTTCCTTATGTAATTTATGTATGTGGCTTTTTCAAAAAGCACAACCTTAAGGTTTTCCATAACTCACAGGGCTATGCACACACTGCCAAAGAAATAGATTACTTGTTTGGACACATAGTTTACCTGGCCTGTTCCTGTCTGTCAAGAAAATATTCAAAGACATTATTCATTACAACAACGTCAGCCTTCTGAAGAAGTGAAGCTTGAGTACAGATGTCTGCATGAACCACCTAAGGGAGAAAAATTTCACAAGGCATAAATTAATTTAAGAGACAAATAGAGCCTTCAAGTAGCCATGAAGCCTGTCAATCTAATACAGCACCTGCTACCACCATTTTGAACCAGTCACAAAAAACAGGTATTTCACCCACTTTACAGCAGATAAAACTGAAGTAAATAACCAGAATAAGCTTTAAAAAATGAAAAAATAAAAATCAGATTTATCTCCTCTAATTAAAATACTCAATTCATTACATTAAGTGAAATAAACTACATCTGACTTTCGGCATAAAAGAGAAGATGATGTGTGTGACGGCTGTTACATTCCACTTACCTGTATGTTATCACAAGTACTCACTGATTTCAGGAGAAGAGCTAAGCTAGCTAAAGCTTTATTGAGGATATTAAAAGACATCTCATGGGCTCAGTGGGTTACTATACAAAAGGATTATAGCTAGAAAAGACACTACAGAGCCAGCTTTGACAGCTGAATTATCACAATTCATACCTGGACTGGGAATACTGGAAAGACAGGATGCTCGGTGGCACGGGAGGACAGCAAGGGCTTTACATTACTGAATAACTGCCTCTCCAGTCACCATAGGAGCTGGTTTGATTTCATCTACACCTTCACCTACCAGAATTCATTTAATTGCACATCATGCAATTTTCAGACAGGTGAGATTATAGTGACATGAGAATGCGGATGCTCATTAACACTCTGAAAAGATGTGTTTGATCTCCTCTTAAACACACAGAAATACATCACATCCTAAATCTGAGGAGAAACGTAAATTGGAACATCTTTGGAAGGGATAAGGAAAAGAAAGGCAATCTGACTATTGCTTGCATTCCAAAAATACTTTTTAAAGTGCATCTCTGTATGTTGAAAATGGACAGAAAATCTGAACAACTTCTTTTCTGTGCGACCTATTACTAGGTTGTCCTGGAAATACGCTAACCTGACAGTTTCAACATTTCACATTTTGTCAAATCCTTCCAATACAGGACTGATGTAAAAATGAATTCTTAACTCTGAAAGGATAGCTGGATGTTACTATAGAAGATAAAAAACACCTATTAAAAAAAGTTTTGCCCACTTAACAATATAGTAATAATTGTTGAGAGAGTAAACCACATATTCCTCCTCATAATGAACACACAAAGCATTTTGTTCTGATTGATAGAGGAAACAGATACTATCACCCCTGCAACTTGTAACAGTTCAAGTGCAGAAAAGATGATGAGTTGCCACAGTTTATGACTCTGGTTCATGCTATCAGAATGCATTATTGCAATTGCAATTATAGCCAAATATTTCAGTCTCAGTAGTAATAGAAACAAACTCCATCGTTCATAAAAAATTAGACATCACAGCATTTCATCTTTGAGAACTATATTTTATTGGTTCTCTGCAAGTGTTCCAGATCCAAAAAACAAATAACTTTATCTCCTTATCCCATTACCATGTCAAGTTGTTCACCACTGCCTGTAGTGAGTGGAAAGGAGTAACTATGTTCTTACCCAGAACTGGCAAGTTAGCATTTGAAGGCTCCACTTCATTGAGAAATAGGGACAGCTGTCAGAATGACTGGTTAAATCCCTACTTCTACCTCTATTATGTGGACATCTGAACAATTTATCCACTAGTTCATGAAAATTAGGCATTTTTAAGACCATTAAAATTGGAGATAATTTATCTTAAAGCAGTGCACTGTAAATTGCAGCAGTACAGCAGCTTATTAAGAATAAGTTCAAGCATTCAGCAGCAAAAGACAGACTAGTCAGGCCACTATGAGCAGTCCTAAATACAGTATGTCCTGGTTGTCAACTCATATTCTCTGCACAAAGATACTGCTAAATGCAGATTAAAATGAAAAGACCATACACTGGGACAGTAGAGATATTATGGATAAAGGCTTCACTGCTGCCCTATTACACAGGCAACAGCCTCCTGTAGTGGGGATGAACAGAGAGACAGGGGCAAAGCATGCCTCAGCTAGATCTGCCAGAACTCACATATCAGATGATATCTAGATTTCCCTAAACTGTAAGCAAGATTTTGGTCACTATTTTTAAAACCAAGAAGACATGTTACTTTACTCTGTTTTCAAGGGGCAAAAATAACAAACCCACAGAATTTATTTTTGTACAAAAAAAACAAGCAGCAGCCCTTTAATCCAAATGCAAGTGACTGGTGGACTGTTCCACCAGCAGACTTCTTGCAGTAGAAGAAGTCATTAGTACTAAACTTTCTTAATGCCCTACTAATGGTAGTCCTAAAATTTTAAGCCTCAATTCAGAAAGATGCTTAAACTACTGGGAAACTTTGAACACACGTTAATGTTTCCTTGACTTTAATAATACTTAATCATTAACTTAAAATTAGTCTGCATTTAAAGAGCAGGTGACGCTGCTGACCTAAAGTGACCTCAGCACCCCATTCTCCTCAAACACATCCACATTCCTGTTGGAGAATATGGGACCTCAGAAGCATGTGTGGCCACACCATTAGCCAGAATCAGGTATTGCTCCAGTCCAAATACCTCTTTTTTTCTGCGTTCTATTTCAGCTGGATCAGATCCCTGACCTGCTTGGCTGTGTGCTGGAACAACAGAAGTGGCAATAACAGCCCTGTTGCCCTGTTGCCTTTCATGATAACAGGCAATTTCTGAATTGAAGTCTCAAGTTTCTGAAGATCTGACAAAATGTTTACTTTCCTCCCAGCATCGGAGTGTTGCTCAAATGGCAAACGATACCAAGCAACTTTCTATGTACTTTAACAAACCAAATGCTGACCAAAGAAACACATGGTTCTCTCAGAGATGTAGCTACTTAAGATATCATTCCACACTGTTGTCCTTTGGGAGTATGCTCTAAGGAAAATTCAGAATATTCTGAAAAAAACCAAACATTATTCAGGAAGGATCTCTTAAAAGTTTTTAAAATTTGCATCATAAATTATTATCAGCAACTAGATTCTGACTATTTTTCGAGTTGGTATGTATCTCTAGAGAGGATTCATTTGGGGGTGAAATAAAAAACTAAGATTGAAATGTTCAAAGCAGTGTGATATTAGGAGTCATGTGACTAAATTAGCATCTAATGAGACTTAAACAGCTAAGTCCTCAGGCACTGCTTTGAAAACATATTATCTTCTTATCTTTATGCTCTGAAATTAATACTTCAGCAGAATCACAAGGTGTGAAGGAAAAACAAAAAGGCTTATAATAAAGAATATACAAGGGTGAAAGTATGCATCTCCAGCTCCACTAAACTAACCTGACAGAGTTCCTAACTGCACTTTCAATGTCATCACAGTAAATTGTTATGAAAACAAAACAGATGCAAACCCCAAAAGGTTACGGATAACTGTCAGCAACTGGGATTGAATTGGGCAACCTAATGATACTGCTTACCCTGTGTTAAATATTTATAATTTCTCCCAAGTTTAAAACCGGTTACTTAAATTCCCAAGAAATTACCACACCCAGCAGTTTGCATGACTCCCGTCAAGAGCACATGCATATAACACAGGATTAAAGCCAATATTCTACCCAGCATAGTCTGCTTACCAACTTTTGCTAGTAACAAAATATTTGGTATTGCCCAGAAAGGAAAAAAAAGTATATATTTTCTCATTAAAACAGTAGTAGTTATTTCCATAATGGGACTGAGGAAATGGTTCCCATAACGGTATCACATTGTTTGAAACCTACTTTTTTTTGTAGAAGGTACATAAACATTGGCATTCCAAGAGAGGAAATACCAATAACAGTAAGTTCTTTAGGTGTTCTTAAGAGGCAAATTTGCAAATGATACAAACATCTTTCTGCTAACATTAATGAAACAGACATTTAGTTATGTTTTTCATCACTCAGTTTTCCTGAAGTTAGGGACAAAAACGTAATTGATTTCAGTGGGAGAAACAGCTAAGACATACCTGTTTCGTGTGAGCCAGTAGGTAAGTCCCTTCAAGAAAAAGGCTAAGCAATTTAGACTGAGCAACATGTTATCATATTTTGATAATTTCCCTCTCCCTCTCTGCTATGAGAATTTTTTTTTCCCAGTGCAAAGCCTTTGCTTAGGATCCAAACAAGCAAGGGGAGAAACAACTTCTCAGAATGCTGATGTACCAGCTACTCAGAAACAAGATACCTAATACACAGTGGTTACAAATACATACATTAAACCACATATTTAGTTACCTTTATTCTGTCAATGAACTGGTATTTTGTAATCACCATTTCTTGCAAATGGCAAAAGTCTGCATTAATTTCTTCTCCGTGCAGTTGGGATGCTGAGCTGTAAAGATAAGCCTACACCAGGAAAAGGAAATTTAGTTAACTGTGATGCCTTTAAAACAAGTTGAAAAATTTCTGTTACAATGGAAAAAAAATAAAATGCAGGTTAAGATTAAGAAAGTCATTTACAACAGCAAGTTGAGAAATGGATGTGAGATTTTTGGCAGAGGTAAGCCCCTGATTTGGCAATTTCCACTTAGAAATTTTACAAATTCCCATCTCAAAAATTTGAATAAGAGATCCAAAAGGCACATCAAAATAATTAAAAGAAAAGGAAAGCTCCAACTTCATTTCAACTGCAAACCAGATGGAAAATGGTCTAAGAAGGAAAAAAAAAAGCAGCACAAACAAGTTATAAAAATAGCGTGAAAGGAAGACTCTGCATATTTTTGCTCTTGGAAGAACGAAAGAAGAAAACATAAACAAAAAACATATAGTCAAAGTGAGTGAAACTGGAGGACAATGTACCATTATACTATGGGATATTTTGGTACAGAGTCCTTGTCAGCACCTCTAAGTATTGTATTACTGCCACTTTCAGGTGCTTGATAATGGTGATGTAAAAAAAAGATAAATTATTCCTTAATAATAAGCCCAAATTAATGGTTCAGCTTCACAATGAGATTCTGGAAAGTTGTTGGAGACGTTAGGGAAAAAAAAAGAAAACTACAAATACTTGAGCCTACAGGGTCCTAATGAAGACACTGTTTTAAGTGCCATTGTCTCCACTGTACACCATAATTACACTTTGCCAACAAAGGCAAACAAACAATGCTAATGACACAGAATATCTGAGATACATGTACTACAATCTAATTATTAATGTTTTCTGAAACCATTCAACTCAGAGTAGAAAAGCAACCTTTGAAGCTTAAGTCAGCCCCTCCTCCAATGTATGCCAGGAACACAATTAAAAAGGAGAACTCTTTTAAAAAATGTTTCCCTTGCTTTATTTGAGACTATCTCCTGCTATAACAATATAAGCATTTAAGTACTCCAAAACAAATCCAGGCTAGCAAAAGTGTTACCATTTAAGGCCCCAATGCTGCAAATATTTACAAATGGAGGTAACTTTCCTCATTTGAGTAGTCTCAAAATTAGATTATTCAGATGAGTAAAATTAAATGCTCAAGTGTTTCCAAGACTGAGCCCTAAACAGCCATTGACTTTTGTAACGAAGTTGTAATGTGTGTTTTGCATTGCTGTTGGCCATATGCAGCACCAGCTATGCCAAAAGCAATCAAAATTGCACTCAAGTTTCTCGATGAAGTATTTTATGTGCATTTTAAAACACAGAGTAGGACAATATGTTTTTGGAGACAAATTCATATCAAAGTCTTCCTTTGTATAATTTAACAGTTTGTCAGCTTCATAAAGGAATTTAACATAACTATTTATAGAAATGGTCAAGGCATACAGGACAAACTTACTCATAAAGGAGAGACAGAGCAGGAACTAGCAAAAGAGCAGCATGTGTGACAGTAATATGCTACTCTGTTGGGCAACTGACTTTCCTTCTCCATAAGCAAGATCATTTGTATTCCCTCTTGTGAAAGAATAAGAACTGAAATTGTTAGTAAACAGCACATTACACCATTCAGAGTCACATGAGAAGTGCCTCTAAGAATGACCCGTTCAAGATAAAGTAACGAGAATAGGCAGTCAGAGAAGAGGGAAAATGTTTGTCACAGTAATAAAATATGAATTCCTGTGCTGGAAGTTACCGCAAATAGCACTGCACCAAGTCTGGAGCCAACGTCAACCACTACCTTTCCTGTCAGGTCAGGCAGTACATGTTGATAAAGAAACTTCAGTTCCATGAGAGAAAAGAAATGCAAAATAAACTCTGGGAAATAAGAACAAAGGTGTTGGGTGGGCAGTACTAACTACTGTATTATTAACCAATGAAATATTAATCTGAAGAGTTACCACCACTGAAAACCTGTATGATTTCCTGCCTGAACTAGTGTTGGGGACTCTGGAAAACCAAGGTTTGCAGATCAGAGGTAGCCTGCCAAGTAGTCTCTTGAGTCTGGGAATTCCTTCCATTACATGGAGAATTTTGAAATCCTTCAGAAAACTGCATTACTTTTTCTGCATAGTGACATATGTTGAAGAATACAAAACAAAATAACTTGGAATTGTTTAACTGAAAAATGAAACATGGTACCTAAGGCTCAACACAGTTCATGCAAACCCTTTTATCGGCAGACATAGCTTGAATTTCAGCTCCAAGGTGTTAAGGAATGGAATGTTCCCCACATAAACCATTCCTTTTTCAATGCCTATGCCATACTGGCAACAACCCTGATTTGTACCACACCACACACAAGCCTTAAGACAGATGCTGCTTTCTACTGCTTTTCAGCATGTGAGAGGAGTCTGAGGCTACTGCATGGACTCCTGCAGTACTGTCTTCCTCTTCCATCTTCCTTTTCATAAATAGCTCTGGTTCTTCCCTGCCAGGGGCAACCCTGCCTTTGTGGGCAACCAGTGTCACTCATACACTGCAAATTAATTCAACTTAAGTGTGCAGGAGCCTCCTTCCGTTGGTTATGGGAAATCATTCTGGCCTGTGTACTGCTCCAGTCTGGACAAGGTCTTTCATCAGCTGGATGTTGTGTTGTCCAGCTGAGTCACTGCACAAACCAGTTCAGTCAAACTGAATCTGTTCCTTGTGTTCCCAAAAGAGCGCTTACCTAAAGATGTAGTCTTGTATGAGCCACACTCTGTGCAGTAGCTCCTACTCATTTTCCCCTCCTCACACAATGAATCAATGAGATCATCATCATAAAGGAATGCATCAACATGAATCATGGGCAGTGGATGCTGGTGCATCTGAGAAGAGGAATACAACCTAAGAAGGGCATAATGAAGTCTCTTAATTTCATCTACGCTGTTACACAGTTAATTATCCCACCATCCTACATTTTCCAAAATCCCCAAGATCCAAGTTTTTCCCTTCTCAAAAGTCACTAATCAAAATTAAGCCATAAAAATCTCGCACGTAAACTGGATTGTCAAATTCCACTAAATAACCAGTAAATGGAAATCAACAAAGGAAAGCAAGCTCATTTCAAGACCTGAGTAGGAGACCTGTCGTGAATGTTGTCTCCATAATGTTTGCTTGGTTAGGAGGCAGAGTAAAGAAAGCTTTTTCTTTTCCCCTTTAATGAGAATAATGTAACTTAAATTTAGGGGAAAGGGCAATCTTGCTTCTCAACTTTAACTGGCTGAATGTTTTCATCTTCATGCCTTATGCCTCAATCTAGAAACAACTCTGATTACCAGGGGTATAGTTTTCAATCAAAAGCATACCAGTTGGGATGCTTGCCTTCTCATCATTTCAAGGGGGATAATCTTCATCCTCCTACTCCTCTTTCCTCCCTCTACCAGCCTTGCTGCCAATCCACTTTTTCTGTTTAAGAGCCACACACCATTTTTGTAGGAATGTGTTAACTTTCCACCTATACTGACAGCTCAAGTAGAAAAGGTACTCTCCACTCCCACAGGACTCACAGCGTACCTCTTTCTGAGCCATCAGAATCTGAAAAGAGCTGGAAATTATTCCTGGGCTGCCTACATTATGGCAACAGCAAAACATTTCTGTTTTAAGGCGGCTGTTGGAGTCTGCTGTGGAACTAGCACTGAAGAATCACTGTGACAGGTGCCACACCACATGGAATGAAAGCTATACCAAATAACTTACAATCAAAATATTAAGAACCATGAAGCAATTTTTCTTGGGGTCACAAAATCAAGCAACAATAGACCTGAGAAGCAAACTGAGATTTCCTATACCTCAACCCAGTGCTCATTCTCTATTATTAACTACTACTAAAACTGAAATCAGCATAGTCCTCAAACAAATGATGTGGTTCAGCAAAAGGAGACCATAACAATTAGCTTACTTTCTGAATGGCTTGATGTTCTGAATTAAACGTTGCCTTGGTGGGTAAATGATTCCGCAAATCTTCAGCGATATTTTTGAGCACAACATCACTGTTACTCACCACAAGCTCATCAAAGTCATCTATAAATCAAGACAAACAAAACCCACTGAACAATCATATGTAGATCACACAGACTAAGTGATGACCAGTACAATACAGTTGCAAGACATAAACAAAACCAGATGGATGAGGTTTTTATTTGAAATGCATTTTTCAGCTGTTGTTAGCTTTTCTAGCCAATGACAGGTTTGGATTGTAATAACTTTGCCACCTAAAATAAATGTAGTGCTGTTCTGAAATCTCAGATTATTTTCATATTTATAAACTTATAACTCACATATGATGGTCTGGGTTGCCACCAAAGTGATACTGTTTCAGCTTAAGATATAAAAACATCAAAGAGGTTTTTGAACTATTGGAGAAATTACAAAACTCATAGTTGCCTGGATGCAGGCTTTTTTTTTAATACAAGTTTCTTTTTATACATACCATCTTTCTAATAAAGTGGTTACCAAAAAAATCAAGGATAATGCACGGTTCAACAGTTCAACTTGCAATACATTTCACATGACTTAAACTATCAAAATATTTCAAACGTGAAAGAAGATATGAGTGGACGTAAAATAGTACAGTTTTGCAAAGCCACACTGTAAATTCTTGCTTTTTTTCTGGGATATCTCTGCATTGCTTTAACATTTTATATATATATATAT
>WAAB01019503.1:0-18581 GCA_013389865.1 Piaya cayana | reverse complement strand
AGGTGGAGAGAGCAATGAGGTCCCCGCTCAGCCTCCTCTTCTCCAGGCTAAACGCCCCCAGCTCTCTAGCCCTTCCTCGTAGGGCCTGTTCTCCAGCCCCTTCCCCAGCTTTCTTGCTCAGGAGAGTCTCCCAAGAGCTTCAGGCATCCATACGTTTAATCACAAACCCTCAGCAACTAGACCTGTTTCACACATGAGCCTTATTCACAATTTAAAGAACGTTAATAGACAGACATTTTAACATCTGCGCGTATAAATCACTGGTTACTCTAAAAAAAATTATGACAATTCGTGATCGAGGTGAACCACAACAGTTTTCCTGCACGAGCCTGGTGGAAGCGTATTCCAAATAAAGAATTGTGTTCAAGCGTATTCCGATCTCCTCCGTAGTACAAATCACCACCTTGTTTGCACAACAATCTGTATTAAACACAACCTCAGTGCCTCGCTGGGTTGGCTCAGGCGATGACTGTGCAAAGAACAGAGCCACCACATCTGTGATGCCCACACAAAGGAACCAGCACCACGAGGCCACCGCAATCCTTCAGGCCAGCCCCACATCCACGTGGATGTTCGGTCTCTCACACGCAAGGTGCTATGGGATCCTCCTGCCCCTCAGGACAGACTCCAGCCACCTCCCACTCTTCATTTGATCTCCCTGCCAGCCCAGCCCAGCCCGGCTGAGTCGTGTCCTCCTCTCCCAGCCCACGCTCGGCTCCCATCTCAGCAGGTCTTGGCGACTAACGGAGCCCCAAGCAGTGCAGATACTGCACAGAACACAGCAGCTCCTCACTGTGAAGCTATTTCAGATGAAGAACAGCGAGACCACCAGCCCCACACACCTCGTAGGAGCTGCTGCTCCCGTTCCCCTTCACTTCTCAATTACCTTTTGCATCTAAAAAATGTCCCCACCCCACTCCCTATCTCCTGATTTTTTTCCAACTGAAGGCCTGCAAAGAGAACAAACAGACTGTTTGCTTTTGCTTCAACACACACATCGATAAGCCAGTAGTGGGGAAAGGAGAAATATCATAGAATCACCAGGTTGGAAGAGACCCACTGGATCATCGAGTCCAACCATTCCTATCAAACACTAAACCATGTCCCTCAGCACCTCATCCACACATGCCTTAAACACCTCCAGGGAAGGTGAATCAACCCCCTCCCTGGGCAGCCTCTGACAGTGCCCAATGTCCCTTTCCGTGAAAATTTTTTTCCTAATGTCAAGCCTGAACCTCCCCTGGTGGAGCTTGAGGCCATTCCCTCTCATCCTGTCTCGTCACTAGGGAGAAGAGCCCAGCTCCCTCCTTTCCACAACCTCCTTTCAGGTAGTTGTAGAGAGCAATAAAGTCTCCCCTCAGCCTCCTCTTCTCCAGGCTAAACACCCCCAGCTCTCAGCCGTTCCTCAGAAGGCCTGTTCTCCAGCCCCTTCACCAGCTTCAAAGCACGATGCACCAGCTTGAGCCCTCCCAGAGCTCACCAAGCCAAGGCACCACGGTGAGTGCTAAAAGGCCCACACTGCCTCTGCAAGCTTGCTAATTACTCCGTGTAAAGAGTAATTATTCCTGTTCTCCATTGCACACATCACCTGGCACCCACATGAATATGATCCCTTTCCTTTCAGGCAAACAGCTCATAATCTTCTCACTCTACGGGGTAACTGTTCATGAAAACAAACAGTTTGTCCCGCTTGCAAGCCACAGGAACACGATGTGACCGCACAGAGCACTGCGGCGCTTCTGTTCCACGGGATACGAGGACGCCTGAGCAACACAAGCAGCTCTTTCATGAACGACTGGAGCCAGGAAGGTTCTGTCACTCCAGTCCTCAGTCCTGACACCCCTCCTGGAGTCCTGAGTCAAGTTCTGGAATCCCCAATGGATGGAGCTGTTGGCAGGGGTACAGAGGAGGCCACGGAGATGATCCGAGGGCTGGAACCTGACGACAGGCTGAGAGAGCTGGGGTTGCTCACCCTGGAGAAGGCTCCAGGGAGATCCTAGAGCAGCTTCCAGTGCTGAAAGGGGCCCCAGGAAAGCTGGGGAGGGACTCCTGATCAGGGAGTGCAGGGATAGGGCAAGAGGGAAGGGCTTTCGGCTGCAAGAGGGGTGACTGAGACGGGACCTCAGGGAGAAATGTTTCCCTGTGAGGGTGGGGAGGCCCTGGCCCAGGTTGCCCAGAGCAACGGTGGCTGCCCCATCCCTGGGGGTGTCCAAGGTCCGGCTGGACGGAGCCCCTGCTGCCGTGGGAGGTGTCCATGCCCTGGCAGGGTTGCCTCTGGAAGGGTTCGAGGTCCCCCCGCTCCCTCTCCCCTCTCCGTACCTGCCGCCCGCGCCGCTCTCACTCCCCGCGCCGCGCCCGACGAGGCCTCCGGAAACGAGTCCCGCGCACGCGCCAAAAGAACCGCCCCGCCCCGCGCACGCGCAGAGCGGGTTCCTGTGCGCATGCGCAAAGAGCGCAGCGTCCTTCACCCGCTTTGCTTCTTCTTCCCTCCCCGTATTTCCCCCTTTATTCTTTCCCTTCCATTCCTCCCTCCCCTCTTCCCTTCTTCCCTTCCATTCTCCCCTTCCCCTCTCCCTCCCTCTCCCTCTCTTCCCTTCCATTCTCCCTTTCTTCCCTTGCCTCCCTCTCCCCCTCTTCCCTTGCCTCCCTCTTCCTCTCTTCCCTTCCCATTTCCCCTCCCTCTCCCTTCTTCCCTTCCCCTTTCTCCCTTTTTCCCTTTCCTCTCCCCTTCTTCCCTTCCCCTTTCTCCTCTCTCCCTTCTTCCCTTGCCTCCCTCTCCCTTCTTCCCTTCCATTTTCCCCTTCCCTTCCCAGCCATGCATTCCCAGCAGCTGAGCCCTCACACATCACACAACCATGTGGGCTACAAAAATACATGTATTTCACTTTTGGGGGTTTCCTCCTCTGATCAACACACAGCTTAGCGCCAACCCCCACCCAAGCATGACTGTGCCAGCCGTGTTTATTTGTTCGTGGTCCGACCCCACTGCTCCCGACGTTGTTGGGCTGTGCTGGAAGAAACGGGCAGGAGAGCGGGAGCGCCTTTCCCTCTGTGGCAGCGGGAGGGAGCCGGCCGCAGGCGCTGCCACAGCTGCGCTTCCACATGGGAAATGCAGCCGCTGTGACCCAGCAACGTGGCCAAGGTCCTGTGTGAACAGTTGTCCGTCTGTCCTGGGCAGCCAATGGGCTCTGTGTGCCTCCACATAAGCAGCCGTCTGTCCATCTGTCTATCGATCCCTGACCGAGTGTCTCACACGCAGACATGGCTATTTTAGGCTGCTATCTCCAGAAACTCTTCCAGACTCTTCTTGATGTGCGGTGGCTGAGCTGCCGCGTGCGTTAACAGGCTTTGACCCATCTGTGCAAAAAGTGCTTTGGACAACTTGGCGGTGGCTGCGCGGATGTTTCCTCCGGCGCCGGGCAAGGAGCCGCTGTTGGTCATGTTCCCCAGGAGGTGCCAAAGGACAGCGAGAACTTTCTGCTCCACAGCAGCAGGTTTCCGTGGGTACAGCTCCGTAACAAGATCTGCCAGAGAGACAACAGCTCATCAAGCAATACTGGAAGCCTACTCTGAAATCCTGATTCAGAAGCAATCCTCTGCTTTGAGAGCTATTTGAGAGCAGCTGGGACTCCAGAATGGTTTGGGTTAGAACCCAGTTCTGCCCCATCCAGCCTGGCCTTGAACCCCTCCAGGGATGGGGCAGCCACCACTGCTCTGGGCAGCCTGGGCCAGGGCCTCAGCACCCTCGGCATGAAGAACTGCTTCCTAATGTCTCATCTAAATCCTCCCCCTTCCAATTTAAAGCCATTCCCCCTCGTCCTGTCACTCCAGGCCCTGGGAAAAAGCCCCTCCCCAGCTTTCCTGGAGCCCCTTTCAGTGCTGGAAGCTGCTCTAAGGTCTCCCTGGAGCCTCCTCCAGACCAAACAACTCCAACTCTCTCAGCCTGCCTTTGTACAGGAGGTGCTCCAGCCCTTGGATCATCTCCGTGGGCTCCTCTGGACCCATTCCAACAGCTCCATTTCTTTCTTACATTGAGGATTCCACAACTGGACACAGACCTCCAGGTAGGGTCTCATGAGAGAGGACCAGAGGGACAGACTTGCTCTGCTGGCTCCTCGATATTGAAGCATGTATGTCAATTCCAATTAAAATCTGTCTCAAATTTTTAACCAACTTTTCCTCTCAGTTTCTGACAGCAGTTTTGGAAGAAGACCACAATGAACTCTGCCATCTTCATGGTAAGTGAAGCTCAGCTCTTTGTAACAGCCACTGATGTTCAGCTGAACGGGAGCTGAGCTGGCGAGTTGAGCTGCAACACTCACATTCTTCCCCGGCAAGAGTACGAGGGTGTGAGTACTGGGAGAGGGAATGACTCGAAGCGAGGAAACACGGAAGCCCACGCTCCTCAGCCAGCCCCACGCCTCTGGCCCAGCACCGGACACCAGCGATGGGCAGAGGGTGGCACACAGGGACCCACATCCCAGTAGAGCAACTCCCGCTCCGTCACCGATGGAATGGAACTCACTAGGACGATAAGGTCCTGTTTTGTCAGCAAGAGCTGCCATTTTCATTAGGAGGTGAAATCTGACAAGTGCTGCCTCGTTAATGCCCACAGCTGGCTGAGACAGAAGGGAAGATGCCCAGTTGCCACCATCCTACTGTGGCTTTGCCTTGTTAGGACAGTGCACAAACCAACCCACACGAGAAGTAAAACATCACGTTACCAGCAAGCTTTTCTGTCATGTCTTGTTTCGCTTTTCCATTCAGAAACCGGGCTTTTGTGCAGAACGGCTGGAGAAGCAAATAACTGTCTAGATTTAAAGAACAAAACACATTAACATCCTTAAGTAGAAAATTAAACGCAATATAGAAAAATGTAAACAAGAATCTTAATCAACAACCCAAAGAGCTTTACTTAACAATACAAAAGCATTACAAGATACTCTCAGCAAGCTCTAGATCCTTCTAGAGTCTGATAGAAGATTGCATTTCCATTAATGAAAATACTAACATTCTACTCCAAAGCCAAAGTGGTTGAGGAAGGGAAATCATTGTGGCTTATGCAAATCAGGAGAGACTAGTTCTTGGACCTGTTTAAGAGACTGAGCAGCAATCTGAGAAGCTGCTGGGTAACGAAACACAGATTCAGGGAGAAATGAAGTTGAGGAAGATAAGCATCCCCAAGAACGGAGAGTCCCTTGGATCCCTGGGCAACCTGTGCCGGCGCTGTCACCCTGACAGCAAAACACACCCATTGTGGACAAATTCCAGACCCACCTTCTGGCCGCTCACCAGTCTCGCGGCTGCATTTCTGTCCTGGCAAACGCGACAATGACTTAGACGCTTTAAAAGTGTGTGAATGAAACCAACGATTCATTACACAATGTAATGACGGGATGAAAACTATTGGAAATGTAACTCTTTGGATTTAAAATGCAATTGATACAATTAAAACTCTTGAAAATTAAGAGAGAGTGAATTACCTAAATGTTGACATAGAGCCTGGATAACATTTGTGGCAGCCGCATAAATCCCTGGGTTTTTGGAGTTCAGGTTGTTGTCTACCATGGCAGGAATTAGCATGTTGATCACAGGCGATAAATTCTCTTTCAGCAAGGGAATCATCTTGTGCATCGTCTCCAGAGCAACCTGCTTGACTTTACTGTTTGAGTCACGTAAGCGAGACTCGAAAGCATCAAAGATCTGAAAAAGTATCCCGAGAGCATTCATCGGCGTTAACAATTCATGTCGGAGGTGGGATATCGCGTTTCCTGCTTTATTGTTACACTTGAATTGCCCGTCTGAGTGAAAGACAGCTCTGCTTTTCAAATAATTGAGATCTATTTTTCGTGTGTAAAGCACCACCTGATATTTCCATCCTGGGTGTTATCCAACCGCTCCTCACTCCCTCTGAACTCCAATCGCTCCTACGCAAGGCCATGAAGGCAAATGAGCAGCTGCAACTCTCGGTTTGACTCACACTGCCTCCCAGCAAGTTATTTTTAGCAAGTCTCAGCTCTGTTTAGCAAAAAGGATGTGTTAAAGATTTCAGAAACGTCCCAGTTAAGACATCGCCAAATTTCCTCGTATTTCACAGTCCCACAGCAAAGATGTGGCGCTGTTGGAAGACAAGTTTGGGTTTCCCTTACGCTGTCTCTATCCTTCATTTACAACTGCTGGACCTCATCAGTGTTGTTCTCCTTCAGAACCTCCTTTCCTATGAGGAAGGATGCTGACCTTACGTTTATCACCCTAACGACCTTTCCGCAACCTCTCCTGGACAGACAAAGCAAGCGGAGCTTGCAGCTGTGTTTCAGAAGCGGTTTTTCATGCTTTGGTTAATCCTGGCTCCTCTTTCTGTTCCCTGTTCCAATACTGTGATATTTACTCAACAGCAGCACGAAAAACTGCACGCAGGATCCCAGAAATAGCTCAAACCCCACTGCATCTAGGTGAAAACTTCAACTGCTACCCCCTATTTGCCCCATCCCTGCCTTTGCAGCTTAGTCCTCTCCCTCTTGAGCCCACCTGACCTCTTCTTCAACATTTCCTCTTAATCAGATGTTCTTATTGAAAGAGGAAGGCAAGAGCTTTATCAGCCAACTCTGTGACACAGCTTCAGAGACCTTTGAAACCAAATGCTGTCACGCGGTTACCTTCACAAGGTTTGCAACCACAATGCCCTGATTGTTCTCGGTGTCTGATAGCAGCTGCTTAATGCCGGCTATTCGATCGTGGAAGTCTTTCGCATTCAGTAAACCTATCAAGTCTTTGACGTATTCTTCACTCTCCAGGGGATTGCGAGGAGCTGTTTTTCTCGTGACTTCATGGGTCTCGGTGGTCTCTCTGTTGGAAAGGAAAGCTATTCAGTGAGCGCGTGAGGAAGGTGAAATGGGAGTCTCTAATTTCAGCCATTCTCCTTCCATGTAAATGCAAATCTCAGAAGTGAACAGGAAATCTGGTGAAGGAGTTTTATATGAAATAAAAAAAACCACCAAAAAAGCCCATCACCTAATAGCAATAGTTGTTCCCAGAGCCTCAATGTCTGCTCTTATCTAAATGTACATATCACTCTCACACAGCAGGGAGCCCTCAGCTGGGCAGGAGCTGGTGCTGTTCCCAGGGTCTATGGAAGCACAGCTGGGTCTGTGCCCGGACTGGTCAGAATGGCCATCCAGTTCCACCCCTGCCATGGGCTGGGACACCTCCCACTGGATCAGGTTGCACCCATGGGGCAGCCACCACTGCTCTGGGTAGCCTGGGCCAGGGCCTCCCCACCCTTCCCAGGAAAACATTTCTTCTTAAGATCTCATCTCCCCTCTTTCAGCTTAAAACTAGTCCAACCTCATCCTATCCCCGCACTTCCCTGATCAAGAGCCCCTCCCCAGCTTTCCCGGAGTCCCTTTCAGCTCTGGAAGCTGCTTTAAGGTCTCCCCAGAGACCTTATTCCTTCAGGTATGTTTATTCTTCAACAACTCTGCTGTGAACGTCTCCGTACTCTCTCCATGTGGCGAGGCTGTTATACATGAGGTCAAGTTCCTAATGGGGCAAAACACTGAAGATCATCACCTGTCAGTGAAGTTGAGAGCGTCTCTGGAAGTAGATGATGAGCTTGAATGTCCAACATTGCCAGTGTGGGATCGCCTTCCTTTTGCAGAGGGTGTGTCCAACAGCATCTCCCCCAGACCCTGCACAAGGGGGCAACCAGGAATTATCAGCACTGGCACAGCTCTGCACTGCTGAAGGCTCCTCAAAGCAACTCTGACAGCCACACAAAGCCTAGTAGCAAAGCACATTTGATCCAGTGCATCCGCAAGGAGCAAAGGCACATGCAGGGCAGCCCAAGTGCAGTTCCTTGCCAGGCTGTGAGCACTTCATCACTCATCTCCCTCAGAATCATAGAATCACCAGGTTGGAAGAGACCCACAGGATTATTGAGTCCAACCATTCCTATCAAACACTAAACCATGTCACTTAGCACCTCATCTACCCGTCCCTTAAACCCCTCCAGGGAAGGTGAATCAATCCCTTCCCTGGGCAGCCTCTGCCAGTGGCCAGTGGCCCGTTCTGTGAAAAATTTTTTCCTAATGTCCAGCCTAACCCTCTCCTGGTGGAGCTTGAGGCCATTCCCTCTCGTCGTGTCCCCTGTCACTTGGCAGACACCTCCCACACGCTGTAGGGCCACTCTCTGCACTTCCCTGCCACCAATGCAGGTTTATATTTCTCACCTGTTAAACAAGAGCTTTTCCACCCACCTTTTCCCGCAGACTGCTAACGGACTCCTTCATGTAAGGCAAATCCTTGGTTGGCACATACTTCTCAAGCGTTTCATCAAAATCCGGGTGAGCCATCATGCTGAAGAGCATCTTTCGACTGTAATACCTGCAGGGCAACAGACGGCGATGTATTTATCACATTTGCTTTGTACTTTGATAATTACAGGCATGTAACTCCAAAACACAAACATGTGGGAAGATTGCTGTCTATTTGCGTAACGAGACACCCTCTCCATCTTCCCACAAAGAAACTATGCTCAAGAATTACTATTTAACCAATAACCGCGCAAATTAATGACAACAGTCTGCTATTTCAGCAGTCTTTAAAGAGGATGGTCCAGTCTCTACAGCCAGATACAACGTGGATCCCCCTCTCCACAGTTTATATCTCATGCATGTCTAATCACAGAATCATAGGTTGGAAGAGACCCATTGGATTATCGAGTCCAACCATTCCCACCAATCTCTAAACCATGCCCCTCACTATCTCATCCACACGTGCCTTAAATAACCTCCAGGGAAGGTGAATCAACCACCTCCCTGGGCAGCCTGTTCCAGTGCCTAATGACCCTTTCTGTGAATAATTTTTTCCTTATGTTGAGCCTGAACCTCCCCTGGCAGAGCCTGAGGCCATTCCCTCTTGTCCCGTCCAGCAGGGCACATCCTTTGAGCCTCTCTTCTCCAGACAGACAGCATGGGCACTGCCGTAGGAGGCATTCAGGTCACTCCTCTCACCTGTGCTGCCTTAACAGGTTTGACAGCACAAGGATGGTGGTTGGACTCAATGATCTGAAGGGTCTTTTCCAACCTAAAAGAGTCCATAATTCTACTGCCAAGATTCTACAACCAGGTTTGTGATTGACAGGACAACGAGTAACGATTTTAAACTAAGAGAGAATAGAATTAGACTAGATCTAAGGAAATTTTTATAATGAGGGTGTTGAGCCACTCACTGGCCCAGGTTGCCCAGGGAAGCGGTGGAGGCTTCATCCTTGGAAACATTCAAGTCCAGGCTTGACAGAGCGACCTGATGAAGGTGGAGATGTCCCTGCTCCTGGAGCGGGGATGGACTGGATGGGCTTTAACAGTCCCTTCTCACTCAAAGCACGTACTCGGCACTGGTGAGACCACTNCCCAGGGAGGGGGTTGATTCACCTTCCCTGGAGGTGTTTAAGGCATGGGTGGACGAGGTGCTGAGGGACATGGTTTAGTGTTTGGTGGGAATGGTTGGACTCGATGATCCGATGGGTCTCTTCCAGCCTGGTGATTCTATGATTCTCTCCTCCACTGCTGCAGAGGAACACACGCTGAGCTACACGGAGGTTTAACCCCTCGGAATGCGCTCACCTGAACTATCAGCCTTACTGACCTTGTTTGCTGTGAGCTGTCCTGGGCAAACTTGGCTATTGCAGGGAAAAGCCGATCAGGGACAGCTTTGGGTCCAGACAGAATCTGCTTCGGTCCCGCGCGCTCAACAATGTCTGAGAGGTGCTGGGCCGTGCATCTTCTCACCGCGGAGTGCAGGTGGCTGGAGAAAACACAGCAGCTTAGTAAAAACACATCAGAGGTGCTACGCTAGCAGCATTTGTGCGTGCGACTGAGTACAGCGCACGCAGTTTCTGTGTTCATCTCTAGCACAACCTATGAGAACACTGCTGAGACGCAGACAGTTATTCTGGCTGCACAGAACAGAACATTGCGGAGCAAAGGCCAATCGCTTCATTTAAAAGGATAACAAATTGCATTGCATTACATTTCATTCACCTGAAATCCCAAACTGCAAGCACACAGATTGAAAAACTAGATCCTTTTCATTTAAGGTCAGTTCCAGCCTCTAACTGCAGCTTTTGACTTGTCAAACCCAGAAATTGTCTTCCTTTTAGAATTTGGTTTCTAGCTTTCCTTAAAATAATGCACAATATTTAGGAAAGCATGCCACTATGTGTTCTTTCCATCAGTTTTATTAAAGCCCCTGTGCTCAGAAACACACCTGGGGGATTTTATATCAATTTAAAATTAAATAAAGCCGTATTCTATGGATTTCTCCAAGTCTTGTGGAGTCTATGGTCTACAAAGCAAGGGCAACTGAACGCCTCTGCGGATGGAAACGGGGGAAAGCCGGGATCAGTTTTCAAACTCGTGCAGCAAACTGACCTCCTGTATCAGTTCTGCTGTACCTCCTGACCCCACATGGTCTCAGAGGACGCAGTTCTGCGAATTCAAACTTTCCCCATTTTATTATTGTCTTTGGATTTAAAATCCTGCTTTGAGGACATTTTCACTGCACAGTAAATGAAGCATCTGGGAAAAACAAGTTTAAAGGAACGAGTTAGGGAAAAGAACTGACTTGGGGAACCACAGGAGCGCCTATGCAGCTTTGCAGCTGAATACAAACACCCAGCGATCCTCCTGAATGACCAGGCTCCCATCCCACCACGGTTTTCCTTTTCTCTGGTGCCACAGATTGCCAGGGGCTCACTGGAAGCCACCAGAGATCGGACTGCACAAAACAGCTCCTGTTTGCACAAAGACAACTAACAGGGTCTCTTCACACTGCTGGGAACACGGTCCCGGCTGCAGGATCTATGTGGTTGCACAGCAGATCCCACACTTTTTCTTTTTTTTTTTTTTTTAATATGCATGTAAGGCCTTAAAAAGAAACCCAACTCATACAGGTGAGAAACACGATTTTAGAATTTCTGATGTCCAGCCACTTTCAGATGTAGTCGTAGAATCACAGAATGGTTTGGTTGGATGAGACCTTTAAAGCCCATCCAGTTCCAAGCCCTCTGGCCGTGGGTAGGGACACCTTCCTACCCTTAATTCTAGACTCGTGTTCTTGGCTCAAGTATCCGTTCACAGAGGTGAGTTTACACAACAGCCCAGTATCTTTAGAGCAGCATCTCACACAAGCAAACGAAAATGGGTTTAATTCTCCTTGTTGGTAAAGGCAAAACCAGCTTTGCAGCTGGCGCAGAATCAGGATATATGTACCTACTCAGGGCTGCAAGCGTTAATACTTGTGATCACAGTAAGCTTGAAATGCATTGACCAGAAAACAGGTAAATTTTAGAAGGTCTTGGGAATTGTAGGTAAAACCGTAACTGTTTACTTTGATACAGAAGCTCTGGTGAACACAAGCAAGCCCACGTATAAGGCAGATGTAGAGGAGATCCTGTGTAGCCACACAGCCGTGTCAAACAGAACCCTCCACTTTGTCCTGAAGTTTTACAGTGCTTTTCTCCCAGATTTCCACTTTGAAAAATAACCTGGTTCCTGTATTCACAGCCTTCTGAGCAGATGGCCCCAGATGTGCCACGTGGGCCTTGCTGCTAACATGGTTGGGGTTCCCTGAAGCAAATACTAGAAAAGCTGTACCTCCCAGTGCTAGTTAATACAAGGGCCACGCATTAAAAACACATTTTACTCTGTGAGACACCAGTCTGACTAAAACCTTCCAAGCACTGAAGAAATAAACCACCACTTCAAATGCTGTACAGCTCACAGCTCGGATAACTGCGATGCCTTCGATATCTGAAACTGTATCCATGCTCACAAATCGGAGGGTCAATCTCACAGCTCCAGGAAACACGCTGGGGAGGTCAGTGTGTTTGGATCTGCACTGCAAACAGGGAGATTGGGCTTAACCGTCTGAGATCATGAGTACTGCTGGGCCAGGAGTCTCTGGAGAAAGGAGGGGGGCACCTACACAGCCCACTCCACGCGGCCTCGGAACTAAAGTGATGAGCAGTGACCACCTGCTGCCCTGAAAGTCACCAAAACAGCTACACGCAGGCCCAGTTTTTAATGAATCTAAATCCCAAGGTAGATATCTGCCTTTCAGCTTCAAGTCCAGGTAATCGCAGCATGGTTCTCAGTGGCTTTCAGGAGACAGAATGAATACATCCCACAGCAAGAGGCTTTCCAGGAAACAAAACAGGGAACAAACCATTCTGAGTCACAACTAACTCTTGTGATTTGTAGCAGAAAGTTTAAAGACCGGCTCATAATGCAGCACCTGAAATATTTAACAGAAGGGAGAGGCTATGAGAGCAGCAGCCTGGTAAATGTTATCGGAGCGATGACAGAGAGAAGGCATCAAGTGCAAGCAGGTCTGTATTAATGTGCTGGGATGGTGGGATTGCTGTTGTAGGGAATAAGGATGGAAAAGAAAAAAGGAACGGGATTTGTGCTACAGCCTGGGGCGAGCTATCGAAGCATGCAGCCAGTAGCGGAGGCCGGTTATGTCTGAGACATTCAGGAGCACAGTGGCCGTCACAGCTACACAGGGAATGAAAGACTCAACCAGCTAAGCCTAGAGCAAAGCACAAAATCAATCAGCAGCTAGAGAGTTGTAAGCTCTAACTACGAAGTAGTGCATGAAGCTGAACAGACAGGCGTTGGATTGCGGAGCCAGGGCAAAGCGAGAACGCTGCGTGAGCTTCTGCAGGTGAAGCAAAGCAGCAGCTCCCTAAGGACACTGTGCTGACAGCGAATGCATTACTGACGTGTGGCAAAATGACCAAAAACCAGACCAGGCTCCCAAATCAACAGCCAGCTTTTTCCACAAGGGACAGACTATGGGGGTACATTTTCCTTTTATGCCACAAAGCATCACTCCAGACAGAAGCTGCGCAGAGCTGATTGACTCTACTGTCAAATTCCTGCCTACTGCGCTTTGATTGAAGAGTATATTTGATAATTTAAACTATTCACAAGTTACTGCTTTATGAAGTCTTTATAGGAATTACCTTTGCCCTCCATTTATAAGAGAACAAAGTGCACGTGCTGGAGTCACATTATTAACCATAGCCTTCAGTGCTTTGTCTACCTCTTCCCTTATAAAAGTGTTGGATTCACCAGCTTTGTGCAAAAGGACTTTTACTGCATTATCTAGTTCTTGATCCATGCTCTTTTTCAGGTGGGTGAACAAATCCCCTAAACAGACCACAGCGGCTCGAGAAACACCTGAGCGTAAATTCTTGACCTGCACACAGGAAAAACCCAAAGAAAGAATAAATAATGTTTATAAAATATAAACTTTCAAATCAGCAAAGGTTAATGTTTTCCTTTGTAATCTTTAAGCAGCAAGACAAGCGATTGAGAAGTACATTTCTAACTTGATTCACAACGTGTAAGAATTAAAATATATGAAAAACGTTATAAAGTTACAATCTAAACTTTTTCAGTCTCAGCTAATTTGATGGGAACGGTTGGACTCGATGATCCAGTGGGTCTCTTCCAACCTGGTGATTCTATATGATTCTATACGATTCTATAACCAGACCAAGGGTCAGTAACTGAAGCGTGAGCTGCTCTGCTGAATCTCAAACTCATCCTTTTGACGAGGCAAACTGCCCAGAGGCGAGTGCAGCGCTGCACTTCGGTGTCCCTAAAGCTGAAAAAATACATTTACACACATATAAGCAGCAAAATGGTCCCACAGCACAATTTAACCTCTTGAGCCACAGCCAGACTTGTTTCGTGCAGCTTGGCCGTCAGAACAGGTGCGTGGTAGGCAGATAAGCATCTGATGAAGTTCAGGCCTTTGATTTTCTTCTCCCTATAGTGAGAAAAGATTTAAATTCAAAACATTTGCAAGTTTTCATAAAAATATCGAAGCAGAGAATTCTGAGAAACCAAAGAGCGAAGAAATTGGATTGTAAAACAGAGCAATGCAGGAAATTCTTTAAAAGTTAGTCTTTCTTTTAATGTGGCAGCAGGACTATTTCAGCATAGAGGTGTCTCCGCTCTCTCTTGCTTCTATCTCACTCTAATCACCACAGAGTTTCCTTCCCCAAGCTTAAACAGCAGCAGCACTGGAACGGTCTTTCACCAGGCAGAGCCCAGTGAAGCCTCATATTCCACAGACAGTGGGAAGAAAGATTGTTAGGGCCCTCTCCAAAGCAGTGCTTAAACATCAGCATTCCTATAAGGCTCTGGAAGCCGAGCTGGGAAGCCCACCACAGTGACACTTCAATCCAGCTTTGGACTGAAAACATTTTTCTCCTATAACCCTTCCAACCTGTGTTTAATGTTAGAGTCATTTTGCTGTCTTTTTTATAAAGCGCATTATCAAAACAAACGCCTTCTACGTGACGTTGTGGTTGTAGACAGATGTTTACACCTACCAGTCATCATCAGCTAAAAAGGCCAAGGCCTCTGCCAGCACCACCTCTGGCTTTGAAAAGGGCTGCAGCTCTGATGGGTCCATGATTTCAGGGCTATGCGTGACCAAGGGGGTCCGATCCTTGTAGCGTCCTCGTGCCCCAAGAGAAATGTCATCTGCACAGTTAGAAAGTAAAACAAATAATCACATTCATCATCCCAAGATGCTGAAAGGAAGGAAATATAAAGTCTGAGGCACAGATTGCTGCCGCTGGGGGACCTGGCTTGCTAACAGGCACCTCTCCCAGCGCCAGCCTCCATTTTATTCACATGGATGAGGATTTTTTGCAACAATCACCACTTTACAGGGTTACAAACAAAACCATAATGCTTTTTTTAGTATAAAGATGGCTGCACAATGTGCTAAACCACAGTGAGGTAAGACACGGTATAGTAAGCATGAAAGAAACGCTTCAGAAATCCTGAAGACTCTGACCCAGGAAGCGTGAGCCACTCTGAAACGATTTCTACTGCAGATTTTCAGGGCACCTCAGTGGCAAAATGTACACAGAAGTGTTGTTCATGGAGACAGAAGGGTTTGAAGAGTCAATTTGCCACTAATACATTACGTTATTTAAGTTGCTGAGCAAATAAAAACCCCTCTCGTGCTTTAAACAGCTTCCTAGCGCACTGCAGATGAAAAATGTTTCAAGGGAGGGATGAGAAACCCCGATCCCCTTCACCACCCGTCCCCAGAATTGATCTTCCAGAGCACTTCAGCACTGCCTGCTGCACAGACTGATCACACCAGAACAAAGAGTTCCACCCTGTTTTGGAACTGTTCGGCTCCCCAAATCCAACTGTTTTACCAGCCTTTACTTTACTGGAACAGCTCACCACAATCTTGCAGGGCTGAACATCTTGTCTTCCTCCAACTGGATGTCCTTCTCAATGCAGGGTTCAAGGCCACGTTTTCCAAAGACAGAGACACATTTCTTGATGACATGAATACGTCCCCGCAGAGATTTAACTCTAGAAAACAGACATAAATATCCAAACGACATCAACAAATAATCGGAGAAAAGGAAAACCCACCATTACCTGTTCTAATGTGGCTCTGAAATTTTTCTCATTGAGAGCCTTTCAACTATTTCCCAGAGCACTTGTCTCCCCTCATTTGCATTCCAAGACTGACACCAAATAACTGAAGAGTGAACTGCAGCGTAGAATTCACTCCAGCAATGCCTCCTGTCACACTGAATGGTCACAGTTTGGGGTAATTAGCACACAAATTTAATTCCCAAGTCAGCAGCAGTTAATAGTAAGTTATTCACTTGAGACAAAGACTCATTCTCACTTTCTGTTGCCATTTTCTCTGGCTCATTCAGCTGAAGTCTTTCCCAACGGTTTCCTTCCTTTTCATTGTTCTCCTTGACTTCTTGATGTTCTTTATGACTGTGTTCTTTTTCCTCTCTTCTTTTCCGCCTCACCTTCTCCTGAGCAGATTTTGACATGGCAACCTTCACCTGCAGAAGAATCGTGCACCGTAACGGAACTCAATGAACAACAGGATGAAAGGATGCACCGAGTGCCACAAGTCACCTGAGCTATCAATTAACGTGTTCTAATCAAACTCTCATTCACCACAGAGACCGCAAAACTGCATCCAGCCATACTCATATGTATGAAAACAGGGAGCAAGACCATAAAACGGTTCTGAACTTCTTACCTCTCTTTCACTTTCAGCACGGAGATGAGAAGTGCTGTTCTGCTGGATGCTTCTCCCACAAATGCCTGGCGATGGCTCAGTCTCCTCTTTGACTGTTTGGACATCTCCGTTCGCTACACAAGTATTGGACTGGTCACACGCTTGTAGAGAAGAAGGACTTCCAAAAACACCTGAAAGGCATAACATGTTGTGCCCTGACCAAAACAGCCTTTCTATTCAGCAGAAGTTAGCAAAACCTGNGCTCTCTCAGCCTGCCCTTGTACAGGAGGGGCTCCATGATCAGACACAGGAGATATTTTTGGGTCTGTAATACCTTTACCAACAATCACAACTGCATCTTCGGACAGGATGTTTGGAGAAAGGAAATCCAGATTGTTGCTCTGTGAAAAACCAGATGTCGACTCTCCAAGACCTTAAAAACAATGAAAATCAGCCAACGTACATCACGGACTGCACACAGCCTCAGTTCTTGCCCTACATGAGAGCTCAGCTGAACATCAATGTAGCAAATTCACAAACCTTTAGAATGCTTATAACTTCTTTCATGTTCCATGTTTAAAACAGTAGGTGACGCTTCTTGTTTCTCGCTCTCATCATCTCCACACCTGTAGCCACAGTTCAGACGCCGGTCGACTGCGCTAACGTCAGCCTCATCATCAAACACTGGCCAGACAAGAGAGAGAAAATCACATATTTAACAACATTAGATTTATTTTCCCCTGCATACGACAGGATTCTCAAGCAGGTACATTTTCAAAGCCTCTCAGACTGTTTCACATACATAGGACGATCATTTTTGCCTACTGAAATCTGAACATTTCAACAAGATGCTCGGGCTCTGCTCATTTTTCACCTACAGATGAGCCCAGGCGGAAAAACTAACTCAAAAATTAAATTAGCTTTTGAAGTCTTTTAAATACGACCAACTGAATACTGAGTAATTCAGTGATGAAAGTCGTATTAAGTCATATATCAGATAGGAGAAAATAGTGTAATTCTAGTTAAAACACAAGAGATCTTTCTATGTATCCCATAAACGATAAAACACGTGTTTATGTTACAATTACAGACAACAGAAACCAAGCAAAGCATTGTCAATATATTTAAGTTCAGGTTATGAAAACCAAACCAAACATCATTAATTACTTCAGGAACCCTTGAAAGGATCACTTCTGATTTTTCAAATGCCCCTTTAAAGTAAAACTACCTACTAAGACTAAGTATTCTCACTAGAGCTTTTACTACTCGTTCCATGCATTCCATGGAAATACCCTGCGTTTAATGGAAGGGACGGGCAGGCACAACCACAACAACTGGCTGAGACAATTCCAGTGATCACAGAATCATAGAATCACCAGGCTGGAAGAGACCCATTGGATCATCAAGTCCAACCATTCCTATCAAACACTAAACCATGTCTCTAAGCTCCTCGTCCACCTGTCCCTTAAACACCTCCAGGGAAGGTGAATCAAGCCCCTCCCTGGGCAGCCTCTGCCAGGGCCCACTGACCCTTTCTGTGAAAAATTTTTTCCTAATCTCTAGCCTAAATCTCCCCTGGCAGAGCTTGAGGCCATTCCCTCTTGTCCTGTCCCCTGTCACCTGGGAGAAGAACCCAGCTCCCTCCTCTCCACAACCTCCTTTCAGGTAGTTGTAGAGAGCAATGAGGTCTCCCCTCAGCCTCCTCTTCTCCAGGATAAACACCCTCAGCTCTCTCAGCCACTCCTCATAAGGCCTGTTCTCCAGCCCCTTCACCAGCCTTGTTGCTCTTCTCTGGACTCGCCCCAGAGCCTCAACATCCTTCTTGTGCTGAGGGGCCCACAACTGCACACAGGATTCNAGGGTTGTTGTGCCCCAAGTGCAGGACCCGCCATTGGGCCGTGTTAAACCTCATGCTGTTAGACTCAGCCCATGGATCCAGCCTGTTCAGATCCCTTTGCAGAGCCTCCCGACCCTCCAGCAGATCCACACTTCCACCCAGCTTAGTGTCATCTGCAAACTTGCTAAGGGTGCACTCAATGCCTTCATCCAGGTGCGTGATCCCAGCACCCAGAGCAACCCAGGCCATGAGAGGCACCTGGCGGCGTTCCTGCTCCTCCGCCATCGCCCTGACAGCACCGGCATCTCCTCCCACCTGCCCTGGCCCAGAACTCTTGAGATCCTGCCCTGGTGGCCATCACCATGAACCCAACCCATGTGAGACCAAGAGCTGTATCAATGTCCTGAAAAAGGTTCCTTGGGTTCTCCTCTGCGGTTGAGAAATTGCATCAGAGCAGGTTGAGCTTTTCTGCCAGGGGATGGAGACCAAAGGGAATATTTTCCTGTGGGGTTCTTGAGACGGGGAGGCTCTTCCAGCAAGGAACACCAGGGACGGTGCCCTAAGATCTGGCTGCATGAGGTGCTCAAGAAAATTACTACAGAGTCAGAGGACCCTATGCACAACAACTTCTTAAGCATGAATTTCTGCACTG
>WAAB01019502.1:267850-295900 GCA_013389865.1 Piaya cayana | reverse complement strand
TTGATGAAGACATTGAACAGTATTTACAAATACTTATTTCCCTATTGACAATAAAAAGCATCGAGACAACTTTCTCATATGTAGGTATCTAAAATGCGAACATCTGAAGTGAACTGGGATAAACAGAAATAATTTCATTACTTGAGATGTGTATTCATTACTCATTCTTTTCACAGAAGTGCACTAGAATTAATAGACTATCTATCACCTGATCAAAATATGGTGTTTCAGAATATTTTGTGTGTATCTTATTGTTTGAAGAAATACAGCTACATACAATGTTGTCTCTTTCAGATCTTTGGCTCCATGCTGAGAACAAATCTTGGTAAAAAACTTGCATTTGATAACCACAAAGAAGAATCTATGAAAAGGAACTAAAAAAAATTAGAATGTAATAAAGCATTTTGACATAAGCTGGATAAAAGAGCATTTAGTATAAGGATTCAAGGTAAAGGTTCATTTTGGATTTCCATACTGTCACAGAAGATAAACAAGAAGATGAGGTCATATGGGGCCAATGGATCTGCTCCAAAGGTCAAGTCCACAGAGAGCTGATGATAAGGTTGCTTGAATTGCTTCATCAGCTGTTTGCTGTTTGTTCAGAAACATCCAAATGTTATTTTCCTTCAATTGCTCTCCCTTGATGTAACATTTGTTCGACCCTGACCTAGTTTGCAGGTCACTGCTGTTATACAAAACTAATACGTATCCTTATTTATTCCCACAGGATGCTTTTAAGCCGTTATTTTACTTTTTTTTCTTTCAACTTTTCCAGTTTTGTTTCTTTTTGTTGTTTTTCTTTAACAAACCAAACATAACACATAGTTTGCTGATTCTAGCACCTGCTGTTGTTTTTCATTGCTCTTACTTTGACTCTCAATTCATATCATCCTTCCTTCAAAATCAGAATGCCTTAGTATATACTTATAAAACATCAGTACAATGGTCATTGTTGAATTATCTGTTTGAATAATTGCTATATTATACTTTATATACATTAAATGTGGATTTTGTTTGTGTTTTCTTCCAAGGAAAATATAACTTTAGAATAGCAAACACTATGATGGCAGATTTTGATGTGTTAATGAAGACTAGAATCTTTCCTTTTTTTACATTTTGCATACCAGAGACAGTTCTACTGTCCAGCACAGTTTCATCTCAAAGACCACAACAGTCCTGTTCCCCTAGGTTGTTCTTTTTCACTTTGATATACCTTCATTTCCTGGTGACAGTATTGGGAATTATGGATGTTTCATTCCTCTGAGCATCTAGCTCAAGGCCTCAGAAGCTGTACACCTAAAATGTCAGGATTGTCTCGGTTGGTTGGTCATTACATAAAATTGGCTTTTTATGTTTACAAAATTATTTTGGCTTTTTTTCCCCTCTCACTTCAACTTCTACACTCTTTGGTGTAGGTTGTGTCAGCTTTATACTAAGATGCACACAGATATATTTAGACACAAATAATTTAATCACTGTAAGTAAAAATTCCCTAGAAAGGTTATTTAAAAGTTGTTTTATTAATGATGTTTCAGAAAAGCTTTATTAATTGTATGTGAGTAGCCACATATTTAAAGTAGAATTCAAACTTTTCAAGACAGGCAAGTAAGTTATACCCATATTTTCTGAACATTGGAATACGCTAGTGGTAAACTAAGTTCTCCATGGGACAAGGGTGAATGACAGATGTCCTGAAAGGAATCCCAGAAGAAATCTGGGATACACATAGCTTGTGATCATTAACAGTANCAATCAGTCATTAGGTGGTGTGCAACTGTATTGTGCGTCACTTGTTTTTTATGTATTATAATTATTTCAACTACTGTTCTCTCTCCCTTTTGCTGTCCTGATTACTCTATCTCAGCCCATGAGTTTTACTTTTTTTCCATTCTCCTCCTCATCCCACTGCTAGGATGTAGGTAAGTGAGTGGATGCACAGTGCTTAGTTGCCATCTGGAGATAAAGCATAACAAATGCTCACAAGTTTAAAGCAAAGGATAATAAATTAAGACCTAAACCCAACATTTTGAAGGCTCTACCCTTGAGGATTTATCAACCCCCTTACATGTTCTGAAAAAGTAAGATTGGAATTCCTGTGTCCTTCCATTTAAACTTCATTTTTGTTTGAGCATTACTGACTTTAGCTGGAAAGCTGATTTTCCTCTAATTCCTGATTTGTAATGCATAAACTATAAGAAAGTAACGTTAGACAGTGTATTACAGTAGTACACTTTAGCTTGGAAAGTATTTCATAGTTTTCCAAGACAAGAACCATAGCCACATCTTGCCATCAAAGATAATTCTTCTGACCTTTCCTAAAGGAGCTCATAGTAATTCAAATATTGAGTTGAGTTGCAGATGAGTTGTTCATGTAATTAGAGACCTTATCTCAGGTGGTAAAAGTATTAAGGAAAGATTTACATTATATGTTGTACAAAAAAATTCCCGAAACAACCAAACCCATTGTATTTCTGGGAAATATTAGGTGTGCTATATATGGGTCTATCTGCTGATGATACATGTAGTAGGTTGACCCTATCCATCAGTCAACCACTCACCCTGCATTTTGCTCATTTCCCCTCTTCCCCAGGATAGAGAGAAAATAGAAGGAAGGAGAGAAGACTCAAAGTTTGAACATGAAGGTCAGAAAGTTAGGTAAGACCCTTTGGTCATTTTTTATCAGTTACTCCTCCCTTATCAACTTCTTCCTACCCCCAGCCTATTAGCTTTTAGTAGGGGTCTGGGGAGAGAGAGTAAAGTCCTGATGTGATGGAATGGCTGTAAGACAATAGCCAAAACACTGTTGTGATTTAGCCACAGATGCAAAACACAGCACCGTATGGGCTGCTATGGTAAAACGTTAACTCCATTCCAACCAAACCCAATAGAATGCTCAGTTCTTTGGAGATACAGAAAGGAAGAAACTCTAGCCAAAATCTCATGGTTGCCAGCAGAATGCATAATGAGATCTGCTAAAACAGGAAAACTTCTCAGGTAAAGTTTATCTTATATATTGTAAGCACTTCTGCAGGATAACTGTATTTTGCAGTTATGAACATTACAACGTCTACTGCAGAAACAATAGAATCATAGAATCATAGAATAACCAGGTTGGAAATGACCCACTGGATCATCAAGTCCAACCATTCCCACCAGTCTCTAAACCATGCCCCTTAGCACCTCATCCACCTGTGCCTTAGACACCTCCAGGGAAGGTGAATCAACCATCTCCTTGGGTAGCCTGTTCCAGTGCCCAACAACCCTTTCTGTGAATGATAATAGATGTGGTCTAGCTTATGCAAACATATGATAGGGCGATTAAGATTTTTTCTTACACATCCAGAAGTGTTGAGAACTTTCCCTGGCTGTAAATGGGTTATCAGACATTTTGTCACAAAATTAAAGGAGTTGTCATACTAGTCATTCAGTTAACTTTGTGCAGTTTGCACCAGAACTGGAGCTGCTGCACGGTTTCAGTGCCTTGGTATACCTACTAAGAAGAATAAAAGGTGTCTAGCTTGTTTTTCTCTCTTATATTTTTATATGTGATTTTATGCCTTATACTATTTCCATTGAGAACAGGATGTGGTGGTTTACTTTTGGAGGATGGTCAGTCTCAGAATCTCCCCACTGAGTAACACAGGAGGGAGGGGGGAGGGCGTTCCTCTCTGATACTCCTTCGTGCTCAGATCTTCCTTCTGTTCTCTTCTAGTTTGTCCCCATTACCTTAAATCCTTCAGAAGATACCCACTTGCTCCAGTGCAGGGCTGCAACAGGATCTCTGCTCTGCTGCCTGGAGCACCTTTTTCTGTCACCATGGTGTTCTCTCTGTTTTTTATGACTTTCTTTTCTTCCCTCCAATTCTCTCCATCAAGTATTTTCTGCCCTTTTTTAAACATGTTTTCTCTTCTTGGCAGAGGAACTCAGCTGTGTCCCACAATGGACATTTTGGAGCTGGCAAGAACTGTGTGTGTCTTACAGAGGCCACGCCTGTGCTCTCCACTGCTAACACCTGGGCACCTGCATCTGATATACAGGGAAGAAATGAAATTATAGTCTCCAGAAAGAACTTAAGTAACTTAGTCTTTCCATTTGTGGAAGTCAGGAGATCAGGGATTTAGTTTGTTTTATGAAAAATTTCTGAATAGGAATCTATTATAGTGGTTTAAACTTCATATAAAGTACGCCTTCACTTTCTAGTTTCATATTTTGTTAATATTGTTTTTAACAGTCTGTATTTTCATATATAAGACCTCACAAATAATATGTCAGTGTTAAAATTGCTAACTTCATTCAAGTTTTGGAAATAAAGTTCAGATTTTATTTTCAGTCCCTCCTCTTCTTGTGGTCTTCCTTCCCTCTCCCTTTTCTCACACGGAATTGACAAGTGTATATGATGTTGACCATCTAACAGCATTGTGTGTAAGTTTGCATAAAGTCAGAGTTTAGCAAACTGACATTCAATCTGATACTTCCACTCTCGGTTTGGGCAAGGAATTGAATTTGTTACACAAATTTCCCTGAACCTCTTAGTAGTTAACTTACCAGTGGAAAATTATCCATATATTTGTAGTTTTTCATGTTACTCACAAAATCTTATGGTAAAGAGAACACACAGTACATGGGAAATCAAATATTTCTTTTAAGTCTAATTAATACTTTTATATACAGTAACAAAAATGAAGTAGTGCTATTATTATTAGTTACAGTGATATTACCACTCTTGTTCTAAATGAAAAAATGAATCTCACTAACAATGAAACAGGTAAAAGACATTATACAAGAAAACCTTCCTAGTATCTATTGTTTTCAGAGTCCTGAGGCTGAAATTTCAGTTGAAGTTGAGAAACATTATGAACATTATCAGCATTTTGAAGTCTTCACTTGAATGCCGATGATGATAATGATAGAGTACCTGACGTTGATAGTTTCTTGAGAACATACTTTGTTGATAGTTACTTGAGACCATTTTTATATATTTACTAATATGTTTTATACCTTGATCTTTATTCACTAATCTGAAACTCCATATTATGTCTGATTTTAAAGCATGTGGTGCATTATACATGTCAGAAGTTTAATTCCTTTTCTTTAATTTTACTCCAAACAAAGTTTATTCCAGCTTTATTTTTTTCATTACTACCATAACTGATAGCTGGTGAGTTGCTGATAGCCCTGCGGTTTCTGGGGTCACCTAAAACCAACAGCTTCAAGGTGTCTGCTGTTATTCCAACTTAATTCTAGTTTATTTTTAGACAGCATAAAAACTTCATAGTTTTATATTTACCATTACTTTTAGCAATACATGTTGCTCCACACAGGTATACAAAACTTAGCAAAAGTAAAACAAACTAAGTAATACTCATCTGCTCATTAAACAATTCTTGTTACAGCTAAGCAAGCTAAGATAAAGCTCCAATACAGCCAACACAAATCTGGATAAAATGAGACAGTATTTGACCTGAGGTCTGTGTTGTAGCTTAGCAAAAAATCTGTGGCCCTTTACCAGCAATGGTAACCCTGTATTCATAAGGCAACAGAACTATACTTAAGAGATTTAAATTTTGCATCACCTTAATACTCATGTAAGGAAAATAAACCAGAACAGATTTTGTCTCTAAAGTGAGCTGAACTGATAGCTCTTCGCAGTAACAGGTATATAAAGGTATGGAAATTATTTCAGTAAAAAGAAAAAAAAACATTTACACATCAAAAGCCTTAGAATAAGACATGATTCTTGACAACTTCAGCATTGGAAATTGTGCATGTTCATCATAAATAAATTGAGGACAAAGATAGCTAGCAATTGTATGCATGCTTCTATGATTGCTGCAAAAATATCATCTGATCTGTCAGCATTAGGCATGGTAGTGGGATCAATGCCAACAATGTATGGATGTGAGAACTTTAATAAGATGTTAAGAAGCAAAAGAGAAGAAACGCATCTTTTTCAGTGTCAGAAATTTTAGAAATCAACTACTGAGAAGTGAAGAATTCTGTAGTTTTAGTAGAATGTATATAAATCTTAAATCACCTTTTTTTATTTTAAACTGTGACCTATGGAGACTAACAAGGTGAATTTATTTGCAGAGAGAAAGGTTGGTATTGGTCAGTTTATATCAGCTCCCTAAGTATTAATCCTAGTAAGCAAAGTAAAATTGAAGCTACACTTTTAAGATATGGAATTTACTGGTGCTAGAAAAAGGAAAAAAATAATTAGAGTTGTATGCTGCATAAATAATTCATATGAGGAAATATCTCAAGGATACTATAGGCCAGTTAGCCTATAGCTGATATGAACAACCATTAACATAGATAAGCCATGATTGAACCCTATAATACAACAAAAAGAAAGCTAGCCACTCTTATTTGAACCTCCCTATTTGTAATGGAGGGAGGTGAGGAAACCTGAGAAAATTATCCTTAGATATAAAACCGAAATCTTACCTATGGGCAGCAGCTCATAATCAATGGCTAGAGACATTAAATACTCAAAGAAAGAACCAATACTGTTTAGTATATCCATTAATGACAGAGATGGGATGGAGTACATCTTCAGGAAGTTCACGGGTGACACCAGGTGTCAAGTGTTATGCTAGAGGAAAAGGATGTCATGTAGAACAGACCTTGACAAGTTTGAGGAGTGGGCCCATACAAATTCATGAAGATCAACAGTGCCAAGTGTAAAGTCCTACACTTGGGTCGGGGCAGACTGGGAGATGAAATCACTGAGAGCAGCCCTGCAGAGAAGGGGTTGGAGATAATGGTGGATGGATAACTGGATACAAGATGGTCATATGCTCTTGCAGCACAGAAAACTAATCAGATTATGGACTTCATTAAAAAAAGCATGACCAGCAGGTCAAGGGACGTGATTCTGCCCCTCTACTCTTGTCTGGTGAGACCCCACTGGGAGTACTGCATCCAGCTCTGGAGACCTCAGAAAGAGCAGGTACAGAGGAGGTCCACAGAAATGGTTACAGGCGTGGAATACCTCTCCTATGAAGAAAGGCTGAGAGAATTGAGATTGTTCCATCTGGAGTAAAGAATGCATCAGGAATAAATTATTGCAGACACTCTGTACATAAAGGAGGTTATAAGAAAGAAGGAGAGAGACTTTTTTACTGGGGCCTTTAGTGTCAGGACAAGGGGCAATTATTTTAAACTAAAGGACAGTAGATTTATATTTGGTATAAGGAAGAATTTGTTTTACAATAAGGGTGATGAAGCACTGGAACAGGTATCCCAGAGAAACTGTAAATGCCCCAAGCCCGGAAATTTCCAAAGTCAGATTGGACAGGGCTCTGAGGAAACTGATGTCATAAAAGGTGTCTCTGTCCATAGCTGGGAATTCAAGATAGGTCCTATTTAGAGGTCTCTTCTGGCCCAAACTATTCTATGATTCTGATTCTTTGGTGATTCGGTAGAAAGCCTAATTTCCCCTTCCATATTGTACTTTCTATTCCATGGAGTTAAATTTACATAAATAAGGCAAGTATTGACTCAAGAAACATTGACTGACTAATGACCCAACATACAACCTCAATATTCATAAGTTTTATTATATTTTTTAGTAATTTATATTATATAAAATGTTTTAAAGATATGAAAATATATTAGTTAGTAGTCATGCTGTGTGTATTATTGCTAGTAAAACTAATTTTATTTCACAATATCTAATATTTAAACAGTTTATGGTGATCGTCTTTTCACATCCTGAATCTCTCTGCATATGTTTTTACTTTTCCAGTCAGGTAAACAAAAAATGCATACATACGTATCCAGAGTATGACATTTAAAACTTACTAGAAAAATTCACAGAAACAAGCTTCAAAGTTAAGTTCTTGGATTTTATAGCCTTCTGATTAACTTTAGAGGTTGATAAAAGGCAAAACCATTTTTCAACAGATCATTACTTGCTTTTATTACCCCTTGGATTTAAAAGCAGAACAGACAGATTTTTGATGGTACCTTTGCTGGTGACTATTACTGTGTAGGAACAAGTTTTCATGCTTTGATGAATACATTATATATATATTTATTTTACATATAGTGCTTTTGTTCATGTGTAAGTAGACTTGTATAAAACTTTCATCATACACTAGCCAGCCCATATTGCTCCTGCTAAGATGTACTGTCTTATTTTTTCAGTTATCCCTTCAGTTTATTCTTTTGACTGTCTCAGGACACAAAATCGTNAGTCAGATTGGACAGGGCTCTGAGAAAGCTGATGTCATAAAAGGTGTCTCTGTCCATGGCTGGGAATTCGAGATAGGTCCTATTTAGAGGTCTCTTCTGGCCCAAACTATTCTATGATTCTGATTCTTTGGTGATTCGGTAGAAAGCCTAATTTCCCCTTCCATATTGTACTTTCTATTCCATGGAGTTAAATTTACATAAATAAGGCAAGTATTGACTCAAGAAACATTGACTGACTAATGACCCAACATACAACCTCAATATTCATAAGTTTTATTATATTTTTTAGTAATTTATATTATATAAAATGTTTTAAAGATATGAAAATATATTAGTTAGTAGTCATGCTGTGTGTATTATTGCTAGTAAAACTAATTTTATTTCACAATATCTAATATTTAAACAGTTTATGGTGATCGTCTTTTCACATCCTGAATCTCTCTGCATATGTTTTTACTTTTCCAGTCAGGTAAACAAAAAATGCATACATACGTATCCAGAGTATGACATTTAAAACTTACTAGAAAAATTCACAGAAACAAGCTTCAAAGTTAAGTTCTTGGATTTTATAGCCTTCTGATTAACTTTAGAGGTTGATAAAAGGCAAAACCATTTTTCAACAGATCATTACTTGCTTTTATTACCCCTTGGATTTAAAAGCAGAACAGACAGAGTTTTGATGGTACCTTTGCTGGTGACTATTACTGTGTAGGAACAAGTTTTCATGCTTTGATGAATACATTATATATATATTTATTTTACATATAGTGCTTTTGTTCATGTGTAAGTAGACTTGTACAAAACTTTCATCATACACTAGCCAGCCCATATTGCTCCTGCTAAGATGTACTGTCTTATTTTTTCAGTTATCCCTTCAGTTTATTCTTTTGACTGTCTCAGGACACAAAATCGTACCACAAAATGCTTTATATATATATCTTGATGCTAATGTAATTAATGGTGTGTATACATTGCATGAATGTTGGCTTGATGAAGGAGAAGAGGAAACATTTTGCCTGACCAGTGCTGGTTTTTGACATTAGAACCCACATTCTAGTAAAAAAGGAAGCACTGTTATTTAGTTGAGAAGGATGGAATAGCATTCTGATACATCCTTGTTTCCCCACAGTTTCTAGTAGTTCGATTTCACTACCTACTTTCTAGAGAGAAGTGCAAAAGCTAGAGAAGAGAAATCACATTACTGTAAGAGAGATGGATGCCAGGATGTCACATTAGAAGTAAAAAGACAGGTTCGGCAAATTAGACAGTCACAGGAGCACATTTTATTCAAATTTAGTCTCTCAGATTAAGGCTATGATTATGATCTGAATGTAAAAGACATATCAATTAAGTATTATTGAAAGAGTAATTAGCACCACTGAATTCAGTGAAGTTTCTCTTGGTCTACAGCACTGACCTAGAATTCGAGTTCTAAGTCTATAGTAGAGAGTTTTTTAGAAAAAGAATTCTTGATTCTCATTAGCATACTTTTCACATGTAGTTTCATA
Source organism: Piaya cayana (assembly GCA_013389865.1). NCBI lineage: Eukaryota > Metazoa > Chordata > Aves > Cuculiformes > Coccyzidae > Piaya > Piaya cayana. Next base: position 286,193 of record WAAB01019502.1, on the reverse strand, counting down.
ACCTAAGTGGATTAATCAGGAAGAGAAAGAAATCTAGTTTTCCCCCACTGAAAGAGGAGTTGCAGTGACTAGCTGAAGGCAAATACATGGGAGTAAAATTAACCTAATTGAAAAATAAAGTTTTTATACCTCTGTTGTACATCAGTCATTTTTTGTTCCCACATAGCCTAGCCAAATATCTGTGTCACTTCATAGAAAAGGACAGTGGTGTAGCACAGATCCTGTATCCAAATTCCATTACAGTCTCTCACCTCTGATTTATTCAATGTTCTTCTTCCACTACTACATATTCAGGAGACATATTTCATGTATGTATGCTAGCCTGTAATATCTACTGCAAAATATCTTCACTTGGTAAGTCTTTCAAGTGTCTTATTAATTGGCTACTGTGTGTATACAGTATCATTACTGTCAGAAATAACTGCAAAGCTGTTAACTATGGAAACTAGTAATTGCTGTTTCCTTTTGAATTGGAAAAACTTTTAACAGGTAAATTATAAATAATTCAAATTTTGAAAGTCTTTAAGACAAAGACCTCAATAACAATTAGGATTTCAGCTTCATACTTCAAAAGGAAAGTTTGTAAGTAACCATTTGGGAAGGAATTGTGACAATTGTAAAATAACAGCTATAAATTGGATCTACTAAAATAATCAAAGTACTGAGCTAAGTCAACAGAATGTGATACATATGTTAAACAGCCAAACACCACACAAAGCTCAAATTCAAGACAGAGGAACCTAACATGGATATCCAGTAATCTGTGTACAGGATACAAATGGTGGATGAAGTTCCTAAAAATGTTCCTCTGTGCTCAACCTCAGTTGCTGGACTTGTTTGGATATGGGTCCTCAAGTGTTCTATATTTCAATAGACAAATATGAAAGAATGGTGTTAACACATTTGCCAGGGCTCCTAATCCAATTCATCTTATTAAATTCAGCATAACTCACCATCCTTGGCTTGTCGCCTCAGAACACTTAATTAACTTGGCCCTTATTTGTAATTTTCGAGGGAAAGATGCCTAGCTTATTAACGAGCTCTACAAAATCATAAATATAGTACCTAAATATGGGGACAGATTCTTGAATTTTCTCCCATGTTCTATGGTGACAATGTAAAAAAGATTAAAAGAATGTCTTTCATCTTTTGTGATCATTTATCCAGTAAGATGTCATTATAGGAAGCACAGTAACAATAGGATTGACTTTCCCACTTTTTTTTTTATTATTTTATTCTTCAATACCTACCTGATAATTCTTTGGAGAGTGCAGCTGTTTGCTATTGATTAGAGCTCATCGTAGACTAAACTAATCTGGTAGAAAATCACAAAGTCAGAAAAAAATCTGAGTACAAGAGGCAGCCAAGGCCTAACTAAAAAAGTGTCTGCAAGTAAAAGCAGCACAAACAAACTAAAGAACAGAACATTAATTTTTATGTCTTTTGATGCCCTTCTACAGATTTTTCATACTTTATGTCAGTGCTGTTATGGGTTTTTGGTTGTTACTGTTTGTTTATCTTTAAAAAATTAAATAGAATTATTATATGAAATAATTTCTTTTCAAATTAATTTATTATCATTATTAGCTATAAAATAAAATATATTTATATTTAAATAATATTTATTTTGCACTTATAACCAGGAAAACTTTAGAATGTATTTCCTGCTGGATAAACTATACCCACAGAAGCTAGGTACAGTCCTCTATGGAACTCTGAAGCATACAGTCTTTTTGTGGAACTTGTCTTTATTAAAACCAAACAGGGTATGAAGCTCATGTAAAATGACAAACTTCAACAGTGTTCTTATCCTCAGGACATCAAATCCCAAATTTCCATTTTCTTTTTTTTCTACTAAGAAGTTTGTCCATTTGGGTATTAGGGAGGAGGGGAGTAAAAAGCTTTTCATCTCCTTCACAGCCATATCACTGAAGTAAAATATATGAATTGTGACGAGAAGCCAAACAAATGTGTAGACGTAACACTGTCATTGTAGTTGCAGTGTTTTTCCTGATCATCCCTGAGCTCTGTAGCAACCTGGTGGGACTAAATCTTCATTTTTATTTTTCTTCTTTTATACATTTTTTTTCTTTTTCATTTTAATTAAAATGACACATACAATCAAGAAGGGGGAAATCCAACATGTTTGGTTTAATTTTCCTTCTAGGAAACATGTCCCTCTTTTAACAATCCTTTTGGCTCCATAACTGTTATGTTCCTGCTTGCTTAGGAGTAATAAAGAACACAACAATAACAAACTCAGAGGTTTGTGCTTTTCTATCCCATGACGACTCCCACGGTTTCTGTTGAAGTTATAATCCTGAAAGGTCTTCTGCTTCACACAGCAAGTTGTTACCAGATTATAAGACCACTCAAATCCCTTTCTTTTAATTGTCAGGGTGGAAATATTTTACTTCTATAACTCTTTCCCTTGATATACAAAATGTATTCATGTGGCATCTTCACTCCATCTACGAAAAATAACATGGTTACCTTGGGAGCTGAAGCAGACTCAGACTGACGTTGATGACATGTGGCTAAGAACAGAGAAGCTTCTTAACTAAACAATGTTAATGACTGATTCAGATATGCCTGATGCTAGTAGACTACTTAAGTGTGAGGTACGGAACCTCTTGAACCAAGAAAAATTAAATTGAGTTGATGGCTGAGGTAGTATAAGGAAAAATGTCTGCTATAACTTGAATTGCAGATCTGCTTTTTTTATTTGTAGCTGTTCTGGCAATATTTTCCCCCATCTTGTAGTGTAACAAGCATGAGGGAATAGACGGAGAAGACAGGATGGGTACATGGAAAGTTATTACAGCAGAAGAAAAGACTGTCTTTTCGATACTTCAGTCTTGTCTTTGCATCTCCTATGTTCCTTATCATAATTCTCCTTGAAGTCCCTCAACCAGTACAAAAAATAACAATACTAATAGTTCTAGCAGAAATTTAGCTTGTAAATAAATTCCAATTAAAACCCCAATCCTCAAGCTGGCAGCATGTTGTGAGCTAATGAACCAGAGCAGAACCCTACTGATTTGAGATAGGATAACATTCAGGCCTCAGTTTTAAATAGGCAGCCTGTGGGCAAACTGTTATAACCATATGGATCTCCACTGACTTCGCAAAGGGTGAAGCTGAGACCCTAATCCGGCACTATGCTGTTACAGTACTGACAACTCCAAGTGCAAAATCCAAGGTCCATCTTGATCCTGCCAAACTTTAGAGATATGAGGCATTAAATTTAGGACTAAAGTGCCTTTGGGCTATAATGACCCTCCAGGGAAGACCTGAGACCTGAGATCCTCCTGATTATGGTAAAAGAAGACAGCCTCACAGATACTAAATCAAAAGTATAAATGAAACAAATTCATGTTTTGCATTATATTTTTTTTTCCAGTGAAGAAACCATAATCTGATTTTCTTCTGTGATACGTCTGATGAACTTTATAATGGGATAAATGTATATGGATGCAAATGACTGGGCTTCTAGAACTTCTAGAGTAGGTACTCTGACTAATATTATCTATTGCTACAAAAGTTTCTCCACATCTAATTTCTATGAGCTTGGATATGAACAATTCACTTATGCAGTGCAGTTCATCTTAATATTTTTTAATAAATATAGAAATTACCTCATCATCCTAAAACCTAAACATGTTTTATGCAAATTATTTTGATGATTTCTGACTTCATTGTCAGAAAAAAATGCACCCGGAAATCAAAGTTTATTTTTAGTCTAAATAACCTGTATATTCCTTCCCATCACTTACTACATAGAAGACTATAAAGCATCCCTTACTCCTTTTTCCTCCTTTTGATATTACAAAAACACCTCCTGTGTTGAGAAGATTTTCACAAGAAAGTCTAGAAATTCCTGATTACAAAGTATCTTTTTATTTACCCCAAACCCTGCACTAATTTCTAAGAGAGTTTTTTGGGGTTTGGCTTTTTTTAATATTTGCATGGATAAACAACATTTAATTGATATGCCTATAATGAAAAGATAACGTAGATCAAAAGGACCAAATAGCCAGCTGCATAAGGTACATCTAAGATTACAGTTCAGCCACCAAAAAAAAAACAACTAAGAAATATTTTATATTGTTTTCCAGAGCACGTATGGAATTCCTCCCCTACTCTATTCTATATATTGTGTGAAATAATCCTCTTGATATAGGAAGAAAAAATTTCTTCCACATGAATGCAGAACAGAGGAGGGGAGACTCTTTTAAGTGTGAAGGATATATGATGACCTCTAACATATTTCCTTTTTTTTCTTGGCACTACACAGATAACAGTGATAATTTTAATAAAGAATTGACATTTTTCACAGTCTACCCTGTGCCCAAATTCTAAAGTTATCAAAAAGAGAATATTGAAATTGTATTACTCTGTCAGTAGCCCCTGTTCTATAGAGTATAAACATAATCAGTTGTTATTATAGCATAGTGTTTGGAGTTAGATTGTCAGGAAAGACAGTGTTGCTGGATAAGGGCCAGCAGAGAGTAACAACACCTCCAGATGGATAGACCAAGCTTTCATCTGATTCCCAGATATCCTCTTGGGTGTCAGTGGATCCACAGACTCCTTCAAAAGTCCTTCAGTCAAAACTTAATAAACACTCAATGGCAAATTTATATGGTACAGTCAGAGATAAGCCCTGAGAGTGTATCTGGTATGTAAGCACATACCATCAGCCTTCTGCCCCTAAACTTTGATAAGGAACAACTAAAAGCAAATAGACAAATTCATTATTTTGAAATCTGTGATATTTTTTCATATGATTTCACATCCTCCTCTGAAAACCAAACTCTATCTGCATATTATTTCTTTTGTAGTACATATGTTCTTAGTATTATGGAGTCCCAGAAGGATCTGTCAGTCTAAGTGTGGACAGCTTTCGGTAAATTACAAAGGTCAGCTTGTTAGGTCAAATTCACATTAATACAAGGCTGCTTTATAACAGCATTGCTACTTCAAAAAAGCTTTAAGGGAAATTAATATAATTAACCTCCACTTGGGTGCCCTTCTGTACTGCCAAGAACTTGCAAAATATGCATGAAAATTAAATCTATAACTGAAATATTTCATCAAGTCTTTAGGCAGAACAGGTATAATGAAATCTAGACTTAAAGAAATTTATGAGTGAGCAGTTTTATATCAGTTAAAAACCCCCACATATTTTCCTGCACTATTTGATATGTGTGCATAAGAAATTACTAAGGTATTCAGGATTATAAATAAAAAAGAATCCATAGCAATCACTATTTTTTTTTACTCTTAATTCTGGTTTTCTTTCATTTAGGTTATCTATAACATAAGTAGATCTTGCTGTAAGGCAGCAAGTCATCTCACAAACACCCAACACTTCTAAATTTTCACGAGTTATGGAGTCTATTGAACCCCTTGAATGAATTACTGCCTTAAAACCACCTCTCTATTTGAAGGAACAACTTTACAAATGCAGAAACCTTTACTTCTTGGCAACCTGTGGTGGCATTTGAAATTTCCTTGTCTCTGGGCATTTTAACTAATATTTCATTAGTGGTTAGAACAGGGTAAAGACTGTGCTCTCTATTGATTGATAAATAAATTGTTGTGAGACATTATTTTCCCCCTTTAGTACATCACTTTTCCTTGTTTTCTTGTTTTCTGTCTCTGCTTCTGGAACATGTAAAAAGGGTCTGCACTATTAGAGATAAATAACATTATTTCTACATATGATTTTGCTTTTTGGTATTTTTTGCTGTTGATTCTTCTGTGAATTGCAATTTGATTTTAATACCACTTTTAATTGTGTTATTAGCCAAGCTTGACTAAATATAATTCACTTTGACAGTAAAACCACAGGTAAAAATTTTGGAAATATAATTGCTGTGTTAATATTCATAACAAGTAGATTGCTGCATTACAGTTAATAATAAAAGCATTTTGAAGAGTTGTGAAAACATCCCAAAGTCTCACTGCACCTTCATCTTCATAACATTTATTCCCAGACAAAGGTAGTTTATGATACTACATGATACGTGCAGTAAATGAAGTGGTCTACCAAGGGCAAACAACACTCTAGGCAGCAAAAATTGGATCTGCAGCATTTTTTTTTTCTGTTCTTCAGCTCAGTTTCACTAACTATTGCAGAGATCAATCTCTTTTACCTAGTGCATTTCTAATCACATTTGTCCTAGATGATAATTTATTAGCATCTGTAAATGCTCCAGACAGAGCAGAGAGACTTATCCACTACTACATTTATATAAAACAACTTAAAGAGCAGGCCATAGACATTGCAACTTTCTTTATAGAGTTACATGCACCTAGAGAAATCTGGTACAAAGACACTGACTATATCTTTGTAACACTCTAGGGATTGTTCACAGAGACAGGAACATATTTTATGAATTTAGCTTTCATTTTACTAAAGAATTACCTGAGAACAGCTCACATTTTGAAACATATGAACGATTTATACTGTTATAAAAATGTAATGTGCATATATTTTAGTTTGAGAGTAATCTTTAACCATTCAATTTAGTTACATCTGTGTCAATGTACTATATATTCTAGACCTGATGAATACAACTGTCATGTCCATGGAGAGAGAAGATGGAAGAAAAATTTAATTTATTGAGGTAAGCACTCTTTCACAGACACATTATTGTGAAATTTTCACTTCTAATAAACATTCTTACAAGTATACAAATTTTTACAAGCATAAGATATTCTTTATAGAATGTTAATAAAAAGTTCTGAATTCCAGTCCAAACAAACCTGTGTGGGTTCTTACATATATCACAATATTTGCTTGCTTTACTAAATTTGAACATTTTAAAATTTATAAGTTTCTGAATGCACATGTGTACACCTATACATGTCTATATCTGTACTGGGTTTGGCTGAGATGGAATTAATTTTGTTCATAGCAACTCATTTGGTGCTATGTTTATGACCAAAAGCATTGTTGATAACATGCTAATGTTTTAACTGCCTGCTGGAGTTAACCTACAACAGCATATTCACTCAGAATTCATATGATTAACACAATTCTATCTTTTGCTAAGGAGTTTTTTCAGTGTTTGCCACATCTGATTAGTCAAATTTTTCAAATAACACCTTAAAAAGTTGACTTTCACTATTATCTGCAAAAGTTTGTATCAGTTTTGTAGAACAGGAGAAGTTTATTTACTGTGTCTGAAGAGTAAAAGAATCTTGTATCCAAATCTTATAAGCATCCAATGTTAACTTTCACCAACTTCCCATGGCCTTGTTGGTTTCAAGAGCGCTAGTACATGTTTGTCTTGTACCAGTATAACCATCTATAGCTGATATCAACTCTCCAAGACCTCAGGTGCATTTACAATACAGAAAATGTAGTAGCTACTATGGTTGGTGGTTTAGTGTTTTTGGGATATTTTTTTTTAAATGTTTTTTTTCTAAATAGGTAATTTCTACTCACCTCTCAATTGTAATTATCACCATCTCAGTCTTTATGCTGAGCTGCATGGTAATCTAACACAAAGACTTTAGTCCAAATAAATGCTAAAAAGATATATTTTTATCTCTGTAAACAAATAATAAATCAATAATAAATCATAACACAAAGTATCAAAATCTTGGGTTTGGGGGTCTAAAATCCCCTGAAGTTTTTTTAACATCCTTAACCCTAGTATCACAACAAATAACTCAGGACAATTTATGTACTTTATGGACCTAGATCCTTTCTCTGTTTGTGAGAATAAGTTTAAGTTTTTCCTTCAGCCATTTTGTAGAGGATGTTGCTTGGTTATTTTGTATAAGACATACAGGAAAATAACTTCCTAAAAGGAGAAAAATGAGACTTAGGCTGCTGATAGGCTAAGTCAATTATGGAAGAGTGTGAGCCCCAAACCCTGAGGACGAGACACTGGAAAAAAAGATAAAAGGCCCTAACTGCTTGTAACAGGTACAATCTCTATGTATCTAGGATGCCTGACTCAGTTGACTGTGATTCTGTGATTCTGTGACTTGCAAAGCATCTTAAATAAAACATTTCTTCTGCTATATCCTTTCATTCAAAGACTTTGTCCTTACCGACTTGGATTACAAAGTTGTTTCTTACATGTATGATATCATATTGACAATTACCTAAGGAAAAAACAAAATACATTGTCACCTCCTCCAAAACACCAAATAAGAGATTGCCTTTTGCATAAATTCTTAGTAACTGCAAGTTAAACAAAGCAAGAAACTGGGAGTTTCGACTTCTTTAAGCCTGAGGTGATCGGAACAACAGTTTTTTTTCCTAACAAATTTATTTGTTCAGATCAGAAGCACAGAATCATAGAATTATTACATTGGGAAAGACCTTAGAGATCATCAGCTCGAATCATACCTGTCTACTACTAAATCATGTCTCCAAGCACCTCATCTATCTGCCTTTTTAACACCTTCAGGAGTGGTAACTCAAACACCTCTCAAGCCTGTCCCAGTCTTGGTAACGCTATCTGTGAAGAAATTTTTCTTAATGTCCAATCTAAACTTCCCCAGACCCAGCTTGACACCATTCCCTCTCATACTATCTCCTATCATCTGTCACTTGAGAGATGAGACCAATACCACCTCTCTGCAGCCTTCTTTTAGGTAGTTGTAGAGAGTAATAAGGCCTACCCTCAGCCTCCTCTTCTCCAGGCTAACTTCAAGTGGGTAATGGTAGTAGGAGATTTGAGTATTAGATATAGAAAAAAGGGTTTGCAACTTTCCTGATACACGCAAACACAGTAATTCTCACAAGATGTTCAGAAAAGCATCTATTGTTTATGGTCGATGATGCATGTAATTATTGATATAGAGGAGCATAGGAAAAATGTTCTAAAAGATAAATTCAGGTAGAAATCCAGGAGACCAGCATCATGTGGATTCACCATAGAGTTCTGGGAAATATTTCTAGTTCCACATGTGATTCCCAGGAGGCAGACGGGAAATAAATGTCTCAAGGGGTGAAATGATTATACTGAAGAGATGAGACATTTAGCATTTTAGGAAACAGAACCAAAGAATCTGCACAGAACAAGTTGGGACTGAGAATTAAAAGGGAATAGAGGAGTATTTAAACTAAAAACCAGGCAGACAGCTAGGTTCTGGGCGATTCCCACACCTGATATTTTCATTGTAACAAGTCAACCAGATGCACTAAATAAATTTTAAGGAGGTGTTAGAGCAATTTCAGTGTTAATGTGTCATCAGAACTGCCTGACATTGACAACAGGATTCTGAGGGAACCAAAATGTGAAGTTGCAGAAGCAAACNACAACAGCATATTCACTCAGAATTCATATGATTAACACAATTCTATCTTTTGCTAAGGAGTTTTTTTCAGTGTTTGCCACATCTGATTAGTCAAATTTTTCAAATAACACCTTAAAAAGTTGACTTTCACTATTATTTGCAAAAGTTTGTATCAGTTTTGTAGAACAGGAGAAGTTTATTTACTGTGTCTGAAGAGTAAAAGAATCTTGTATCCAAATCTTATAAGCATCCAATGTTAACTTTCACCAACTTCCCATGGCCTTGTTGGTTTCAAGAGCGCTAGTACATGTTTGTCTTGTACCAGTATAACCATCTATAGCTGATATCAGCTCTCCAAGACCTCAGGTGCATTTACAATACAGAAAATGTAGTAGCTACTATGGTTGGTGGTTTAGTGTTTTGGGATTTTTTTTTAAAATGTTTTTTTTCTAAATAGGTAATTTCTACTCACCTCTCAATTGTAATTATCACCATCTCAGTCTTTATGCTGAGCTGCATGGTAATCTAACACAAAGACTTTAGTCCAAATAAATGCTAAAAAGATATATTTTTATCTCTGTAAACAAATAATAAATCAATAATAAATCATAACACAAAGTATCAAAATCTTGGGTTTGGGGGTCTAAAATCCCCTGAAGTTTTTTTAACATCCTTAACCCTAGTATCACAACAAATAACTCAGGACAATTTATGTACTTTATGGACCTAGATCCTTTCTCTGTTTGTGAGAATAAGTTTAAGTTTTTCCTTCAGCCATTTTGTAGAGGATGTTGCTTGGTTATTTTGTATAAGACATACAGGAAAATAACTTCCTAAAAGGAGAAAAATGAGACTTAGGCTGCTGATAGGCTAAGTCAATTGTGGAAGAGTGTGAGCCCCAAACCCTGAGGACGAGACACTGGAAAAAAAGATAAAAGGCCCTAACTGCTTGTAACAGGTACAATCTCTATGTATCTAGGATGCCTGACTCAGCTGACTGTGATTCTGTGATTCTGTGACTTGCAAAGCATCTTAAATAAAACATTTCTTCTGCTATATCCTTTCATTCAAAGACTTTGTCCTTACCGACTTGGATTACAAAGTTGTTTCTTACATGTATGACATCATATTGACAATTACCTAAGGAAAAAACAAAATACATTGTCACCTCCTCCAAAACACCAAATAAGAGATTGCCTTTTGCATAAATTCTTAGTAACTGCAAGTTAAACAAAGCAAGAAACTGGGAGTTTCGACTTCTTTAAGCCTGAGGTGATCGGAACAACAGTTTTTTTTCCTAACAAATTTATTTGTTCAGATAAGAAGCACAGAATCATAGAATTATTACATTGGGAAAGACCTTAGAGATCATCAGCTCCAATCATACCTGTCTACTACTAAATCATGTCTCCAAGCACCTCATCTATCTGCCTTTTTAACACCTTCAGGAGTGGTAACTCAAACACCTCTCAAGCCTGTCCCAGTCTTGGTAACCCTATCTGTGAAGAAATTTTTCTTAATGTCCAATCTAAACTTCCCCAGATGCAGCTTGACACCATTCCCTCTCATACTATCTCCTATCATCTATCACTTGAGAGATGAGACCAATATCACCTCTCTGCAGCCTTCTTTTAGGTAGTTGTAGAGAGTAATAAGGCCTACCCTCAGCCTCCTCTTCTCCAGGCTAACTTCAAGTGGGTAATGGTAGTAGGAGATTTGAGTATTAGATATAGAAAAAAGGGTTTGCAACTTTCCTGATACACGCAAACACAGTAATTCTCACAAGATGTTCAGAAAAGCATCTATTGTTTATGGTCGATGATGCATGTAATTATTGATATAGAGGAGCATAGGAAAAATGTTCTAAAAGATAAATTCAGGTAGAAATCCAGGAGACCAGCATCATGTGGATTCACCATAGAGTTCTGGGAAATATTTCTAGTTCCACATGTGTGTCCCAGGAGGCAGCCGGGAAATAAATGTCTCAATGGGTGAAATGATTATACTGAAGAAATGAGACATTTAGCATTTTAGGAAACAGAACCAAAGAATCTGCACAGAACAAGTTGGGACTGAGAATTAAAAGGGAATAGAGGAGTATTTAAATTAAAAACCAGGCAGACAGCTAGGTTCTGGGCGATTCCCACACCTGATATTTTCATTGTAACAAATCAGTCGGATGCACTAAATAAATTTTAAGGAAGTGTTAGAGCAATTTCAGTGTTAATGTATCATCAGAACTGCCTGACATTGACAACAGGATTCTGAGGGAACCAAAATGTGAAGTTGCAGAAGCAAACCTGTAACCTGTTATCACAAACTGCAGCTGTGCTAGGTCACCAGTGTAATGCACTACAAGAGGAATCCTAAGAATCACAGACAAGTGAGCCTGGATTCTTTCCTTAGTATTAATCTGAAAAAGTCAGTAATAAAAGATAAAATCAATGAAATCATGAAAACTTGGATAAACACAGTTTTTTAGGCAAGAAGCAGAATGCCTTTTAGTAAAAGGAAACCTGCCCCAAAACCTGTTACTGTTTGAGAAGGTTTTGTAGAGCACGTGGATAAGAGAGATGGGATAGGCATAATATATTTAGAGATTGAAAATGGCCTTTCAAAGTCTCTATATCAAATTCAGTGAGTTGTAACTGGAAAGATCTCCTTTTCTGGTTAGAAACATCGTTAAAAGAGAGAAAGCAAATTTACTTTCTGAGTGGAAAAGAAAAGTTCCCCAGAAATAAGCATGAGGACTGGATTCATTCAAGATTTTCATCAATGATTTGGAATAGAAATCTGCAGTGAAATCTTCAACTTTTCAGGTACTAACAAATTCTTGATTTTCAGTGTAAATAAATGTAATATGATGTATCTAGGGAAAAGAATTCTAAGTTGCATCTACTGAACTGAATTGGAGGTCATGACCTAGAAAAGTAGTTTTCTGGAAACCTCAGCTCACCATGCAATCCAATAAAATATTGTGTACCATGAGAAAGGGGTTAAAGATACTACAGAATTTGCTAGGTTATCTTACAAGATAAAACCTTCAGGGAATACCTATTTTTGCCTTTGGAATTTGTCACTGTTTGAAGGTCATAAGACTTTACACAATGAAACATAATTTACCTCCTAAGTATTTTACAAAAGAAACCCCATAGATGATCCCTCAAGCAGTGATTAAATTTTAGTGTACAGTTCATCAATTACTACTAAAGAAATTTAAATACAATATCTGCATTAGCACTACTGACGTCAGGTTTAGTTAGTTATGATTTCATTTCAAATTGTCATTTTCTCCCCCTTGGCAAATAAGACAACTTAATATGTATTATAGCTGAATTAAAAATTATTACAATAATAAAAGTAAGAGGTAACTGGATAAGAAACATATGGATCCTTGTCGGAGTTCATTGTTACTCAACAACCTTCCACAAAGTTTTCTTAAACACTAGCAGATCCTGCCTGCATAATTTGGATTGAGATTAGACTCACCTCTTTATAGGGAACTGAGTAGGGGAAAAAAACAAACAAACAAAAAAACAGAGAGGGGACAAAGCTTTGTTAAGTACAGTGAATAGAACTGATCAGCAAGCCTCAAAGGACTCAGGTGTTGAAACAGAGAAGCAGTAAAACTGCTGTTGATTGTATTGACTGTGTTTTCCTTCCAGAAAAATCACACAAGGCAAGGAAGCTGGAAACCCTCATCAATGACTGAATATGATGTTTTTAGGTTTAACTTTAGCTGAATATTTAGATTTTTATTTCCAAAATGCCCTTCAGTTAGGCTATTCTTCATTGAAGTACAATACAAAATAAATTCTCAACACTGAGAAAGAATTATGTACTTTAGTTGAAGTGAAATGTTTTTATTATGATTTTCATCTTTAATTTCATGGAGTAGTCCAGTTTATTTAAAATTCAGAATCAAACCAAACATTAATATCCTTCAATAATAAAATATATGCTCCAATTCAAATAGTACAGCTAAGAAGATAAAAATAAGGATGTGAAGAAAGGCACTTATTAAATGGTTGTAGAGAAATCTCAAAAATATTTATGGAATCAGTGATGAGAGTAAGACTCTTAATACTTCTCATCCATTTTATAAATTTTATTTAGTGGCTTGATGATAAGAAGTCACATGAACCTTACATGCTTTTTCATGCTGTTTGGATAGCTGTATTCTATGTATATTTTAGTTTTCACATCACTGGACTGTAACTGACTTCATTTGGGGAACTAAAATATCTGACAAAAAATTTAGATAATAAGCAGGATTCACATATCAATTCAGGATACTTGTTGCATGCAAACAAGAAAATCTATTCTAATGAAGATTTAGTTGTCTTTGGTCAGTTTTCAGAATGAGAAAGATTAATAATGTGTAAATACAATAAAATGTTCCATTAAACGAATAGATTTTCATATGTTTTGTGGAAAAATGCTGTGCTGAGTAGTAAGATACAATTTGGCATATGGAATACCTTAAAAGACATTTATTTCATCTTCTTCTACTGATAAGCTTCCAGTTTCTCCTTCTCCTCTATCTTTCAGTTCTACTCTTTCCAAGCTCCTCCTGTATGTGAAGTGTATATGTGAGGCAATAAATGAAAATTTTCTGTGTCACACCTCACTTCTCAACAACATACACAGAGTAATGATTAAGATGTGCCATAAGGGTCTTCTCTCGGTGTTTTCTATGTTCTTTGTACATGACCAGCTCCTTTTATCGGACATCGTCAAAGAGAATTGCATATGATTCTTACTGAATATTAAAAGTCTGAAAGATGTTTGGGGTACATGGGAAAAGGCTATCTCAGTGTCTCCTTTGCTTTCTATTCATGCTAGATTATTTGCTCACTGGGGTAAAATATGTATCTCATAATGTAATAATAATATCCAAAGACATTTTGAGTGATTGCATAGACCTGATCCATTTTGCCATTGGATGATGCATTGGAATAGCGTTGCGATATTTTAATTATTTAATGAGTGTGTGGTTTCCTTAGCCATATTTTAGAGTTAGATGAGTACTCATTGTCTTCTAGTCAATTAGTCGACATTACTTTCCATAATTTCTATTACTCAGTGCTAGTGATTTACTGATGTAGGATATAATTCTATTTAGAGAAATTTACAATATTTTTCTGGTATCTTCAACCAATAATCTGATGAAAATAATCAGTAAATAATTGACTAGTTTATGTAAAATTCAAGTGATATTCCAAATGGAGGAAAAACAAGATGCAGGGATAAAGTTTCATCTTGTAACTGAAGTCAGCTAAACATCATGATATAAGGATTATTTAGAAAATCTGTAACTCTGTGATAGAGTGAACTTTAGTTTAACTTCACTTTTCTCAATAAATTCTGGATTTCAAGAGTCTTTGACAAGCCTTTCTTATGTGCTAAGCTTCTCAAATATTGTTCAGGAAGAAAATTTTGAAAACAGTTGGTCAACAAGATCTAATGTCCTTAGATGAGAAAACCCTACAATTACATACATCTGACAAAACTGAAAAGACACTTGCATTTGTAATGCAGGCACACATATGCGTAACTTTGTAGTTGTTTAAAATGAGGACTGTCTATGAGAATTGCTTTTTTCTGCACTAAAAATATAACACAAAATATTACAGATTTTTTTTATTTTTGCAAAAGATGAAGAATGATTATGATGCACATTGTCTCTACAAAGGAAGAAATAGCTATCACATCCTTAAAAGGAGAAAACAACTTGGCTGATTTAGGCATCACCTCTATTGTGTTGTTTGGGAGGGCTACTCAAGAACAAATTTCAGCCGTGTTTCTCCTCCTGATTGCCTCATCTTTCTGGTATATATAGACATCACATATCCCCCCTCCAGCGAGGTCAGGTAATTGTTACTCTTTTAGACAGTAGGATTGTTATGGAGGAAAGGTTACCACCCTGCTGTATTAGACACTAGAAGTTTCAATCAGTTTTTATTGGTTTCCTTAACTGCTTTCTCCTAACTCCAGTTAGAATGTCAGGACTTGGAGGTATTTCCTCTCTCTTTGATACCAGATTCTTTAGAGGACAATTACCACTAGAAGTTGGCAGCAACTAATTTACGTAATTCTTCCCCACTACTACCTTTGTTTTTTATTAATTGAAAATCATGTCTTTAATCAGAATTGACCAAAATATATTTTTCTACTGACAAAAAAACAAGTGCTAATAACTGTCTACAAATGATTATATTTCTCTCAAATAATCTTTTCTGATGGTACTCAAAAAAACCTTCAGCAACCCTGAAGAAACTAGAAGTGGCCCTTCAATAATGGTCATAGGAAATCTGTTGCTATCTGTCTTTATTACATTAACACACAGAACTGGATGGTGATGATCCAGTTTCTTTCTTTGGCTGTTCCAGTACTAGTTAACTTTCTCCCTTTTTTTAAAGGGTCCACAAATTTTCTTTTGAATGCAGGTGTAAGTGCTTAAGATTTACCTATGTATGATTGATGTTGTAGGACAAACATTTCCTCTTACTCATGACTGAATTTTTTTTCTACATGACTTGGGCTCAGAAGGAGAGAGTATTTTCCATATCTTGTCAGGTAGAAGTGATACATGTGTCTCAATTGGTACTACTTTGACAATTCACTTTATTCCAAAGGTTAATGTAGTTTCTGAATGCCATTGACTCTACAGCATGAACAAATTTATGATGAAATTACAGGCCAATATATTACGGTTTTACATTTTTCACTTTTTGCAGAGTTTAGTGATAACACAGAAAAAGTATATTGGATGATAATTATTGGAAGACATTGTATTATAAAAATTCATGAAAGATTGTTACTTGAACCTAATTTTAAATGAAAAAAAAAAGATGTTTCTCAAATAAAAGAAAATGGTTAATATTTTAATAANTTGATGTCAAAAGCACACGATAACTTGTAAAAAGTTATTTTTATATTAGGTCTGTTATACAAAACGGGAAAAGTTGAAACAACCATATGTAACAGTGAAGTTGTTGTATGACAAGCAGTAATTTAAACAAAGTTTTGATATGAGTTCTAATCTCTTTTGTCTTTCTAAAGACCCAGACCCAAACTTCATTGTTCTTTGAATGAGATATAAATATCTTGGTTTTACTACTGTGATTGACTTATAAGGTAAAAACCAAATGAACAAACAAGTCTTTTACATCCAGGTGGTTAAGTGTACAGCACAATGTGAGTATGTGCTTTCCTCAATGTGCTTATTTAAAGACGAAAATGGATTGCAGATCTGAAGCTGGTTTGGAGGAAAGAGGATGAGATGTGCCAATTCTTTTAGTTGTGTTCCCCCTTCTTTTTCTCAGAAAGTTTGTCTAGAAAACACTGTTTCTTTCATTTCTGGTCCATTCATGGTGTCGAAAGGGAATGGCCTCAAGCTCCTCCAGGGGAGATTTAGGCTAGACATTAGGAGGAAGTTTTTCACACAAAGGTTCACTGGGCATTGGAACAGGCTGACCAGGGAGGTGGTTGATTCACCTTCCCTGGAGGTGTTTAAGGCACAGGTACACGAGGTCCTGAGGGACATGGTTTAGTGTTTGATAGGAACAGTTGGACTCGATGTTCCGATGGGTCTCTTCCAACCTGGTGATTCTATGATTCTATGAAAAAGAAGAGGTCTTCTGGTAAAAAAAGGTAATTTTAACAATGGTAATCTTTGCTCAGTTAAGAAGGAGCTCAATGTTTTTCATGTGCATTTTCATAGGAAAGAGAGTTGAAGACAAGGTTGTGACCGATATAAACCCAGTATTTTGGAGTTCCATGTTTATCTGCACTACAGGTACGTGACTTGATACTCTTACAGAGCAATCCATATTTAAGTACATACAAAAGAAATTCTAGACTACAGTGTTGTATATCACCCTGTAACACGGCAAGTCATGCTTCTAGCTCTGTTGTGGACACAGGATTTTCAATGCTTTTATTACCAAAGCTTCTTAACCTGAAGTAGAAAATTATTTCCATTTGACATTACATGAGGTATAACATAACATTTTCCAAAGAGGATTTGCTTGTTATAGGCTGAATTGAGATCCATTTGCACCTGATGGCACAATTTTTTCTGTTAATTTCTTTATTATTAAAGTCAACAGCTCTTTACTGATTATGAATCTGATGCTTGCCCTTCTGTTAAGCATTTCAGATTTTCTGGAAAGTGAAAATAATAATAGAAGTTATTAATTATTTAATTCAGAACATGGAAAAAATTTTGCTTATATGTCCAAACAAGACATTCCGAGAGAGGCAATTCTGCCCTTCTATTCCTCTCTTGTGAGACCTCGTCTGGAGTATTCTGTCCAGTTCTGGAATCCTCAAAATAAGATGGATATAGAGCTGTTGGAATAGGTCCAGAGGAAAGCTATAATGATGACCAGAGGGCTGGAGCACCTCTCATATGAGAACAAGCAGAGAGAGTTGGACTTGTTCAGCCTGGAGAAGAGAATGCTCCAAGGAGATCTTCAGCCTTCCAGTGTANCTGGAGCACCTCTCATATGAGAACAAGCAGAGAGAGTTGGACTTGTTCAGCCTGGAGAAGAGAATGCTCCAAGCAGATCTTCAACCTTCCAGTGTATTAAGAGGACCTACAAGGAAGCTGGAGAAGGACTATTAACAAAGGCTAATGGTGATAGGATGAGGGACAATGGATATAAGCTGGAGAGGGGCAGATTTGAATAGGCATAAGAAGGAATTTCTTCACTCTGAAAATGGTGAGACACCATAACAGGTCGTCCAGGGAAGATGTGGGTGCCCCATCCATGGAGGTGTTCAAGGCCAAGTTGGATGGGGCCTTGGGCAGCCTGATCTAGTGGGAGGTGTCCCTGCCCATGGCAAGGGGGTTGGAACTAGATGATCATTAAGGTCCCTTCAAACTCAAAATATTTTATGATCCTATGATCATAGAATCATAGAATCACCAGGTTGGAAGAGACTCACCAGATCAAGTCCAAAAATTCCCACCAATCTCCCACCAATCTCTAAACCATGCCCTTCAGTATTACATCCATCCACAACTTAAACACCTCCAGGAAAGGCGAGCCAACCACCTCCCTGGGCA
>WAAB01019502.1:237843-267027 GCA_013389865.1 Piaya cayana | reverse complement strand
GAAGGCGATCAGGTTTGTTTGGCAAGACCTGTCTTTTGTAAACCCATGTTGGCTGGGCCTGATGACCGGGTTCTCTTGCAAGTGCTCCATGATAGCACTGAAGATCACCTGTTCCATGACTTTCCCTGGCACTGAGGTCAGACTGACAGGCCTGTATTTCCCTGGATCCATCTTTTTCCTCTTCTTATAGATGGGCACAACATCAGCCAGCCTCCAGTCCAGTGGTACCTCCCCAGTCATCCAGGACAGCTAGAAGATGATGGATCCTTGGAAAAACATTTGCACTCAAAGTAAAACTTACATGTTTTTCATTTTTGCCAATTATAAGTTATTATTCCTTAGGAAGAATAAGAACTATGTCAATTCTATATGTTCTCCTTTACACTTTTCTTTATCTTCCAGGTCTCAGGCATATGCACACACAGAGAGCCGCATAAAACTAAATAAGAAAATTATCAAGAAACTATGAGATATTTCCGTTTGCAATGTTGTACAAAGAAAGCCTTTTTCAGAAGAAGAAAGGTCTGCCTCTTCTGTAGGCTTCTGTTCTGTACATTGTAGGTGGTGTTTTGTGGTGGATTATATTTGGCTAAGGGCCAAACTCCCACCCAACTGCTCTCTCACTCACCTTCTCAATTTGCACAGGGAAAGTAAATATGATAATAACCCTCTGGGTAAAGATAAAGAAATTTAGATCATTTACCAGTTATGATTACAGGTAAAATAAATTTGATTTGGAGAAACTAGGCTGAATTTTTGCCAATTAAAATAGATCTAGGTAGTGTGATATAAATAGACAAAACTTAAATTAACACCTTTCATCATCATTTTCCCATACTCAAATCCTTCACTCCCACCTCCTCTACCACATCACCCATCAAGCAGCACAAGATAGATGATGGGAGGTTACGATCACTATCTAGAGGTTTCTCTGCTCCTTCTTCCTTCTTGCACTTTTCTTCTGCTCTGGCAGGGGGTGTTTCCAGTCTGCAGTTTTCTTCAGGACAAAATGTTCTAGTACAGGCTTTCCACTCAGTTCTTATCAGCAAAAATCTCCTCCAGCCTGATTTCTGCTCCATTGCTTAAAGAACCTCCTCCCTCTCCTTCTTTTCTCACCATGGTGTTCACTTTGAGGTTTCTTGCTCTCTATTTTTCTATCTTTCTCTCTTCACTCAGCATTTTCTGCTTTTTTAACATATACACTCTTAGAGATATAGAATCATAGAACAAACAGGTTGGAAGAGACCCACCGGATCATTAAGTCCAACCGTTCCTATCAAACACTAAACTATGCCCCTCAGCACCTTGTCCACCCATGCCTTAAACACTTCTAGGGAAGGTGAATCAACCACCTCTCTGGGCAGCCTGTTCCAATGCCCAATGACCCTTTCTGTGAAAAATGCCACTATCTCTGCCAAGGGGATCAGCTATGCTCTGTAATTGAAGGCAGTTGGAGCCAACTTTGTCTGCCATGGGGCAGTCTTGGCCTCTTTTCATAAAGGCTGTTCCTCACCCCCATCCCACCACCACAACTTTGCTTCAGATATTCAGTACAGGGGTCTGAAGCCCAACATCTTTTATTTCCCACTTGTTAGCTGATATAACCCAGTCTGCCATCAATTTTTTTATTCTAGGAGTCTGTCACAGAGTTCCCATGTGTCAGCTGCTATTCAACACTTCCAATCAACCTTCATAAATAAGCTGTAGAAAATGCAATTAACTGGGAGTCAGGCCTCACCTTTTTTCCATCTTCACTGACATCCTTTTTTACTCTACCTTTTTGTAAGTAAAAGAAACATTACTGTGAGTAAAAACTACACAACTCCTGCCTTCCTCTCCTCAGAGCTTAACTCACTTATACTGTTCTGGTCAAACAATACTAAGTAAATGGTAGAATGAAGCCTGTTGAATATCATTCCAAATGTTCTGATTTAAAGTAGTTCTACTTCCCATATTCTTGTTTTTATATGATTGTCCCAAGAACTCATATCACCCTGTTGTATGTCCAAATTATAACATTTTTTTAAAGTAGAGGTAATACACCAATAAGGCAGGAAAAAAACTGCATCTCTTCAAGGCAGAATGTGCAGTGATATGTCACAATCCGTTTGTGGGTCAAGAACTTAGGACATTATCATTACTCAGGCAATTTAGATTTGTAACAGGGTGCTCAGTGTGATACCTATTTGATCCTTTTCTCAGAACCACTTAGTTTGAACCATTCCTTAGGCTATTCCCCTTGCTCTCAACCATGGATGCAATTCTGACCCTTTCTTTAGCTGTGACATACTTGTCCTACCAATTATTACATTATTTTCATAAGATGAAAACAAGCTAACAGGAATTCTTTTATGTCTAGAGTCTCAAATTCTTGTTTCAATCTTGAGAATAATATATCATAGCTATTTCTAATAAGAAATTCTGCAAGAAAAAAATACATTTTGACAATCCATTTGCTTTAGGAAGAGAACAAAATGCAGGATTCCTATGTTAAGTAAATTAGCTTACAAATGCCATCATATCTGTTTACAGAACCACTGTAACCACACATGGGTGACCTAGAAAAGATCACCTTGATTAAGTTTATTATATGAAGTGGTCACCAGAATAACAAAACTGTCAAGGATTATACTAGTTTTCTTGAATCAATAAAAATGGTTGACTAATAGCAGCATGATTTTGCTAATAATCCTGTTCAATTACTTTTCAGTTTGTTGTTATGTCATGATGGGAGCTGATTATTACTGTAAATAGTAATTTTCTTCCCATCGTGATTTAATTTTAATCTTATGATTACATACTTGTCTTCCATTATTAACCACAAAGGAAACCAATGACTTATTATTTATGGTAATAGCAATTTGGATTTCAGGTGTGTTTTTCTTTTGGTAACTCTACTGTGACAGACACTAAAAATATATCCTCTTTCATAAAATATTTGAATCCATGGAATGACTAAGTTTGCCCAAAGAAATTACACACTATCTACCGCAATTGAACAAATAGACTGGGAAGATCTTTCTCTGTTTCAATTTAGTGTGAAAGCTATGGGCACATAAGAGCGGTAAAGCCTTATTTTGTAATTATCCCTGGACATAAATCAACAATAAACCCAAATATATTGTCTGGCTGTTAAACACATTGTCACAGATGTATACAGTTTAAGCAAGACAAAAAGAAATTCCAGAGCAGTGAAATCTATGTAGAATGAGAAGAACTAGACATGAGGTGGAATAAGGAAGATATTCAGCAGGAGTTTGAATAGAAGTTAGTTTCAGAGGCAAGATAAAATTTAAAGGTTTGTAGAGCCATTGCTTCACACTTCTCTTATACTAGTGTGTCAAATAATCAAAAAAATTGCATCATAGAGTAAACGAAGAGAACTTAATACAGTAATGAATATGCTAATAGTACTCTATTATGTAGGTGTAGGAAGCTTATGCCCTTCTGAAAACTATTGAAGAAAACATGCAGAAGTTATTCATAAAAATATTCTAATAGTATTATATATTTTCTATTTTCAGTTTGTTTAAATGCAGATGTATCAGGCTATCAATGTTCTGATTATACTTGGTTATTGATACATTCTTTCAGTTGAAGTACCCCAGCCTTGTTGTACACATATGTTATACACAAGTTCACTTTGGAAGAAAGTTGCATGAGAGAAAATAAATGTAAGTCAAAAATTGATCTTCTCTTCTAAAAATAGTGGTGACTTGCAAGGAAAATATCACAAAATAAAGGAATATCAAACATAACACTTACAGTGGCTGGAGAAAATAAGATTTGAGAAGGAAGTGGAGGCTTGGTTATACAGATGACTTCATTGTAGACAGAAACTGCAGCATTGCTGGTGTAATCTATATTAACAACAATGGGATCTTTGGAAGATTATTTCTCCTCTTCAGTTAGTTCCCTAACACTTATCTTCCAGTTTCTTTCCTTCTTTCAAAATATTTGCCTTGGTTTGTTTTTTTTTTTTTTTAAATGACCTCTGTTAATCATATAACTCTTTATTATCCTAGTAGTACCAAAGTGAACATGGTTGCTCTGTTGAGATTTTGGTTTTGCTGTTACTGTTTAAATGTCGCTTAGCAAAACCATTATACAATCCTTTGAAAAACATCAAACAACCAACATCAAGCCAAACTACAGCCTTACCTGAAAGAATTCAGTGGAAGATCAGTCCAGTTCTCCCTGTTCTAAACTCAGAACAGGTGGTGAGAGTTAATGGCCTCACTCATGAGGGTTCAGCAATATGGATGTCAAAAGAGAAAATTAGAGTATAGTGACATTTAGGAAGATGGCACAGGAGACATGTATGCAGAGAAGTCAGGCACCATCTCAACTCAGTAGTCGTTACGTGGTAATGAAAAGCAAGAGGCAAATTTATTGGAGGGAGGAGAAAGCAAGAAAAAGTTGCTAGTTTTACAAGAATAAAAAGGCAAGAATTTTGATCGCTGACATGATCTAGCCTCATGCCTGCAGGTGCTGGAAAAGTTACAGAATTTTTACAGTATATATGTCAAACAAATCTTTGAAGTTATTTTGAAGAGCAAAACAAAATGTAAATTTTAACCATTTTTACCTAGTATTCTATTGTGTGCAGGACATCTGTTTCCATTTGAGAGAGAACAAGAAGCCTATCTATCTTATTTATGAAGGCAGGAGAGGACAAGAACAATACTATTCTATGGAGAAAGGAGAATGTTTCCAGTCCTCTGGCCCTCCAACCCCCACCAGAATGTAGAAGGACTCTGTAGCAAACAGAAGAGGCCAAGAGCATAGCTCTTACAAATGTCACTGGCTTGTTATTGCTGTGCATTTATATCCCAGTACCATCTAATTAGCTGGCTTTGCTGTTTACTGACTCAGATCCACTTGGCATTTTTCATCACAGAGAAATTGAGGCTTCAGTGCTATTCTGCAACTGGGGACAACAGTCTGCCATCTACACAGCCTTTATCACAGTGTGAGGCAAAACTGTTCACACATCAGAGGACATTATTAGAGAAGGTTGCTTATTTGAAAGCAGTCAATATTGTAACAGATATTATCAATCCTCATGCAAAAACAATAGAACTAAAAGACTAAATTAACTAGTGTTGCATACGGGGAGGCTTAGCTATTACACAGTTCATGCAATGTTATGGTTCATAGGCTACAGTCCAATCTTCATCCTTTTGATTAAATGATGAAAAGGTAACAGTGAGCTATAATTCTGTGGGAGATTCCACATGAAAGAGAACAACGTAAGAAATATGTGAGAAGTGTATAAACTATAAAGAAAGCAGCAATTGCGCTGTTTTCTTCCTTCACTTACATCAACTATGGTCCCAGTCTAGCAAAGGCAATGCCCCTCTGTTCAGAAAATCATTGTCTTTCATTTTGCTTAGACTGAATGAAACTTCAAGGTTTCTTCAAAAATGCTTATTTAAAATATTAAATAGACAATCACACTGAATAAAGAGATATTTAATAAGATAAATATTAAATAAATCTTCATAAACATTGGCATTGTAACCCGAATATGAATCCTGAAACCAGAGATCAAGGCAAAGTGTTCTGCACATGATGCTTCTCTGTTATAGTCCTTTAATCTAACCAAAACATAATCAAAAGGAGATGACAGAAAGCAAAAGGGAACTGGGTCACAATGGGGTGGTTATGAAATGCCTGGTAAGCAAAGATCAAAATGTGCTGGGCATAAAGTTTTGACCTCACTGAAATATGTGGAAAAGCTCTCATTAAATTCTGCAGATCCATTATTTCCCTCCAGCCGATTAACCATTATAGTGTTTTGTAGTCATCATAGCATGGATGTAATAACTTTCAAAATAAGCCTTTTCCAGTCTGTCATAACTCTGAATTAATTGATCTGTAGAATTAAAAGCGATTGGGGTGTGTATTAAGGTGTAAACTGAGCAGGAAAAAAAATGCAGGGTTTTTTTTGCTGCTTTTTTAAAGCAACTCATCAGGACAGAGGAAATCAACACGAGGTGAAGAAAAGAAAATATTTATGTGTTATCCTGTGTGATAGGTGGTTCTTACTTGGCAATATTTTTCTGTTAATAAATATTCCTTTTTCACTGATATTAGTGTTAGATGTCCTGATTTCCACATAGTCCTGACTGGGAGCCTGACCCAAGGGACCATGGTACCTCATTTACAGCCTATATTCTCAAGTATCTTTACTGTGGAATGTAACAGAGAGGAATTTGTTTACACCATGACCTTACTCACATGTCGGTTTATGACCCATTTGAATGCATATTCAGGTTTTCTTCCCATAGTAATGAAGATATTAGAAAAAATAGCTGACTTGTGCTCAAGTGATGCCAATGTCACTCCCATAGTGTCGTCACATGGCTCAGACATGCTCTATCTCAACCATAAAAAGAACTTGGGTTTGTGATATTCTAAACCCAATCTACTCTGGACCAAGACACAGTCCTTTCCATTCTGTTACACAGAAAATGAACTGTTTATGTTAATTGCCATGTTGGTGATCAGATATATTAGAAATATTTATTTTTAAACCATTATCAGAAGAAAATTAATAACTTTTCTATTTCAGACCCCTTTCACTTGCAAAGTCTTTTTATGTAATTGTTCCAAGAATATTTCACAAAGAAGCAGAGATCTGAAAGACACTATGTTTCTAGGACTTCTGAGAAAAATCAGGAGATTGGTAAGGGGTAGAAAACATATTAATGTCTTCACTAAAGCACAGCTGGGAATTCACCACCCGTGCTATTTGTTAGCCTACCACAACAGTTGTAGCTCTTAACCAGATGTAGAGTATGCTTTTATTTGCCCAGCTAGCAGCGGACACAGAAAGAAACTAATATTGTCTGAAGGCTTATGAGTCCTCATATGAAAAGGGTTGGGGTTATTGTAATTCATGGCAGAAACATAAAATGGAGAGGAAAGCATTGTAGTTTTGGTGCAGCTAAGGAAGCCTGAGGAGAATGCAATAAGTTTGCTTTAAAAGGAACTAACAAAGAACCTGTCTATAGCTAGTAAAAATCTTCAGGGAGACGGGATGCAGATCTTACGGGAACCAGGCTTCTTTGGTCCTCTGCTCATGGGACAACTCGTTTGAAAAATAGCTTCCAGAGCTTGCTTATACTAGGTACTGTACAAGCCAAAAAAAGAAAAAAAACTTTCCTTCAACCCAGCTGTACATGTTGAACAATTTGGAGTGGGGAGTTAGCACAAAATTATTTGCAAAATTTGCCTATATATATTTACTAACAAAAGTTATTGATAGATTTACCAGTGATTATCTCAAACGATAATTTCTCTCAATTACATGGCTGAGCTCTGACCACTTACTCATGTTTGCAGGGAAGCAAGAGAAATATTTCACCGTGTTTGTGTATCTTCATTCCATGTAATTTTTAATCAATAATTCATTTTAGTGGTATCAGTTACCTCAGTTGTTACCTGATGATTCACTTTATAAGTGGTTGTTTAATAAAAGATCTGTTGCTGATGCCTTAGAGTAACTCTAATAGCCTACAAACTAATATGAAGATGATAGGGTATGGATGAAGACACAAGGAAAGTAAGGATAATGTTTACAAATAGTTGTAGTGAGGTAAAATGAATCTTTAATGATCGATCTCAAATTAAAGTGCTAAATGGCTCATTGTTAAATAGTGCTGAAACATTCAAGTAACTTTGTCTGTAGACTAATAAAATTCAATTTTTAGAATATCATATTGATTTTTGATTAAAAAATACTTAATATGTTAGGTAATTTATATGAGTAAAATCATGCTTAGATTGGAAATCTATTAGGTGCTGGCAAAACAAATCCATTTCTTTTTGATTACCTCTGTTACTATTTATGCTAGCTCAAATCTCATTTCAGAAACATACTGTGTACATGGTTTTGTTTTGGTTTTTTTTTTAATTTCCCTATCTATGGAAGGAACTGTGATTCCTGAAGGATATTTAACAATATATCTATTATATCATTAAATTTTTCTAAGACTTAATGAAAAGTGAGCCTCTGCCTTTGCGCCTTTATAATAAAAGGCTTAGTAGCAACCCCTGAAAAATAAAATGCAGCCAGCTACTTTGTTCAACAGAACACACATCTATAACAAAGCATATGAAGCTATTTTCATATTGTTCATAAGATGTTCAAACAATATTTATTTTCTCTTTTAAAGACCATATAATTTTAAGGATGACTTCCCATAAGGCTTTTGTATGAGCTTTTCAACTGAGAGCAACAAAATTTTATGCACTTCTAAATCTTTTAATCTCCAGACATCATTGGATTCAACAAAATGGTAAATAATCTTTCAGGTAAGTTAAAATCTTATGTGAAGGTAAGGTTTTTTTCAACATGTATAAAATAATTTAGGTTCCAGAAGAACGATCACATTATTTTCAAGACGATGTTCCAAA
The DNA here is from genome assembly GCA_013389865.1 of Piaya cayana. NCBI lineage: Eukaryota > Metazoa > Chordata > Aves > Cuculiformes > Coccyzidae > Piaya > Piaya cayana. The sequence continues at coordinate 258,603 of WAAB01019502.1, read as the reverse complement.
TTGTAGAGCACAGTTTGAAAAAAAAAAAATTTAGTCGTTAAAAATTATAAATGTAATAGTATAAAATGTAAAAGAATGTATAAATATACAAAGAAATGAATTTAAACACAATGTAAAATATTCAGGATAATATATTGATCCTTGTAGAAATTTATTTCTATGAATAAATTAAAGGAAGTTCATAAATAGTCTTCATATCTCCCTTATGTGTATAGAAAAATGTAAACAAATTTAAATCATGTAGGAGGCACTTTGAACTAAACTGAAGCTTGTTGGGAAATTAAACTGAGACTTTTTAAAGCAGATCAAAATAAAATAGAAAAGGGTAGTATAACCTTCAAAATAAAAAGAAATTTAGAAGAAAAAAATGGAAAAAAAATCAAGTCCCAAAAGATGGAATGATCTTTCAGAACATCCTGTATTTGTGAGAAAACTGGGCCTTCAGAAGTAGAGTTCTGTATAGTGAGTATAGCATGACCCCACTGACACATAAAGAACTAAGAAGTCCTTTTCTTTGGATTGAGTATCTCGGTGGTAGGATAAGATTCCCTACTAGATGTTGTCCCTGTTAAACCAATTCAAAGGGCCAAAGTTTCTTAAAAAATCTGAAAATCCCAGTTCCAAACCAACTCTCAGCATTTGTAAATGTGTTCCACAGTTCTCTCCTCCAACGCAGGTGTTTTGAAGTTTGTCCAGAATGGACTGTGACCCTTCAGAAAGACCCAGAAATGAGAGTAAGAAAGATATCCTCCTCCAGAGTGTGCTTCTCTCTTGATTACAGTAGTAAAAGAAGCCTTAGACATGCTTACACTGCTAAATGAATAAATGAATGAGAACAAGGGAACAAGTGGATAGCTTATTCCCTGACTCTGCTTTGCAGTACTTTATGCATTTACCTCTAAGACAAGTCAGGGTTAAAGGGGCTAATCTTAAGAACCAAGTACATAAAATAGTCACTATCATTTTTTTACAGGGCCAGGGATCAGTTTCTCTTTCTATCTTATTTAGCAGTACAGGCATTTAGTGTTAGAAATACGACTGGATCCACAGTGTTATTCACTACATTAGGAATTGTTGCCTAAACTCACTCTACACATCCTATGTAATTCATACAGCAAATATTCCAGATGAAACATAAAATCTTGAGCTGACTCTTAAAATCCTGCAGCAAAGCCTACTTAGAGCTTGATCACAGGCCTATGTAAGTCCATGGTAAAACTTTTCAACTAGATATAGAGTAAAAATGTGTTAGATGCTTTTGTAGAGGAAAGATAGATTCCTTGTTGTCTGCAGATCAAGGTCATTTTGCAGAAACATGGGAATAAGCAGCAACTGCAGGCTCTTTAAAAGTGGTAAAGCCAGAAAGGAATATACTGCAGGACTAACACAGGAACAAATGAGTGCGAACTTACTTGTTTTAAAAAATTAACCCCAAGCAAAGCCTAAATGTCACATCTATGACTGAACCATCAGGGCAATTAGGAATGAAGATACTTCCTTAAAATCGTTCTTTCTTGAAGACATCTACCACCAAGGTGAAAATGACACTTGGGTGAATCTTTGTCGACTGTTGCAAAATCTATGAACAGAAAAAGGGACTTGCTAAACAAGAGAATTGACCAAACAGTATTGGTGCATAAGGGTACTTACTGACACTCGGAGACAACCTGAAAGTCCAGGAAATGTAAGGAACTTATTTAGGAAAAATAAACTGGCAAAGTAACAAATGCCTCCTCCTTCAACGAGTCTTTCCTTTTAACTTAAAAACTGAAGTGTAGGATAAATAAATAAATAACAATGTCTTTTAGAGAAAACTGGGGTTTAGATAAATATTATTATATAGATAGAAACCAGTTTATAAAATCTGTGATTACAGCAATAGTTTATACAGAAAATTAACCCAGACATTTATACTCAAATCTTTATATTTTATTGTCAAGACCATTAAAATGTGTCCAATATATTTGGGATGAAATCCTTGTCTAATTTCCCTGACTTCAAATACTGTGTTCCAATGATGCTTCTGGACATTACAGTTTGGAGCTTTGGCATATACGCAAGTTCTGCGGCAGGGGAAAAATAAAAATGGTTAAACCATTTTAATTATTATAATTTTCTAATAAAAAATTGTGTTGGTCTAAATAAAATAATTGGACATTATTAATACTAAGTTATTCTAACTTGTGTATGACAAGCATCTATTTCTCATTCCTGTTATTCTATTAAAAAAAAATTAAGCTATTTGATGTGTAACTGAGATGGTATGTTGACCTCTGTCTGGATCATTTCTCATTTGTGACTCTTCTAACATCTCACAGTTACTTAACCGAACTCAAGTCAATCTGTCCTTATTCTTTCTATCATTTTTATTATACCTTGCTGAGCTGCTATCTGTGTTTATGTAAAATTATTTGTAAGGTTACCTTACACTAGCTAATATGCTAAGACCTACCAGATGAGCTACAGCTAGTTGATAGGTCATTAGGGCATCAGGGATCTTGGTCCATCCTCTGCCAGAAGCTGGATACGAGAAGCAGTAAGAAAGGAGAATTATTCCATGTTCTGATACTTTCCCTCACCTAATACACATTGCCCTTTTGCAACAAAGGATGTACCAAAGATGCTGAAAAGTACCTCATGCCCTCACATTTAGCTAAAGACATCATCTAATAAATGTATATTGGATTAAGCATTCACACACAACCATGGAGAAAATATTCAAAAGAAATCTTGAAGGAATAAGAATGACTGAAGCATTGGCAGGACAAATATTCCTCTGGCAAACAAGAAATTACAAGGCCACTGTCCAGAATCAGGTTCCATAAAGCTGATGACAAATTTCCTTTTCAAACAAAGAGGCCAGTAACTTTTCTTCAGATAGCACTGCAGTAAAGACCCAGGCAGGGGAAATTAACTTCTTCAAAGGGTTGGCAAGAGTAAACTTCTTTAACTGTTTGCTTGCTATCTAGAAGAGAAGACAAATACTGAAACTCCTAAAAATTTATGATCCAATAGGCATTTCTTCACCTCCCTTTACCTCCTCACAGTCCTTGCTTCTCCTCTGTATGTAGCTGTATTATCAAAGAAAGCCTCACAGAAAGCTACATTATCCCCGCAAACTTGGCTGAGCACAAGATCCCTGGTAGCGCTGTCGCAGTGCAACAGACAGTGAAGGAAACACTAGACATAAACTCAGAATATAGTCCTTATTTAAAGAATACAGAAGAAGTAAGAATCTGGGCAGTTCAGAAGAGAACTGCTGGGGCTGGGGCTGAAATCACAGTATCTAGTTCCACATGAAAGGACGCAAATAGACTGCACCACACTCCCACTCAACACTAGCTCCAGAGATGATGTCAGAAGAAAACCAATTATCAGAGATACATGCTGGTTAAAGACAGTGAACTGCAAGGCATGCGACTGTAGATGAGGTTATGCAGGGAAAAGTAATCATCAGCTATGTATTTTTAAAACCTGACTCAGGGATTTTGCTCAATATACGCCTGATCACTGAGTAGCACAGCATAAAAATCTGTCACAACCAAAGGGTACAGTGCACTGCAATGCATGTGAAACCAATGTCTGCAATAGCATCACTTAAATATTAATAATCAGAATCCTGGCTGTAATGTTGTAAATCAAATGTTACTGAAAGCCTGTAATACATCAAGTTCAAGAAACATAACAAATTTTTAAAAGAACAGCATTTATTCAACTGAAAGAAAGGCATATTTCTTGTTTTCAAATAATGTAATGGTTTAGCTGCTTGGTGTATGGGTTAATGGAGAAAGGGGCAAGTGTATACTCCTATCAGTAGGTGAGAACAGAATCAGTTATCAGCCTTGATTGTAGAAGAATTACAACACACTCCCAGCACCATAGTGATAATACGATAATGTGATAGATGCAGAATTTTTAGCAGCTGAGTGCCAACCTACACCACAGAATGTGTCGTAACAATTACTTAGAGTCAAGGGGTAGAAAAGCAAAACAGCAAATATGAAGCACAACAGTATAAGATACACAGTAATTCAGAGTTACCTTGCAGGATATGGATTAACTGAGCTTTTACTTTTATGCGTTATTTTTTCCATAAGCACCAATTACCAAAACCAATCCCTCTCACGTAATAGGGGAAAAACTATGCTGCAGTATGACCCTGTCCTATCTGACTCTTTCCATAAGTCTACATCCTGTCCTACTGTATCTGTTAGTTTAGGAATAAATTCTTATGCACAGTCCTAACGCTATGTTTGGGGAAACCAATCAAAAAACACACCACCATCGGTATTCCCCCAACTTAGCACATATTTTGTGGTGAATGGATGAGAGAAGAGATTCTTCTATGGATTATAAAATTGAATGTGGGAGCTTTCAGTCACTTCAGCCAGCACAAAGCATCACACCAAGACAGAATGAAAACACGTTAATCCAGGTAGTCTCACAGGTAATACTAATAAAGTTGAATGACCCAAGCACTATCACATGCTGGAAAAGTGGATACCCTTCAGGATCCCAGTGTAGAAAGTGTAATTCTAAGGTTTTATAAAATCACCAAGAGAGAACTTCATTGCTACTCTTATCCATTCTGTAGTAATTAAAATATCACGAATGCGTTACTACATGCTCTAACTACACCTTTTGGCTGCTGAGTTGGCAAAGTTTTAAAGACATAGAAAACAACATCTTGCTCCTTAGTTAAATGCTGTGAGAAGAAATCACCAGGATTACATGTGAAATATGAAACACAGAAATAAAGCTACCCATTTTGGGGTTAATGTTAAATCAGCAAAAGTATGCCAAAATAAAAAATGGCCTCTGTCCTAAAGAGGTTATTATGCAATTTATAAATGAGTTATTGTACAGAATTAATAATATTTAAAATTCCAGCAAGAGCAGAGTATATGAGATATCTTTATGGGAGCTGCTATATATATGTACAAATATATATGGAAAAATTCATTTTACTTAACAACATTCTTCCTATATCCCTCTCTTGTTTTATTTCTTTTACTTATCTCATGTAAACCTTGACATTCTGGTGGAATTTATATTTATATACACTTTTTATATATGATCTTTATACTCTATTTAGGATTTATCTATTGATATGTATGTAAGATATGTTCATATGTATTTTATGTGATTTCATATAAAACCAGGTAAAAAAGGGAGATGACCATAGTTTAAAATCAACTAATAGATATACATAGGAAAGTTAGAAGCATACAAGTGTCTAATTATTTGATTTACATTTTACTTAACAACTAATATTAGTATGTATCAATATTTAGTGTGAAAAGTATGAATAGGAAGGTCGGTATAAGAAAACAGAGAGCTAAAGCAAAGTAGAATCACTTTTAGATCGTGCAGGAAAGAGTTATAGAACTGGAAAGGGATAAAAATGGGTCTTGGGGAAATTGGGACATGTTCCAAGATTAAAATCATGTATTCGCTACAATTACATGATGACCTCTGCCTAAAGTATGTCTTTATCAATATTTTCAATTAAGACACTTTATTTATTGTAATAAAGAGAATATCTTTCTGTCATTTATTCTGGAGATTCTCCTAAGTTGTAGAAATGAAATTATATGCCTTTCATCAACATTATATGGTGTCTTGCTATAATTAAAGCTGTAAAACTAATTATATGAAAGCTTTGGATATAGATACAAATGGAATAAAATGTTAATGGACAATAAGCAGAAATACAGCGTTTATCTATCTAGCCATTACCAACTGGGGGAAAAAAATTCTTTAGAATCAACTGGTTGTTTAGGAACACTGTTGATTTTTTTTTTCTTTTTTTTTGCTTGCTTTTCTGAGCAAATGACTCAAAAAAGAAAAAGGAGCAACTGTGCCTTCATTTGTCTGGCTCCAACAGTGCAGAGAAGCCACATTGCAAAAATACCTCTTGCTACCAGCTGCATGGAAATACTGTGTAATCTTAGATTCAGTTATCCTTGATTATACTAGTTAGGTGCTGATAACTTCTATCAAATGAACAAATTACCTCAGTTTTAATTACCGTGCTATTTAGAATGATTAGAAAACAGATATATATTTTAAGGCATGCGCCACATAAACGTAAGGATTACAAATTTCACTCATCCTTTCAGTTTGATTAAAATAAAAATAATGACAAATAAAGGCCCTTTGAGGGGTCCTGTATTTTACATTAGATAAAGCAACTTGACTTCTTAATTACAAAGGAGCAGAAAGAAGACATTCTAAATTCTGAAGTAAGAACCTGCATACTGTTGCTAAGATTTTAATTGCCAATGACTGTTGCTTTCTACTGATCCCATTACTTGATTAATGGTTATTATTATTATTTGTTACTTGCAAAGTGCCTGAGGTGGTGAAGGTACTTCAAAGGAAAAATAAATGATGCGGTCCATTCCCCAAGGAATCTACAGTCTTACAGTATGAAAGATGACACAATAAGTGAGAGCAATAAAGAGCAGTGGCAATAGAGTGAGAATAATTACATGGTTACTTAGGTTCATTTTATATACAACTTGATGGTACTGCTGTTTGCTTGATTTGTTTCTGCTTTTTTGAGCAGGAGGAAGATTGTAGGTATAAGAATAGAGAGGAAATAGAATTGAAAAAAATAAAGCAAGCACTTATCCCTGTGTGTGTGTGAGTGTGTGTGAGGATGAGGGTTTTATGAAACAGAAAGGTAGTTTAGAAATTACATCAACAACAATGACAATGCAAGGAGGAAAGTAAGTGATATAAGTTGTGAGTATGAAGACTGAAATAAAAAAGATGAAGAAATAACAGTATGGAGTTTGTTGTCTTCTTAGAGTATCTCCAATGCATGATCATGCCATATGGCCAAATGAATTCAACAGAAAGCCAAGATGGAGTCCTGCCTCAGTTCTGGAAAACAAGTGTTGGGATAAGATAAAAGGCTGGTACAACACTGTCAGTAGCTTAAAGGCTGATGTAACATGCAAGGAGCCCTTCCTCTAAAGAACAGCAGTGGTCGAACACTAGAATTCATAACCTTCTACTCACAATTCTTTCATCTTCTTGTGAAACTTCATAATGTTTTTTGTTACTGTAGAATAGGTGGCTTATCCAGATAGATACTGTATCTATTCCATTATCCTTTCAAGTGAATTTCTTTCATGAATTTCTTCAGTCAGTTTTGGCTTCTTGGCTCCTGTGGCAATAAATTTCTTATAAACTTATACCTGTGTTGCAAGTAAAACTTCACTTGCTTTTAAACGTTAATCTGATAAATTCAGTGAGTCTATCACAGTGTTTCTCTTTGAAAAAGAGAAACTATTTTTCTCTTTGTGCCCTGCCTCACCTTCCTTTCCCATCCCATCCCTTACTATCTCTCACCATACAGGAAATCACCCATGTTCCACTCCATAGGGACAGAAGGAGGCAGACTGCTCAAGAAACTAACTCTGATCAGCTTCCCTAATGGGTCAATTCTGATGCTCACAGTAGGCATCTAATACCATTTGAAATGCTTCAGCTTACTCAACACAGCTGCTGCTCCACATTTTGTGCCAGATGCCCTGGGATTTCTTATGGGAGGGTTAAGACTGGTACTTCTGAAGGCTTTGGGCTAAATAGCTCTCTAGGATCCATTAACTGTCCTGATAAAACCTCTCTAGATCTCCACAGTAACTTAGACACCTAGTTTACGTACAGAAATTTATATTTCAGCACCTAAATATAAGTGTTCTGAACTAGAACATTACCCTGCTAGGAACATTTACTGCCTAAATGTAGGTCTTCAAAGTGTGGCACAGAATCCCACATTATATAATTTAATTTTAAATGGCAAATTTCAGCTTTCTATTTCAGCTTTTAATATTACTAATTATTGCACACAATTTATGTTTGTAATTAAATTATGGTATGAAAAAAATATTAAAATGAAAATTGAAAATCCAGCTATTAACAAATATGTTTCATATTTGCTATCTAGTATTTCAACTTAGTACCACAAAAAATCCACATGATTAACTTTTCACTGTAAAAGAAAGTAATCATGTTTTTCAATTAGGAAAAGAACTAAAAGATTCCCTTTTACTTTTCTTTCAGATGCGAATGTTCCCAAAATTTAATAGTGTTGTGATGTTTTTCTACTTTCTTTATCAATTTTATATCATTTTCCCCACCTAAGACTTTTCTTTATGAAGTATGAACATTTACAAAAATATTCTTTTCACATTATCTCTGCAGGTCCAGATTGGTCCTTGCTGAGAATATATTGAGATATTGAGAAATACCTCACAAAACAACGGTTTCCTTAATACAATATCAGATACTTTAATAGAATTGGATTTCTTGGTCTAACAAGCCAAGTGCCTGTTTTGCCTACAGCCACACACTATAATCCATTTTATAAACTGATAACATTTCATATTAGAGTTTGTCCTGATCCAACTATTCTTTTAAAAAGCTGCACACTTCAGTCTTCTGATTGTTAGAGATACTGTTCTAATCTCTTTTTGTATTAAAAATATACGTCATTGATGTATGGTTCTACATGTCAGAATTGCTTTTTGTTGTAAGTAGCTTTTCCTTTTTTTCTTATGTATCTATAGACTGATAATTTATGACATATTTTTCAGTTAGGGTTCACTTTTCTTATCATGACAACCCTGTTCAGAGTATTTCAGGTAAATTATCATCTGTGCATTTAAGAAATTGAATATATTACTCTGTTTCTACTGCCTCATTCAATGCACCCTAGGACTTTACTATTTTTATTGTTGCATCAGATGGTATGTTGCAGTCAACCAAGATAGCGTTCTCCTGACTCCAAGAACATTACAGTTTATTTTTTTTCTTTTTCAACTTAGGTAGAAGTTTATTCTTCCCATGACAATTCATCCCATGACAAGGCAGACACCTAAAACTGTTCTTAGTAGTCATTTCCTAACAGGCCCTATTTCTCTTTGCTGACTGCAGGAGGAATTGTGGATGATCATCTCTGATATCATCATATGAAATGTATATCTAATGTTAGCTGAACTAAATTCTACACTGTACTAAGACATGGGTAACTTGATGGTTTTACTCCTTTTCTTAATTTCAAACTAAACATCTAAAAATTTATAAGTGAACTCGAACTTTAAGTCATTTCCAATTCAAGCTCTTAGATTTAATCTGATTTACTCTCTAAAATTACTCAGATTTTTCTTGTGTATTTCATTAGTCCTCAGTTTTCATAGTGGTCGCCCAAATTAAGGTATTAAACATATACTTAAGTAAAAAAAAACCAAACAAATAAACCAATCAAAAGAAAATAGAACAACATTAAATAGTAGATGTCCATCATCTTCTTGTTCTTCTAGAATTCCAAAGTTAACTTCCTTCAGATTTGATAATTTCCTATTTGTCATTACACATTGACAACTACATTTCAAACATTTCTTTGCAAAACTTATTATCTGAGTACTAATCCTCTTTTTCTTCTCATTGGCTAAAAAATTTACAGATGGCTCTTTTTCAATTTATTGAAGTCCAGACAGATGGAACCTAATACTATTCCCCTGTCTAGAAAATAATTATTAAAGAGAATGAGTTATCCGATTACTTTAATGTTTTTTCGACACACTTTAGCGCATCGTTTTGCTACTGAAAAGTCTACAGAAGCAGCACAGTTTTGGTAAGATCTGTAAAAGGCTAACATGAAATCAGGCAATATAATGATAATTTTATAATCAGAGGGATATATATTTTCTTGAATTTTCCAAATTGATAAGTTTTTTCCCTTTGGAAATTACTACTTTGCTCTTACTTGATATTTCTAATATCAGCTAGAAATAAAATATCATTATGTTTTTATATCAAAGAACAAAGTAAATTATATTTCAATCTTTTGTAGTTTTCTTCTTGGTGATACTCTCCTATCAGCTTTGGTGTTTTTATAACTTTTATATTATTTTTGATCCATCAGTAATTCATGGATTTGTCTCCTATGTTACTACATGGTTTACCTTTTACTTCAGTGATTATGCACTTACTGAAAACTTAAACAATACCTTTATCTCTAATTCATTTAAACTTTGTAACTGCTTTCTCTATGATCTATAATTTCACAACATCTAGACTTCAGAACATGCAGTTTCTTGTATAAGCATTATGATCAATTTTCCTGGTTGTCTATTGTTTCAAAATCAATTTAAATGTTTCCACCTTTTAGTTGTGTATATGTCACTCCTAACAGGCCCCAGTTGTCATGTGCTGCCTCAATTATTCTTCAGGATTTTCTCTCATCTTTAACGCTGTTGACTAATTCTAGTATTATTCTATTCCACAAAATAAGTTTATCTTGAGCTAAAAATACTACATAGTCAAATTTAGACCAGTGAACAGGAGCCATAATTTTGTCTACCACCAAGGATTTTAATGACAAAATAAAGTTTGACATCCAGATTCAGATCAGAGGAATCTGCATCTTATCCTCTCTTAGCTGCTACCATGATGGCTGCCAGAGACAACTCTGGTGTGTCAGTAGTTAATTGTCATGCTTTCATCTACTTTCAGTAGATTTGAAATTATTTCCTATAGTCTCTGTACTCCCCATCCACATTTTCTCCCTTCAGTAGATTACAGAAGATAAAACTTAAGCCTTTTAGACATTGTAGACCAAATCTTATATGCATGAGGATTTCCATAGCAGAAAAACTTCTTAGTAATTTTATCAGGGTCCTATTTGGCTCAGTGCAGTATGAATACAGTCTTACTGGGTGTTGTTAATATACTCCTGGAATCCACAACATTGCTAGACACCACTGTAGATGAGGCAAATGCATTTAATCACAGTTCAACTGTCCAGTGCCAAATACCTGATTCTCTTATCTGCCTTCACAGTAGATTGTAAGAACCTTTTCCTGAGGGATGTACGCTGATTAGTATGCATAGTGAGAAACTAGCTCATAAGAAGCAGTAATAAGAAGAGGCCATAACATGTCACAATGCAGATGAGGTTACTGCCTGTACTATCCCCTGGCTATTAACACCATTTTGGGACCAATACTGAAGAGAAATATGTTTGCACCATTGGACTTTGGATCTGTTGGTTCCAGTCTCAACAGATCTATGGTAACATTCCCATGACTGGAGGTTTTCAAGATGCAGTGGAACAGCTTGCTACATAATCTTATCTAGACTCCCTTTTTTCTCAAAATATTGGACTCGATGACTTTTAAAGACCCTTCTAATCTGAACTGTTCTATAGTTCTATGATTTAATATCACATTCTTCAAATAGTAAATTTCAAGCACATAGTCTGAGTCAGAAAGCTTAACTTACCTAAACTTAACTAACAACCAGAAAATGAAGTGTGCTATGACTTAGCATGTAGAAATTGACAGGAAAATAGTTTTAAACTTTCAGGAAATTACTTGTAAAAAATAAAACAAAACAATCAAACAAAAAAATCCTATTATTCTCATTGCTTCTTTTAACTGTAGGAGAAAATGTTAGACCACGCTGCCTTAGTCTGAATCAACTTGTTAGGGCAGTTATGGTTGGCATGTTTTTACCTGCATTGTGAGAGGATGATCACATGCAGAGTTTGGTGGAGATTTTACTTCTTACTGAGGAAGAATTGGGTGGTGGTAAGGCCAATCTGGAACAGAATTACAGATCCTGTGCACAGACTGTAGTAGTTCCTCTACAGATTTCAAAATGATCAGTTAAAAAAGTCCCAACAAGAATCTGTGGTATTTTAGTTAATTTCTCTATTAGGGAAACTGGTTTTTTTTCCCATTCCCTAATGATGCATTGACACTCAGTTATGATGTGACCACCTGTACCAGGAGAATTACTAAACAACATTTCATAGCAGTTGCTTGACATAATTTTGTTGATTTTTAATTAGTCTAAAATTAAATGATAAAAAGAAGTTCATATATTCAAGAGTCTTACTGAATTTCTAAAAAATCTACGTAACCTATAATGTTAATTAAAATATTTTTCTTGTGTGTGTGTTTTCACATCTGATGATTTAAGCCTGACAAATTCTAGCATTGTTTTTGTATCTAAATTTTTCTTTTCTCCTAGAAAATCTTTTTGGTGATCCTCATGCTATGAATAGTTTACAAATTACCACTGAGTAGCAATTTCATGTGGTGTTCAATACTTCTGCAACATAATGCCTGCATGTTAATAGGGAGCTGTGGTTGCCAACAGCAACAACACTGCTTCAGCTTTGAAAAGCAAGTACCATATTGAGAGAGCAGCCAGACAGATCTGAGTATGCTGGGTCTCCACTGTAAACTTCCCACCAGCAGCAGCTGAATAAACAACACCTTTTCTGTCAGATGGTATAAGCAGGCAGGAGTCAAGCAGATCATATGTGAAACTGAAGTGTCAGGGCCTGTGGTCCTTAGACCCAAGCAGAGGGCTGAGTATGGGCTATCAAAACATCAAGTCTCAGAGTTCCCTGGCACAGTATGCTGAGCGTATCACCTGAAATACCTTGAGTGATGTAAGAAAGAAGAGGGTCATTCAGTTAATATTCACAAACAAACAAACAAACAAACAAATTCCTTGTCAAATAACCAGTTCTTAGCAAACCATATAATCACAAACATTTCTCCTTTCATAGGAAACCACAATAGATTTGAGCTTTAGCTTTGTCCAACAGTGCAATTGCCAATTGGATTTAAACTGTTGAGATTGGATCTTATCTAATGAAGACATAAGGAAATATTTCAGTGCACATCATATTTTATTAAATTCTTAGTTTCAAGTTTGTTTGTTTATTCATTTGATTGTTTGTTTGTTTAGATATGTTTGGAAGGAAGTGAACTCAACTTTGGATGCATAGTAGGAGTTGAAGGAGGTGACTGATGTCATAACAAGGCCACTCTTAACTCCTCTTTAACAGGTCATGGTGATGACATGAGGTTCTTATGGATTGGAAGAAAGCAAATGTCATCCCTTTTTTCATGAAGAACAAGTCAGATCTAAGAAAATATGAGTAAATCAGCCTCACCTAAGTCCTTGAGTAAGTGATAGAGTAAACAATCCTGGAAAACATTTCTAGACACATAAAAGACATAACAGTTTAATTGAATTAAAAGGAAGTGTAAGGAAAGCCAAAAATCTCTATACCAACATTAAAATCTGGAAAATAATTTTTCTTTAAATGTCATTTTAGAACAAGAGGGTTTTAATTTTTTTTTTCTTGGATAGCTTTATTGAAATGTAAGTAAAGTTACATCTGTATACTCATTTTTGAGTATATGTTGGTTGCATCCTAGCAACATAAAAATCTTGTGATCTGTTGTGAGCTGTGAGTATAGATCAACTTACAACTCAATAAATATACTGAATAGTATCCATACTAAATTTTTTTTTTTTGCTCTAAACTGTTACCATATTTTCCACAATTTTCCATGGTCAATTTCCATTTATTTTGTCTAACGTCTAATAATAGAAAATGTTCTTTGCTAATAAAGTTCACAAAACTACTTATCCACAATATATACGGGACCACAAACCACATTCTATTCAATTCCTGCTCATCAGCAACATATGATCTATGTCCATGAATTACTACAAAGTTAACATTTTCACCTCTAAAGTGCATTCTGAGATATTTTTTTCTCATGGGGAAATATGGTCAAATATGTCATTCTAAGTTTGTATATGCAGAAAAAAAATTACTATTTTTTAGTCACTTTATGAAATATCTGCTTCACTGTCATTCTGTAGAAAAGGTAAAATTGTCAGTCATTTATTGAAATGATTGGCATTATAAGCATTACATTTCACTATCTGATTTTTTTTCAATTTGACCTTTACAAGAGATGTGTAGAATTACATAAAATGAATAATTTTACTGCTCTGATCATATTGTGAAATATCTTGTGACAATGTGAAGAAATCTTGGAAAAAACATCATTACTAGCAACTTCTTGCTGAACTTAATTACTGCCTTTTGCAAGGGGAACTTGACAACAGTTGTACTGTTTCAAAGCACCTTCAGAAGAACAATGGAGCCCTAATATCACCTTCACTGATAGCCAAATTTCAATTTTCAACTTTTTGACTATCTGATTTTTCTCACTGTCCCTTTCCTTCTCCTTAATAAAACTAGAACAGAATGTATTATGGATAGTGCAGAGTATTAGTCTCATCTTTCCCTGCATTATGGAAGATCAAAACCACACTCACAACTAGAGGCATTTGAAACATATCTGTAGGGTTACAGAGGATATGCTTCTAGTGAGAAGACAATAATTGTGGGTAGTTAAGGTCTGGCAACAAATAATAAGTTAGATTAACTAATTTTTGTTTATCTCATTCATTGAGCATATGCATTTAATTTAGTATTAAATTATATTGCACATGACTTATATAAAATGTTTGGTTTAAAATGATATTGTGCCATTTATATGTCTATTTATTTATCACTGAAACTCTATTATATATTTTTCTACAGAACATTCTGCTGTCATTTGTTACTAATCTGAAACAAAATAAAACAACTTGAAAGAAGCCCCACAACTCTCTATATTGTCAGAAGATTTGGTACAATCATTGAGATTAGTGAGTTGACACCATAGCCAGAAAAGGGAGGAATAATTATTTTTTTTTTAAATGTAATGTTAAACTAATAGAATGGAAGAGTGACAAAATAAAGAGTGTTGAGAGAGATTGTCCTTAGCTCAATCTTTGCTTGACTGTTTACTTGGAGTACTGTTAAATTTGGCAAAGAGAATTTCTTCAACAAATTTCTTGAGGGATCTAATAGAAAAGGAAGAGTTAGGCTAATCAGTATGGTCTATAATTAATCTTTAGTGTTCATCTTTTAGGCAGTAGTCATTATACATCGCTGGGTTTGTATGTGTCATCTTGAAAAATCTGGTAGCATAAAGGAGGCACTCAAAAAGTGATTGTTGCATTTTGAATCACTACAGAGACAGATCACGAATGTATTTTGCTCATAATTAGCAGAAAGATTTTAACATTAAATTAGCACAGATCTAGAACTGCCTTCCAACTACAGAAAACTACTACAGAAGATTTTATCATTAGTAAATACATAATTTTTACATGAGTTTAAAAGGCTGCTACCCACCATAGTGTAAAGGGAGGCATATACTACATATGTATGAATATTTTTGAGGTATGGTTTAATAGTATATAAATATCAGGCATGGCAATGTATCCTAATTTGACTCTCAGTTTAGATTCATTCCTCATTTATACCATTCTAAACATCAAATATATTATTAGTCTTTGTAGTGGGTTTACATGGCAAAGTTTCAGTAACGGGGAAGCTGCAGGGGTGGCTTCTGCGAGATATCAGAAGCAGCCACCATATTGGACAGAGTCAATGACAGCTAACACCAAGATGGGCCTGCTACTGATCAAAGTTGAGACTATGAGTGATGGTGGTAGTGCCTCTGGAATAACGTGTTGAAGAAGGGGTAATAACCGCTGCGTAACAGCAAGCGAGAATATGTGAGAGAAACAACTGTTCAGACACCAAGCTTAGTCAAGAAGGGTGGAGAGTAGATGCTTCAGGCCCCAAAGAAGATATTCCTCTGCAGCCCGTAGTGAAGACCACAGTGAGGGAGGCTGTATCCCTGCAGGCTATAAAGGTCCATTGAAAAACAGATATCTACCCTGCAGTCTGCAAAGGACCCCACACTGGAGCAGCTGGAGGTGCCCTGAAGGAAGTTGTGACCTTGTGGAAAGCCCACCATGGAACAGGATCTTGTTTTGTGGTCCATCCTATATAGTTAAATAAATCAGGAGTAGTGTGAGTTCCAGACTTAGATTATATATCAGGAAGAATTTCTTCACCATGAGAATAGTGAGACACTGGAATAGGTTGCCCAGTGAAGTTGTGGATGCCCCATCCCTGGAAGAGTTCAAGGCTAGGTTGGATGGGGTCTTGAGTAACCTGATCTAGTGGGATGTCCCTGCCCATGGCAGGAGAGTTGGAACTTGATGATCTCTAAGGTCCCTTCCAACTCTAACTATTCTATGAATATATAAAAACTTTCATTTCAAGGGTTAAAAAATACAAGATGTGGATACCAAAACATTCCAAAGTTTTTCTACAAAATCTTCCATTCTTTTTAGTCTTGTTGGCTTGACAGATTACTTCCTTTGGTTTTCAAACTGTGCCCTTGTCAACTGGATATTTGTTTATTTCTCACTTTAATTAAAACTTGTAAACCTTAATTACTGACATCTTTTTGGTGTATGCACCACACTGCCTTCAAAACTTTCACAAACTGAGACTTAAATAGTGTAGTATCTTACTGGTTAGGTGAGTATCTGGTGGAGAGCCAATACAGCTATCAAATCCGGAACATAAGCTGTTATATTTGGCTTCTTCCATTTTTAATAATTTTTTCTCAGAATTTAATAAACATCTACACATCTCTGCATAAGAGACCTGCTCCTGAAATGACCATATGTTCCAGCAATTTAATCTCTCCCTGAGCAACAGTGATAGCCACTGAAAATATGGCGTATGTTTTAGGCCATATGTAACTGAACTGAGTCCTTGGATGGTCAAGGGTGGCTGTTCTGCTCTGGCTTGGTACTTTACCTTTTCATGTGTCTAGTGTATCACATTTGTTCACTGCAATAAGCCCATCATGCAGAGTTTATTCCTCACTGGATTTAGTGCTTTATACCCTTAAAGAAGTGAATTTTGCCTACTTGCCCAGTTATTCAGTATCTTGCTAAAATTTTAAGGATATTTTATATTACTTTCATGTTTCCATCTGAACAGCATTGTCACTTCCAATTGTATTTGTAGTCATCTCATAAATTTAAAAAAATCTCAACAATTTACATAAAAACTGCGCTTCAAAAACATGGATGAAAATAGTATGTATCCAAAGGTTCTGCTTCCTGTCTTCATGTTTCTTGTATTCTGGAGAATAAATTACCCTGCAGTCTTCTAAAATTTTCCCTGTTCTCCTCTTGTGTTTTTACCATTACATATTTACATTATATATGCCAATAAGAACTCTACATATGAAATATATTCTTGAATGCTATCACAAGAAGTGAGAGACCAACTTACTCTAGTCAGATAAAAAATAAACCTCTTGTTCCATGCTGTAAATATTCACATTTTATACTTGTATTTCCATTCAGCCATCATTTGGAATAGACCTTGCATTTTTAATTTATTTTATGAAACAATATTCCTAGGGTTTAATAAAGACTTGACTTTTGAATTATGATGTTCAACATATTCCAAGCATTCTAAATTTTTTATGACCCAATACATACAGAAATCAAAGTCCAGCCGAAACTCTCTGCCTCCTAACTAATACATACCAAGAACTGCTAGTGACTATGTATAGCTCTGAAAAATTAGCCTTTCCAAGACACCTGAGTATTTCTCATTGATGTTTTTTTCCTTTGTCTAATCTTTTGCTCTCAACACATCACAAGTTGAAATCAAACACTGTCACACTCCAAAAAAGGCAGCCAGTTATGATCCGCTTTACTAAGTCTTTCTATTAAAATTATTTGGTCACCTGCAGAACAGCAATGTCACAATTGCTTAAAAGCAGTGACCGCCTAAAGTTTCACAATTCCTTCAGAAGCACATGATTGGAAGGACTCATTTCAATGGCCTCAGAAGGAAAAAGGTGCAATAAAGAAAATATAGCATATAGATACTTGCACAAAGCAAGTTGCTTAAGACAGAACTGGTTCGTGCATACATTGTGGTTCATAGATAATACAGATTATTAACATGCAAAATTATTTCACTATTATATTTACTCAGACTACCATTTTAAGTGTTCTACAACTCTGTTTCTTCACCTCTCAAAAAATATATTTTTATTTAAAGGTTTTGTGTTAGTAAAGACCTGAAGGAAGGTATACAAGGTTTCTATTTAGAAAAGGATTTCTGCTAAATATCATCATTGTGATAAGACATTTAACAATTCTTTTCTTTTCATACTTATTTTTGAAATGAAAGCTTACACATTTGCTGCAAACAGGGCTCAGGCTTGAAATCCTTGTTAGTTTTATGTAAATATTTATAAAATGGTGTTGGTTTTAGGCAAGAGCGCATTAAGAGCTGATGAGTAAGCCAGTCATAAAATAGTTTTTAAAGATCTGTGATTGTGAATACATTCGCATTAGTAATAGTCTAGGAATAATAAAATTATCATAAGGTGGAATTTATGATTCCTTTTAAAGAGGGCATGACTGTTCAAAAGGTAATTGAGTGTTTAGCTGAACCTGTATGGCAAATCAGGGTTAGCTTTGAATTTAAAACTCTAATGTTTCCTAAAGGGAGATTCTGGAATTTGCCAAGAGAGAAAAAAATTCTAAAGCTAGAATGACAGAATTTAGAAATTATGTCCTATAATTTTTAGTACATATGTCTCAGACTGCCTTTTTTTCATATAGTTTGAAATGTATCTCTGAACAAATATCCTGGTACCATCTCTTTGTGAAGAGAACAATTTGGATATTTGGATAGCTGTACAAGATAAAAAAAACCTGTTTGATTGAGGATCCTGGTCTGTGGGAAAGACTGGGCATATGATCTCCAGTTATGTTTTTTCAGACAGCAGTGTTTTCCTTTCTTAGATGTTAATTTCTTCTGTGTTAACAGGAATTATCCTAGAGAATATATTTATTTAAAAAATAGACTATTGTAAATAATTCTTTCTAGGATCCAAAAACTATTTGGAAATATTCTAACTAGAGCTAATCGTTACCTCAAAATCATGGCACATTACAGGGGAATGCCAAGAACAGGGTTTCTGAAATAACATTACAAAATAAAATATATACAAGAAATGTACTCATTTCCAGTAGACTTCAAATGTTTCTCAAAGCGTCAATTTCTCTGGTTTTAGAAATTAAGTGAAAAGAATTTCTACAACATTCATTTAATAAACTGCATGGGATTAGTAGCCTGTATACCTGCCAAGGTTGGATTTTATGCAAATATAAATAGAAAATTTACCTATTTACAAATGTTTATGAGGTTTTGTGTTGCACTTTAAAACTAGCCAGAATTATTTCCACCATAAAAATCTCAAATTTATGAGGAAACGATACATTTATATCAAAACTAATTTTGGTTCTACAGTGCTTTTCTTCACTGAAATAACATTTCATGTCAGGGATATAAAGGAAGGAAGGAAGGAAGGAAGGAAGGAAGGAAGGAAGGAAGGAAGGAAGGAAGGAAGGAAGGAAGGAAGGAAGGAAGGAAGGAAGGAAGGAAGGAAGGAAGGAAGGAAGGAAGGAAGGAAGGAAGGAAGGAAGGAAGGAAGGAAGGAAGGACATGTAGTGCATCAATTTAACCTAAATATATCCTGACCTAAGTTGAGTTTTTGGAATGTGCCATAGGGCTTAAATGATTTATAAGTACAGAAATCCGGTTTGTTCTTTACTTAGAATGGTGGAGTAGCATAGCATCAAGGCTGCACTTATGTGCACATCCAGTGTACTTCAGTCATTACTTCATCATACAATCCAGCAGCTCTCCCTCCACTCACCTACACAGAAGCCAAAACGATCTTGAGATAACAGTTTTAGATAAAGGACTTCAAACAAAGTGCTTCAATTAATCTTCACAATTAAACATTTGTTTCTTACAGGAACCTGCTGCATGGGAATTTTGAACAGTTCTGTTAACTCCCTGTTGCACATTTGTACGCTTATATTTGTGGATTAACATCCTGAGGAAAGCATCCCAAAGGCTTGCCTAGACGACTCCTGTTGCAGAGTTGACCAGGTTGTGTATAGATACACTTTTTCCAAGTGACCAATGGAAACTATGGAACAAAACAGTTAAGAGGTCAGTAAGATATTAAAGAGATTTTTCATACATAAATAAGATATAAAAACAACAGGGCAATAGCAGTAAATGCTGTATTTTTTAGTATGATCACTTGGGACCATGGCCAGTACGATTATAGGAAGCAAGTAAAATGCTGATGTGGGAGACTTTCTCCCAATCCAGCTAAAGATACTACTGCAAGGACTCTTGCAACAGTGACTCCAACTGCTACCCGCTAGTGAGTGATCACCTTGTCTATGGGATTTGATTCTTTTCATGAGCATGACCCTTTGCCAAAATTCTAATACATTAGTTTTTGTTTTATTTGGTTTGGTTTATTTCCTCCTTTCAACAAACATTCTGTTCTGAGCATCTGCACAGTGACCTTAGACTTCAGATTTGGAAACACTTTTCAGTCTTCATGCTTATGGAAAAAAAAATAGTTAGAAGACAAGCTGATCTTGCAAAATTGTCACAATAAAAGTGTTGTGTAATATCAGGTGCTGATCATAATTGTTCTGTCCTTCAGATGCATTGTGGCATGATGTGTGAGATTTTGTGGATATAAAGAAGCAGAAAAAATACATGGTGAAATGCATGAGATTTCCTAGAAGTTGTCATTAACTCTGATTACTTGTCTTTCAGTTTTTGTCCATCTTGAACAATTTGTACTCATTTTATCCCCTATAAGCTGTATTCCTGATGTCATTTCTGCTCTATATCCTAAACCTCTTTCCCAAAATCTATGCTTCTCAGCTTTACACACACACAGAATCACATAGAATCACCGGGTTGGAAGAGACCCTTCCTCCTAATCTCTAGCCTAAATCACTCCTGGTGGAGCTTGAGGCCATTCCCCCTCGTCCTGTCCCCTACCACCTGGGAGAAGAGGACAGCTCCCTCTTCTCTACAACCTCCCTTCAGGTAGTTATAGAGAGCAATGAGGTCTTCTCTCAGCTTCCTCTTCTCCAGGC
>WAAB01019502.1:219829-236793 GCA_013389865.1 Piaya cayana | reverse complement strand
AGTATTCAAGGAGCGGTCTCACCAGTACCGAGTACAAAGGGCGAATAACCTCCCTGGAACTGCTGGTCACACCGTTTCTGATACAAGCCAGGATGCCATTGGCCTTCTTGGCCACCTGGGCACACTGCTGGCTCATGTTCAGCCGGCTGTCAACCAACACCCCCAGGTCCCTCTCCTCCTGGCAGCTCTCCAAACAGACCTCACCCAGTCTGTAGCTCTGCATAGGGTTCTACTATTCTATGATTCTACTCCCATGATTTTCAAAAATTCACAGTTGTGAGAAGACTTAAGTAGCCTTTTGCTTTTTTCCATTAATATTGAAGAGGAGGTGGGACGTCTTATTATCAAAACCTGATGATCATTTAGTTTCCAATGCAGTTAAATTCCAAGTGAGGACAGGCAAAGTATTCCTAAAGTAAAGGTGAAGTGGTGGTGCAGATGCTCTAATTGGCATGTGTGAGCCTGCATCTGAAGAACTGTCCTCCATGCAAGAAAGGGACCTGCAGACTGGACTGAGTCCCATGGAAGCTGACTGGGTTGGGTAATGGGCTGAAGCAGGTAATGCATGTGGAAAATCTGAGAGAACTAGGTTTGATTAGCACAGAGACCAGAAAATTAAGAGGAGATGAAAGTTTAATTTCAATCTTCAGCCTTCTGGAGGCTGCAGTTTCAGAAAAGACAGAGAAAAACTTACATTTATTTAGAGTTGTCTTTTCTGCAATTTGTGACTGTTGCATCTTGTCCTTTCACTGTGCACCTCTGGGTACTTCCCAGTGAGAGCACTTCAACTTGGGAGGAAGATGAGTGGCTGTACAGTCTCTGAACTTAGCAATTTTTGAAACGTGCTTTGTCAAGACCCTAAGCAACTTGCACTAGTTATGAGACTAATTCTGCTTTAAGCAAATGATTCAACTTAGGTTTGTTCCCAACCCAAATTGTCCTATGATCCACCAGACATAAATAATTCATACTGAAAATTACAAACTACTTCTCTAATTTATTCTTTAGTCATGAAGCTAACTGACCACTCAAATACACTGAAAAAAGTGTATATGCATCTCAAAATAAATGGAATTATTAATATATACCTTGAAAGACAAAATAATTTAATTAGTTTATTAATGTTAAAGAAGTGGTGGGATGAGAGCATGGATGTGGAGAGGGGAAAGTAAACAAATTTGAAGGAGAAAAGATGGATTATCCTGGAAAATTTTAAAGGAATGTTAATTCTGAATGTAATAGGTAAGAGCCAAAATATCTCTCTTTTTGATGTAAACTAAGGCACAGAATACTCAGAAAGGAAAAAATTCTGGAAAAATATCTGTAAGGAAATTGAATTATTTGAGTAATCTGGCTGTAGAAAGTGAATTTTCAGATTAAAGTAATTACAGTATAGACAGATAGATATTTTTTTCTTTTCTGTTCTATATTCTTGTTCCTTTAAAAAATGTGAAGGTGCTTAGTTAATTTTGTTAAGCTCTTAAAAATGTTTTTAATTGCTTTTTACCTCTGTCTGCATGTGATAAAACAGTTAAATGCGCGCATAAAACTATATATCTTACATGGAGATAATGAAATATTTCCTATTCCAAGTGAATCACTAAAAAGCACCTTTGGATAAACAAAATCAAGCCATCAAACACCCAATAATTTTCACCTTATCCTCATTTCAGGACTGGACTGAAAGTATTCTAAGGTCTAAATTTTAATATTTGAATATGAGAAAAAATCTAGCACAATGTTAGTGTTGTTCCAGTGTTTAGAAAGGATAAGTAGAATGATCAATATGAGTAACCTCATTAGCATGACAGAAAATTATGCAAATAATAGAATAAGTAATCAGACACGGTGCTCATATTTATATTTGTACTAGAGGTTAGAAAGATAATTAATCTGACAATGTATTTTTATGGGAAAATTCAATTGCTCTGATTCAAATGTTATGATGCTCATGAGGAATTTGTCATGCTACTGTAGGATAAAAATGCCATAGACTGTATGATAAAATGCCTTAATTCTATTTTATACATATTAAATAGATTTCAAACTATTTGAGTGCAATACGTGCCCCAGGTTAACTCCATACAGTTCAATTAAGTGCTTTCAAGAAAACCGAAGGATGATTCAGCCAAAGTTCTGAATTAGAGATTTATTCCTATCTGCTTCAGCTACAGAGGAATTTGGATCATATAGCCTATCTCTATAGCAGCAGCAAAGAAGTCCAATATAAGAGAAAGCAGTGGGTCTGAGGACTTCCTGCTCACACTCTTTATAATTTGAGGGAAAAGATGACCTTTAAAAATGTTTTATTTCATCCATGCTTAGAGAATTCTGGACAGAAAGCATTTCTACTTGAAGAAAACAAGATATGGAAGAAACTAGTGTTTGGAAGCTTAAGAGAGACAACTTCACAGGTGAAATAATTTTTAAAGCAATTAATAATTAATATTGAAATTCAATAAAATAGGAACAATACTGTTTTTTTCTATGTTTCTGCAGAAACCAATAATTTGAAAATTAACAGAAATTTTACTTGAGATTTATAACATGGTACAACAATTGGAAAAGTGGGATAAGAAGTAAGGGTAGTAAACCAATATGAACTCATTTTTTGAAAGAGGTAGTTATCATAGCTCATGGTTTGCATAGTAATGCTAGATTGAAATTGTATTTCTCAAACAATAAACTTTACATCTGTTACAGTAACAATAGTAAAAAGCATGGCACTGTTATATAGATTTTCAAACACTTGTCACTGTTATCCACCGAAAATAGATGAATAGTTATGGTTGTGTACTGGTTTGTTCCTCTGCAGGTGGCCGAGTCAAAATAATCTTTTCTGAAGAACAATATCATTTTTTTTAAGACCACTTAATATTCACGGGTCTTGACAGTCAACTAATAGAAAATATTATTATAAAAAATGAAGCTTGAAAATCCACTAATCCTTAATGAGTATTTATCTCTCAACTACTTTAAAAGAGACGTGTTTTATTTTCACGGGGAAATCCTGACTAAGAAATTATGCCCTGAGCATGTGCTGTTGATCACTAAAGTAACATTGCAATTATTTTCAATAAGAAAATTAATCTGAAATTTATTAGTGAGCATTCTGATAGAGCAGAAAATTGATTGTTAATATTCTAAACAATTCACATTGGTTTTTAGTGTGAAAACAATGAAGATATGTTTCCATTATTCTTTATGAATGGTTATTTTGAACAGAGTTTAGAAACTATTGCTTCCAGAAGTTTTATGCTAGTGTGAAAAGAAGCATGATGTTGTTTTATTCCCCTCTCTTTATAAAGTTACTGCATGTATTTCTTTGGGTTTTTTCCCACTGAGAACAAAAAAAACCCTTTAGTTTTTCTTAGTATATCCCATTTCTATGTGCATCAAAGTAATTATTGCCAAAGATTTACGTAAGAAACCATCTTGTTCCATTAAAAAGACATAAAATCATCCTCACCCACATTTATTTATAAAAGCACATAGCAAAGAGTAAAGCAAGAACAAATATACAGCAGATGTCTAACTGTGATCCTGGATCAATAAATAATGCAAATAGCCCATACCACAGTTTAAACTCTTTAAAGTTTTTCTTGTAGAACAAGGACCATCAAAGATAACGTCAGAGAAGCATCTTTATGTGTCTTTGAATCTGTTATGTTTCCAATAATAGGTTTCCTTATGGAAGCCTGAATAAGAAGAGGTACAGCTTTTAAAACTCAAATTTAAAACATATATATATATGTAAATACTAATAAGAATTTAAATTTAAATGTAAATATAGTTAAGTATCTATTAGAAGTAAGTGTGTGTGTGTGTGTGTGTGTGTGTGTAAAATATACCACTGATGTCACTATTATTGTTTATACCATTGAGTCTTTATTACAGTTACCGTATGTGCTTATGGCATTCCTGGCTAGACCCTAAAAGGCTTATAGTCTTTAAAAAGTGTTACTAAGTCTTCATATCTTTTTGTCTTTATTATTGTGTTCCCAAATCAGTAATTATAAACCCCATGGCAGACTGGAGACACAATTGTGATCCAATGACCAACTTCTGGTGGTATTTGGAGTGGAATAAAAAGAGGCTAAAGATTAACAAATATTCTAGGAGTCTCATGCAATTGGACTCAGTGTCTTGTTTCTTGTTCCTTGTGCTTATGAAGTGTGCTAGGAAAACGAGAAACGAGTTTAGTCGCATAGAGAGAAAATTTGGAAAGAGATCTGCAATGATGTAGGGCCAAGCAGTCTGATGGCTGTAGATGATTTGAGCCTTAATTCTCTGAAATGAAAGCTTTACTTGTTTTAAAATCAAAGATTACTTATAAATTAGAGTAAATATTCTGGCCTCCCATGTGTTGCTATGTGTCTGTATCTAATAATATAATGAGGGGAAAAAAAATCTATCTTAATATTTGTACAATTAAATTCACTTGAGACATGTAGTTTCCTAGCAGTTTAAATCTTTATGTATGTTCTTAATCTAGAACCACTAGTGATAATTTATCAAGCACCAGAATAAGCCTATGGCTTCCATTAAAGGCTAGAGCTAGCAAACAAGACATCCGTGTATTTCAGTTAACATCTTGGGAAGTGTAACATTTGTATTAGTTTGTATTCTGGTTTTTTTTCCTGATTAATTTTATTCCTTTCAGTTGTTAAAACAAGACAATATGATCTGGAAATGATGTGACACTTCCATTAAGATCTGAATGTTACTTATATACCATGCAGCAGAACATAAAAAATAGACCTGTCTTGCACATTTTTGTAATACACGATGAGAGCGGAGAAATGAAACAGGAAATCAACTTGCACAAAGCAATAAGCATGTAACAAACATAAAACAGTAATGTTATAAAAGTGTTAATAAGTGTTATTAAACATGAATGTTTGTGATTTCCATCAGACAAGTCTGTTGTATTTATCACAGTGCATTGTGGCGACTATGAAGGCACAACAATGAAGACAATTTATTTGACTTCATTATCTAAACTACTGTGCTACTGTGCTTTAATGCCCCTGCTTTCCTAGCTTTCCTAATGTATCCTCTCAAGGATACCATTTCACACCTGCTATTTTACTTTACATTTTTTAATTTATTATTGCGTTTGCATAGTTATAAACCACTAGCAATAAACAAATTTGCTGCACACATATCCATCTCAATATTTACAGTTACATATCTTTGTAAGGGCAAAGTAGTAGTTCTGTTCTTCATAAATACCCACTGTTACCTTTAACATGATATTTATTTATGAAGCAATAATAAAAAATGTATTTGGGTTCAAATAAGTAAACATGAAAGCTCATATAAAATTATAAAATAGCCACACAGAAAAATCATAATATTTCTGAAGACAGAGATGCATAGAGGAAAAAACAATGAACAGACACATATTAGAAAATGGATGATGAAATATGGAATTTTAATTTTGTTTATTCTAGTTCTTTCAGATCCTGTTTTATTGTTTTCTTTTCCAGCTACAATAATCCTTCTGTTGCCTGCTAAATACTAACATATCATCTGCAGAGACTATTTGTATTACCTGAATAGACTACTTGGCATTTGTCAGGCTGCACCTGGAGTACTGTGTCCAGTGAAAATTCAAGAAAGATGCAGGCAAACAGACGAGGGTCCAAAGAAGGGTCACAATGATCAAAGGGCTGGAGAACCTGATCTTGGAAGAAAGTCAGGTCTCTTCTCTCTGAAAAAGAGAAAGTGCAGGGGAGACCTCAGCACAGCATTCCAGAACTTAAAGGGTGGCTACAAAGAGGATAGAAGCTCTCTTCAGGAGGAGCAAATGGAGAAGACAAGGGACAAAGAGCACAAGTTGCAAGTGGGAGGGATTTCATCTCAACATAAGAAAGAAATTTTGTATAGTGGGTATGATTATTTGCTGAAACAATCTTCCCAGGGACATGGGTTTCAAGATGAGATTAGACAAGGTACTTCATAATCTCATCTAGGCTAGAAATTTTGGACCAGATATTTTTTGAGGTACTTTCTGACCTAGTGTATTCTATGATCCTACGAAATTTAAAATGTAGCCTACCATTTTTCACCGTTTGTTGTAGTGACATTAATACTAATACTTTGGGAGGGGTTTTTTGTTATTTAATTTTTAAAAGGCAATTATTCTTTACAGATTTAAGAGGAATGAACAAAGTAATGTGCATTTTTAACTTGACAAATTAAGTATCATGGGAAGACTTACCCAGAACATTTTTCCTTTTCATCCCTTAGAAACTTTGGCCTTCTTGATGAAAAAATTATAACCAAAAATATTATGTATGATGTTACACAAATACCTCTGTGTTGTTATATATTTTATAAGAATTATAGCACCGGGGGGGTTTTTATGATTCTTTTTCCTCCAGGCACTGTTGTAGGTGTAAGCTACTGCCTACTGTATGTTACAGGCTTTGGGGTTTTGGTTTTTTTCCTTTGTTTGTTTGGGTTTATTTTTCAAATTATATTCTTAGAGTACAGGAAATCATAACACTGTATCTTGACAGGTACCCATTACATAGGAAATGGAAACAGGAGTATTTCAATCAGATAGCAAGAGACAACAGCTTATCTTTATGATACTTGGGTTTACCTGAAAGAATTAAATTATAACTGTAGATAACATATTTATATTCTAGACAAAATATGTAGCAGAATACTACTAATAAAGCCCAACTTATGGCTGATAAGTAATTAAACCAGAATATTTTACCCATCTTACTTATGGTCAGAACTTTTCATCTTAGTGTTCTTCTTAGAGAGAGATTGGTTAAATTGCAAGTAACAAGTACACTTAACAATTAAGCATTCAGAATTAAGATTAGAATTTGTGATTGTAGGCAGAGGTTTGTATATAATAATGTCATGGTCTCATGCTGTTCAAAAGGATTATATCAGATGCAATATTTCAAGAAAATGCAGATCTCCAGGCAACCCCTCAAAAAGTACACTGAGTGATTTTGTGTTTAGAACAAGGGAAACTGTTTGGACAAGGGACTATAGTGAATGTTTATTATCAGAAAGGTTAGAGCCCTAAGACAAGAGAGATGAGACAATACCCTAAATCTGCCTGTAACTGCCTAGTGGATGAGTTTAAATAAGATGGAGCCAGACTCCTTTAAAAGGTGCAGGGGAAAGGACAGCAGTTAATAAACACACATTGCAACATGAAATATTTTGGTAAGATATAAAAACAAATTTATTCACTGTAACACTGGTTATGATCTTCCATTGATATCACATTTGTTTTATTCTTTGTTTATGGTGAAAAAAAATCTGTGTGTTTTAAATTTTCTTTAAAATACACAATTATATTTTTTTTACACTCTATTATTTACAATTATTGACAATTATGAATTAAATGTCTTTGTTACTCAGTCCTTATTCACACTGATTCTGGATTATATATTTATTCTTTGCATGCTCCTTTTTTCTTGAGTTATTCATAAATGTAAACCTGGAGCCTTTTCCTAAATTTTAGACAAATTCAAGCTTTCTCCACATGGAACTTGTTAGGTTTTCAAATGCAGCAAATTTTTCCTTCTCTCTTGGTTGTTGAAAAATTGCTTGTATTCAAGTTGATGTCCCTCAGAACCACCAGGGCCCCTTACGTGAGTTTACTTTCCAGCCTGGTGGGCTCCAGCAGATACAAATTCCTAGGGTTGTTCCTCCCCAGGTGTAGGACTTCACACTTCTCCTTGTTGAACTTCATGAGTTTTCTTTCAGTCCATTTCTCCAGTCTTTCCAGGTCCCTATGGATGGTAGAATGACCCTCCAGTGCATCAACCACCCCTTCAACTTTTGTGTCATCAGCATACTTGCTGAGGTTACTCTCTGCCTCATCAACCAGATCAGTAATAGAAACGCTGAACAGGATTGGACCTTGTACTTCACTCATATTTGTACTACAAAGACTCCTCTAGTGGCCAAAGATGATCTGGGGAGTAATAGTAGACCTAGCTCTACTCAAATAGAACATTTTCTTATACAATGTTTTATTGTTTCCCCACGTCACTGAAAAACTTTGTATTTTTATTTTAATTCATGGAAATTATAAATATAAATCAGTACTTAAACAACATTTTATTTCCTTCTTTCATATTTGGTGTATATCTTCCAGTTGTGTGTTTACAGTACTGCTGGATACTTAATCATATTTCTGATATTGATATAATTAGGAATTTGTTCCCTAAACTGAATATCTCAGTTGTGTATCATGATCTTATACAATTCCTCATAATCAGTCCTCTTCTTAACCATTTTGCCTTCCTAGTGAAATCTTCTTAAAATTAGTCATGCTTGTGTGTTTAATAAAATGTTCTTTATGTATAGAGACAAACAGATGTGTATAAACATAAAAATATACGTATAATTAGAAAAGAGATACACTGTTCCTCCTTTCCTGAATTTGATCTGCATGTACTTGCATATAACATAAAAGCTTGATATTTTCTATTACATTTTTTATACATATTGATACAATCAGTCACAAAAGAAAGGATACAACTGACAATGTGACACTGCCACTGATATCACTGTGACATGATTTTGCCTCCTTGTAAGAAACCAGCTAAGTTTACTTTAGTTTCACATTTCCAGGCCTGGAAGATTTGCTGTTAAAGAAGGTCTTTTATGAATCTGTTCACTCAGCTGGGGCAAGAATTCTGCACAAATGAATACAAATATATTTTTTTGTCTTCTAAGTTAATGTCTCATTTAATAATTCCCAGAAATTAATATATTCACATATGAAGAGTAACTATCACATTTAGGGATAACATATATAATTTTGTTCCCACCTTCCGTTATTTAAGTTATCTCACTATTCTAAATTTTCTGATGCTGACAATTCCTTGACTTCAAAATCACAAGTTTCTCTCCAATACTAATAAAAACAAACAGAAAACCCTCGTAGACATATGTAGCACTCATCACACTTACATCCTGGTATATTGAGCCCGTTTGGCTGTGCCTGTGCTATAGAAACTTTGAAACTGATGTGCCTAGTCTAGAATCTGGACTTCAAAGTGAAACTGATGTCATGAAATATCTCACTGCTTCAGATCAGGTAAACTTTTAAATTCTTCTCTGTATTTTAAAAAAAAAGCTTTATTTTTTAACTCATCTTTCTCTTTGAAGTCTGACTTCAATCCAATTTTAAAGAATCTCCTAGCAAAGTCAGCAAGGTTTGAGCTGGATGTTTAATTTCTGCAAGCTATTCTGTCCTCAGATCAACCCATAGTGTTCAGTTTTGGGTCGCTCACTACAAGAAAGACATTGAGGTGCTGGAGTGTGTCCAGAGAAGGGCAATGAAGCTGGTGAAAAGACTGGAGAGTAAGTCTTATTAGTGGTGGCTGAGGGAACTGAAGGTGTTTAGCCCAGAGAAACGGAGGCTGAGGGGAGATCTTCTCACTACCTGAAAGGAGACTGTTGCAAGGTGGGTGTTCATTTCTTCTCCCAAGTGATAGGGTATAGGATGGGAGGAAATGGCCTCAGGTTGTGCCAGGGGATGTTCAAACTAAATATCAGGAAAAAAATCTTCTCTGAAAGTATTAAAATCTTCTCTGAAAGTATTATCAGGCACCAGAACAGGTTGCCCATGGAGGTTGGTGAGTCACCATCCCTGGAGGTATTTAAAAGATGGATAGATGAAGTACTCAGGTATATGATTTAGTAGAGGACAGGTACGGCTGTACTCACAGGTATTTCCAACCTAGCAATTGTATGATTCTATGATTTACTTGGATGCAGTCCCCAACAGATATGATAACCACTATTCCTCAGGAGAAAACTCAGGGAGTTTGCTGTGTGGGATGAGGAGAAAAGGGAATGAATATACCTGAAACAACTGATTTTTTAGTAGAGGCTCTTGGCATTCATTTGGCCTACTCTAACTTCACTCTTCTTCAACCACATTAAAAGAGAGGGGTTAAAAAAAAAAAAAAAAGAGAGAGAGATCTTTGGAACTCTAACAGAGGTCTTGTCTTCCAGATAGCTTTGTAACAAGCACTTTGTGATATCTCCTCACTTGCTGTGTTGCCTCCCACTGCTGAGTGTTTCCCAGCTCCAGCAGCTCTAGTCTGAGCACATCAGGAAATTCACTGCAAGAGCTACAGCTAAAGCCTGTGATGTGAAATTGTAAAGTTCTTAATACTGCACACATGAAAAAGAACTATGGTAAAGGATGCCTGTACTATAAATATTTCAGACATTTTTGGTCACAGAAATAAAGTAAAACTAAATGCCTTTTTGTTGTTTATATAGCAAACGTTAAGAGTAAACTTCATGAAAAAGCAGAATGGTTTGGGGTTCTTACACTGATTAAGCTTCCTGGCTATTATTACACTCATGAATCGAAGCTCAATTGCGTTCTGCCTTAATATGACATTATGTCAATTCAGGGAGTAGGAAGTCTGCAACATGTGAGGGAGGATGGAATGCAACCAGTCTCAAAGGAGAATGGAGTCATTATGCAGAGGAGAATTTTTCTCAGCTACCAGAGCAGCTTAGGAAGAAACATCAACATTGAACTGAACAGGAAAAAATTCTTTCTCAGCATCTCTCTTTTCTCAACATGCCTAAGTATATGTATGTTCAAAGTACCTGTTCTGACCTTATGTCTCACCTAAAGCTAGGCTCAGCCTATATTTGAGAACCTGCTCGCCCAAATTCTGTGTAAATGCCATGTAAGAGAGCAACCAAGGAGAAAACTGAACCAGACAAAGAGAAAAGCTGAGCATTTGTCCTCCAATGAAGATGTGAGCATTGCATCTGGGAGCATTGAATATGGGATGTGTACTCTAAGGTTTCCCCTTGATTCCCTCTGAAATTTATCACAAAGATCTGAAACTAAGCTCCTCAGAGTGCTTAAGTTTAAGCAACCATCTCTACCACCAGCACAGACTGGAAGGGCACTCTAATGAGAGGGTACCTAAATTACAAACATACACATCTATCCTTCATTTTCAGAAGTTTTACTTCTTTATATGTAATCATTCTGTAGAAATTAAAGGAAATAAAAATGTTAGCAAAGTTCCACAAACAGCATTCAACTAGTAATTCTTACACCTCTTCAAGTGGTTGTGGAGCTTAATATATGTTATTCTAGAAGGCTGAAAAGTAATGCAGTTAGTGACACATGTACAAATTTTATAAAAAAAGAAACAAACCAAAACTCTGTGATGTGTTTTATACTGAACATTATATATCACTTACAGTGTTGTGGCAGTTTCCTACATAAGTAAAAAGGTGTGAAATAACCTTCAGGATCTAGTGTGCAATAATTATACAGAGCTAAAGAAGCAAACAGAAAAAAATAAATAATCTGTGCAGAAACCAACCTATTGTTTAATGAACTACTTTTATCTTATATGATCATCTGAAGTTCAAACAGGACACTTCAGTGTTGCAGTTCTTCCTGTTTCCATGGTTTGTTGTTTTCCATGAGCCTCAAAGGTTTAAGTAGACTTGTATGTAGTTCTATAACATAGCCATGTTCATAGGGCTCAGCATTTTTACGAGAAAATAAGTAAGCCCTGTGCCTGTCAAAAAAAAAGAAATAAGCGAAGATGTAATTTTCAAATGCTCTATTCCACACAGAATGCAGTAACTTTTACCTCTTAATGGTCCATAAGTGCAATGATAGCTCAGGCTAGACTTTTAAAAGCTATTAATCAGCTCCCATTGATTTCAGTAGGAGTTGGATATTTAAATACTTCTAAAACTTTTGTCCAGTATACTTGCACATTTTTTATTTACAAGATTGGTTGCATAAATAGTTTTGTTTGATTGATTGTTTGCTTAGTTGTTTTTTTAAAAAAGAAGAAGAAAGGAAAGAACAAGAGGAATGACAGTTTTGACTCTACTCCAATAAATTTCTATGTATTTGCACGTCTCTCAACATGCAGTCACATGCTGTGCTAGGACTCTGTATGA
Organism: Piaya cayana; assembly: GCA_013389865.1. Taxonomy (NCBI): domain Eukaryota; kingdom Metazoa; phylum Chordata; class Aves; order Cuculiformes; family Coccyzidae; genus Piaya; species Piaya cayana. The sequence continues at coordinate 224,838 of WAAB01019502.1, read as the reverse complement.
AGCAAAAAGTGGTGTATGTATTTAACACCTTTCTACATTTCTGTTCCACCACTAAATATGGATATAGATCTCTTCTGAATGTATTTGTTAATGCTATGGTTTGTCAATATGATAGTATTTTCATGAGTATACACTCTTACCTCTTTTATGAACATTTATCATTTTATACTAGTGAAAATCAGTCAGTGAGAACTTAATTGCTAATTGTGAGATTATTTTAGGTCAAAAAAGAGATTTTTAAGGATGAAGGGTTTGTGGTGCCCTAGTAAATTTATATAATTTAACAATATTTTCAGTTGAATGTATTTTCCATGTTAGAATTTAGAAATCTAAGACAGAGAAAGGTGAATGACAAGAAGCAGTTCTTTACCTCACCATGTTCCAGTGATTTTTAGCATCCCTGTTCTCAGTGCCTTACCTGAAAAGGAGGACGATAGCCAGAAAATCAGAAAGATAGGGAAATTTCAGCTGTGAATCTATGCTAGGACTAAATGCACTTTAATAATGCCTACACTCTCAACTTCGCACATTTTTTTACATCCTTAGTGGAAGTTTACATCTTGTTCTGACCAGACAATGCTAGCCTTTAATTTCTTGGCATAACAGCAAAGATAAAGAAAGACAATATAGCTGAAAAATATGATAATTAACATCCACGTGATTTCATCTCATCTTGTTTTTACTTAAACTAACAGCAAGGCACTTATATCCCTAAACTACTGATATATGAGAATTCATCAGAAAACTCCATTAAAAAAAAATCTCTAAGAATTTTTATAACTAACAGTAAAGGGTACCTCAATGTCTATTTCAAAGCTGATTTGATGAATACAGAAAAGGTCAAACTAAAAATAACTAGACTGAATCAGTTATAAGTGTAGTAACATATGCCTCATTTAATAATGAACTCTAAATTTGCTCTGCAGTTTAAGTAGTATCATGAATGCTAATTCTGACAGTAAAGGGTTATGAACTACCTGTCTGCTCAAGTCTGGCACAAGGTCAGGCAGTTATAGAACTAATGAAAACCCTGATGTACCAAAAGGTGGATGATTGACAAGAGTGTGCTAGCTGAAGAAAGTGATGAGGAACTCTGGTGCATTCAAAATTACAGTGCCCTGGAAATAAAATTTACAACTCTCTATTTGTATAACTTAAGTGTAGCAATAAGCCCAAGTGCTTGCTGTCTGCATCAACAGTGCCAGAATTCAGGGCACATTGTATTAAACTTTTACATGCCAATCACCAGGGAATTTTTTTCTAGCATGATTTGTGATGATCAACCTTAAGTCATTATACTCTGAATATATGATTATGCTTAGAAAGGCTTTTTGTGTATAATTTAGAGCATCCTGAAAGAATGAAGAGGAATTATTGTCAAATCTTTTTAAGTGGAAGAAAGCATAAAGTTGTAAAACACTCAGCTAATAACTTTAAAATTGATTATTTTAAATTCTTTGAAAAAAATGTAATCTTCCACATACTATGAAAACCTTTGTTCCTTTTATGTCCTTCTGTGCGCTTCTTCTCCAGACTTTTGTGTATCATATGATTAATTTTCATCTATTTATTTCTTTTTAGACCAATCAGAACTGTTATAACTATTTTTATTGAATTGCCAAGTTCCTGTAAGTAATGAGATGTTTTTAGAACATTGAGACACTGGTCAGCCAAGGATGTTCATCTAATCACATACAATGGGGATCAAAATAGATAGTGTTAACACAATTAAACAACATTTGATTATTCAGAAATTTAAAAAAATATGCAATAGTCAAAATAAACATCTTTTTTTCCCCCTAAAATATAGTGTTTTTCTCAGACAATTCAGTCACCCATACAGGCATTCAGCCACCCAGAATATGACTGAAAGATGAATCATCTGAGTTACAAAACTGAGATATTAATCTGGATTATCAATATTTCATGATTTAGAGACAGTCTGATGTAAGTATTTCTCAGATGCACATCAGCTCAGAAAATTTCAATTCAACTTGGATAGGATACTATTTTTAAGGGATGTTAAGTACTAGACAGTTGAAAGGAGGTTTGGATTTTTTTCTGGTTAAGTAACAAGTATGTGTTGAATAGGGGAGAGATGAAATCCTTCCATGCCTAGCAGCAAAAGGTTTTTCTTAACCTAGAAAGGAAGAGGTTAGAGTTCCATAAGGTATTCCTCAGCAATAGACTTCTTGTAGTCTTTATGACTGGGAAAATGCCTGTAAACTTATGTAAGCACCACATCAATCACCTCAGCAAAAGTGCCTGGATGTCAGCTTGTTTTTTTCACTTGTCTACAGAATATGTCTGAGGTGGCATTTGAACAACTCCTTTCATCAAATCTTCAGCGACTACACTTTAATACTACTACATGTAAGATGCATGATCACCAGGAACATATTCTTGTAAAACCATTTTGGTTTCCAAAAGGCAGGCATTGCTTACCAGTCCTTTAGGTATTCACTGAAACTTAATGGCAGTTTGTTTTCCATAGGAATCTGATAATTTGGTTAATTTTCCTTTGACATCCTTTCTCATTGGATTGTGAGAAAATGAGGAATACATGGAATGTTCTTTGAAGGGGAAAGAGATTTATATTAAAGAAAATAGTAGAGAAGCCAGTAGTGGTACTTGTCGGAATGTGCTATTAGCTATAAGCTGGTAAAACAAGGAAATACCAACAGTTATATCACTGCGTACTAGAAAAAGGAAGGTCATACATGGAATCTTGAAAGTAATTCAGTTCATGATCCCACCTCACCATTATGTCCTGGACTCCTTGTTCTGAGTATACATTCAGGTACAGTAACGTGATCTTTTACTAATTAGAAGTAGCACTTGTCTCTCTCTCTGCAGAACTAGGAGAAGCTGTGTGTCATCAAATCTAGACTCATGCCTTAAAAAAGCAGTTTGTCCTATTTTTCCTCATTCTTTACTTTATAACCTCAGTATTTTCCTGAGGTTATGTCACAGTCTGCAGTCATATATATAGCTGACGTTAGAAAGGACCACACAAGAGAGCTCCTAAAGCTTCCTATTCTTTTTCTTTTTTTTGCTGTTAACAATAACAGTGAGAACAGGGATGTTGGAAGTGGAAAACCAGAGATCATTTATCCTTTTACATTTCTGAATCTGAACATTCCATGTGACTAAGAAAAGTAGAGACTTTATTAATGATCCATTGAAAGCTCATACTAAATATATAAATAGATAAAGGTATATGAATGGAGACTATTCCTTCTTCATCACACATAATGTGACTTGTCATTAGGTCACAGAGTGACACATACTCTTATGCTATCTCAGGGACCATTTATTCCATAATCACTACACATGAAGTGGAACTATAATACCTCAAGAATAGAAGCTGAGGCTGACCTACTGCAGATGTCCCAGAAAGTGATCTTCAGAGATTTGCTGCAGGAGATATATCTATAACATAGAAATGCTCTAGCCACCTACTACAAGATAAAAGGCATAGAACTCTCTCTTTCACAGCCGGTCTATTGTGAGATGAGGCATATATAAGTATCACAATCTAAAACAGTGTTCAAAGTTGTGAAACCTTTTTGGGTCCTCTCAGTAGAAGAGAATATGTCTGTGTACCTAGTTCATCTTTAAACATATATGGCATAGGGAAGCAGTTTTTAGAGAAGCAGTGAAGAGCTTCCCCTCACTCACTTTGTTTCCAGATAGTACTTTAGGGTAGAAGTGTTTCTGCAAGATAGGCTTTGTGGAGTTTGATTCCCCTGATTCAAAAAAAGGAAATTAAGGGCATAGTGCTTCGCATTCAGTGTGAATGATCAGCATTCGGCTATAGTATAACCAAGAACAAATTGATAAAGCAAAGTAAAATAAATAGTTACTTTAAAAGTAGTGGCCACCATTCTTTTTTCAAAAAGAAAGCTTAGTAATTTCCTTCACAAAAAAGTTCATAGTTGCAAACTTAAGAAGAGGTAAAATACATCAATTTATCCCGTACTACCCATCACCTACCACAGAGAATAAAACTTCCATTGAGTATTCCTTTTTGCAATAGTTGACCCTTCCACAGCATGAAGGACTTTTGCACAGAAAACTCTGTTGAAAGACCCTGCTTGCCAAACTCAGGACACATTCAGGACTTCTTGGCACGTCAGATGCTTTGCAGGTAGCAGAACAACTGTTCCTACCCTGCAGTCTTTTCAAATGCTACCCAAACTCCCCCTTTTATGCCTTACAGGGTAAAACAGTCTGAGAAAAAGGACCATTTTCTGCAGTTCACAATAATTTCACACTAGTATAATCCCATTTGTATGAAGCTTCACAGGTACATGGCTGTTGCAGCTGTAAAGAGTCAGACCAGTAGCATCAGATGTTGAATGGCTGAGCTGAGCTCAGTCTGAGCTACTAGATGAATGGAGTGACCTGATTACCCGCGTATAATAGCAAGAGAGGTTGGAGAGGTCAATCTCACTTCCAGCATGATACATGTTATGTCAGAATGGTTTGTGACAGCTCCCACTGGCTCAAGAATGACTCCTGCTGACTGAGAAATGCTTATGACAGCGCCTACTGACCCAGCCAGTGGGAAACATCCCTTTAACTCAAATGGGATAGATGGTACTGACAAAACACAAGAGGTCCAGGTCAGATCTCAAATATTTTGTTAGCACATTGTACTTGGAAAATAAAGTCACATCATCTGGTCCTCCTCCAAGTAGTATTAGAGTATCACAGCTTGCCTAATATGTTTAATAATGTGTTGGTAAAAATCTTTAATGATTAATCTTCTTTCTGCTTTGTATATGCTCAGCTTTTTTTGTTTATAATCTTCATTATTCATTATATTTATATATGTGTATATATATTTGTAAGGGTCAGTCAAAGGATCAATTTCTGCCTCAACATTTTCTCATCAAGTGCTAAGCCTCAGAATTTGACTATATAAATCACAGATGCAGGCCTTACAATAACAGCAAAAGCTGGTATGGAACGAATACGCAGAGAGTGGTGGTAAATGGAGTTAA
>WAAB01019502.1:194171-217447 GCA_013389865.1 Piaya cayana | reverse complement strand
AGTGAAGTAGACATAACACAGAAAAAAGTTCAAGCTGTTAAAGGTGGTTGCCAGTGAGACAGAGAGCTGAAAGCAAAAGATGTGCTGAAACACAAAGCTGCAGGATGAGATCAATATTTCTGCCTTTTAATCTTGTCTCCTCACCTTCTCTGCTTGTATACTTTTAAAATTTGCTGCTCACAGTGCTGACTGGTAAAAATCACCATATTTATATTGGAATTAATCTCTTTTACATCTGTTGGCATATGGCTTTCAAGATGCTCCTTCCTTTTTTTGTGAAGAACATATAACTTCAGGGTCAAAGAAGTGCAATCATTTATGTTTTACATCAGCAGAGTTTGTTTATGTACATGGAAAAAAAGGCCTCAATGAGTTATGGTGAATCATATAATAAAGTTCTCTCCTGACTTATGCAAATTTCTCACATAAATTTGATCCAAATAAGACACAAGAAAGACCTAAACTATCAAATGACGTCTCACATATGTGACACATACTTGGACTTTGCATGTGCACGTTAGTAATTCCTTATAGTGATATGTGCTAATATTTCCATTTAACCCTTAGAATTTTCCCTTTGAGGTTTATTGCTGAAAAAATATTAATACTGAAAGATCTGAATCACTCTTCTGATAGAACTCCTTGCAAGAATGGCTTGTTGAAGTGAAATATTATCCTTTTGCTCAGCCATGGTTGTCACATATAACAGATTAGACAAATGCTATGTCATCCAACTGTGATTGCTGAATCATAAAAGAGAAAACATGGAGGCCTGTCTACAGCCAGAACAGAACATTTTTTTTCAAAGACAGAATTATTTTTAACATACTTACATATTTTTCTGCTTAATCTTGCATGTACAGTTATCTAAGCAGCAAACTATGGCTGAGTTGTACTTTCACCCAGATCTGAATCTGGAACCAAAATAAATCTATGAATAAGATACCTGTTGGATCAGCCTTATCTGTATTGAAATTATCAAGCATATGAGACACGCCCTATCAGTCTCTGCTTCTTTTCTTTCACTATAATGGAAGCATGAAGCATTTAATGCAGAGATCACTATCTCAGATGCTTCCACAAACTATGATTTTCTGTCCACATTTTCAAAAGTGTTTGAATTCTAATATTTAAGTGCAGCAGAAATGTTCTGGGTTGACCATGTCTTGCAATTAAGTCCCCACACAGTCACCTGCTCATTCTCCCCAGCAGGACGGGGGAGACAATTGGAAGGGATTATGTTAGGAAAAAAAAACTTGTTTGTTGAGACAAATACATTTTTATAAGTAAAGGGAAAAAAAAGAGACAACTAATACAAAGGCAGTCACCCACTACCTCCTACTAGCAGACTAATGAGCAACAATTACCTTAGACAAACTCAGTTTCATGGCTGAGCACAATTTTGTATGGTACGGAATGGAATATCCCTGTTGGAGTTTTGCAGTTTTGGTTGGCTGTTCCAGCTGTGATGACTCCCAGGCTCTCGTCCACTCCCTAGCCCGCTCTCTGGGACAGCAGAGTGAGAAACAGAGGAGGCTTTGACACTTTAAGCACTGTTCAGCAACAGGTAAAACATGGATGTATTTCAACACTGGTTTAGTCACAAATCCAAACCACAGCACCATACAATCTGCTACGAAGAAAATTAACTAGACTAGGTACTAAAAAAAGACATAAAGACATTCTTCATCTGTAGAACAGTGGAAACTCTATCACTGTGTTTCAGCTGAAGTAGTCAAGAAGATGATAAAATTGGCATGTTGTATATGCCAGTGCCACCTGTAACTTCATAAAACTCTAGCAGGTGTTACTGTTCAGCCATTAGCAAGCAGGGGCTGAAGGAGTGGCCTCTGCAAAGAGAGGCTGGGGCTACCTCCAGCTAGTTCGAGCTGTGTAACACCCCCCTCCCCCCCCCAATAACTCCAAATAAAAAAAGCATGTCTTAAGTCTGTGATGTTTTTCATCCAATAAAAAAGAGATGGTGGTGCAATAAGGCTGCATCAGCAGCCACCACATATTTCAGCACAAGAGTACACAGGAAAAAAAAAGCAAAAACAACAAACAAAACCAAAGCCAAAGAAAAAAACCTTCACATTGTAAGCTTTTAGACATGCATCTTCCCGACTAAATGAAAACTCTGAATCACAACAGATTCTCAACTGAGTAAAGTCTAATATTTTGAAAATGAATCTAAAAAATGCTATGTTTATGTTCAAGGTCTCAGTTCATATAGGAAAGTGAGCATACCTTTATAAAAAAAAGTAAAAAATCTTATCTTGAGGAGTATTTCTTTTTCTCAACCTGAACCCCTGGTTTATATGTAGGTTGTGCTATACTTAATGTAGAAAACTGGGGACTCCTGTTGCCTACAAAGATCTTATTACAACCAACATTCAAACAAGATTTTCTTTCAGAAAGTTAATGCAGTTATTACCAATAGTATCATTAGAGCTCATAGTGCTCATTTACCCATTTGACAATTAGTATTCACCTCATATTGCTGTCCTGTCCAGTTAAACCTTTGGAAATTCTTAAGAACCGTAAGTTCAGTTTCAAATCCAGGCTGGAATACAGAAAATGTGGAGGAAAGGCAAGTTTAGACTCCCCTGAAAGTCTGAGTACTGCTTATAATGTAGGTTAGGAATTATTATTGACTTTCCTTTAGCTTTACATTAAAATCCCCTCAAGTTTGGCTAGGACACATATTTTGAAAAGAAAATACCCAAACCCCTCTTCCTCTCAGGTGATCAGAAGATATGTTTTCAGACTTTAAGAGGATATGGTCTAAGATACCTTGTAGAAACATAGTTTTATTCCTTGTGTCAACACTGCCTAGCACTACTTTATGATTACAGTTTCAAGGCACAGAGGCAATTATAAAATATTCTCTGAAGATTTTAATCTGCAAAAAGAATATATAAAGATAAAAATGTCTCTGATGTTTAAGACCAAAGTCTATCTAACCCAGCATCCTGTCTCTGAAGTGGCCAGTGAGGAATGTTGAAGAAAATGATTGAAACATGACTAAGTAAAACAAAGCAAAACAAAACAAAACAAAAAGCCCCACAGTGCTAGACTGGAATAAACACTTCTTTTTTTTTTTCCTTGTTATGCCCTCCCAGCTTTCAGCAATATATTCTTTAAGCTTTTCCTGAGCTAAAGAATCACTTAATCAGATTTCATAGCTTTTAACAGGTTTTTTTTTCATTAATTTGTGTAGTCACTTTTTGAAAATATTTATGCATGTGCCCTCCACAATACTCTGTGGCAACCAGTTCCACAATAAAATATGTGATCTGTGAAAAAAAATACTTTCATCTGTAACTTGTAGACTTGCTTCTTAATAATTAAATGGCTGCATGTAATTCTAATTGCTAGCATAAGAAATATTCCCCCTTTCCATGATGTTCTTATTTCCTCCCCTTTAAGAATCCTAGTGCATTTAACTTGTCCTTGGACAAGTTATTCTCTACCTCTGGTTGTTCTTGTCACTGCCTTCTGTACGTTTCATAGTTCTCATATATGCTTTTGAAGTGCAATTCATAACTTCATATTGTATTCAAGAAGTAAGCACCATCATAAAGTGAATTTCTATGGATTTCTACTCTTATATAGTATTTCATGCTTTCATTACAATTCCTTTCCTAATGATAGTTAATATTATGCATGTCTTTGTGACCAGTGCATAGTGTTGACTTGACATTTTCTGAGAAATATCCAATGACACCAAAATCCTTTTCTTGGACTGGAGTAATGACTTTGAAGTCCATCGCAGCATAGGAGTATTTACTGCAGTTTTAATTATGCTGATTGCTTTGTATTGTTGATGTAAAATTCCATGCTACATTATATCATGCCGTCAGTGAGGCTTACAAGTTTTTTTCTGTAGCTCTTTACAGTCTTAGTTTAGTGTCTCCTGAATAATTAAACAAGTAACTAATAACTGTAGCATAACATTTACACATGAATAGACTAAACAAAAATAGGGCAGGCATTTCTTAATATTTCACTGCTCAACTTTGCAGGTTTAATGTTGTTCTGGTATTTTAAATCTGTGGTTTAAAATATAGGTATATTATCTCAAGTGGACATCTCTAAATAATTATGTGTACACACAAATTCATACATGATTACAAGTATATACACATGCTCACTAAAATAAAAAATACTATGACTATCACAATATTCACGATACTATTCAGACATACAGAAATGCCCTAAAGAAAAAGTGAAGAGTACAACTTATCCACGAAAATGCACATAAGGACACAGACAAGCACCCACTCAGTGTAAAGAGATTGTGTACTGCAGTCAATTCCTCTAAGACACCTTAGCATAAAGGAAAGTGTCTGACTGGCAGCAGGCATTCTTCCATTATACATGAGTAACAGTTGTCTTGTAGTCAGCACATCCTCTTTTCAAGTTACATATTCAAAAACCGTGACCTTTAAAGTAAAAAATAAAATAAATAAAAAACTATAAAAGCAAAGAAAGGTAAAGTAAGTTTATTTTATTCATGTCTTTGAGTTTTGCAGTATTGCATGATTGACAGAGAAAGAAATATTATGTTGTACAATTCTATGGCAGACAGGCCCAGAGCTATTCAGGTGAGAGAACTAATAACCATGCTGGCAAAAGAAATTTCTTATTAAAACCTTGTTAAGGAACTACAATAATTCATTAAGGGTTATATCATTATAAAAATCCATCATTGTTATAGACTGTTTCCCGGGGCTTCAGTTTAGTAAAGTTTGACATGCCCTTTATGGTCTGAAATTAGGTAAAGCTAAAAATGATTTATGCACCAGAAATGTTAAACATTTTATAAAGCGCAAAAATAACTATGCACAGCTTCCTAACCTTGGCATATTACCTCAGGGTTTCACAGTCTAAGAAAAAATGTCTTATAAAGTGGACTGTTTAAAGCCTTGTATATTGAACGGATCAAAAGCTGCTTACATTAAAAACAGTGGGACTGCAAATGTCTTTTGTGGGAATAAGACTTTGCACATGGAAAATAATCATGTGAGAAGAACTAAGGGTAACATCAAATTGCTTTAATGACACGAGACCAAATTTAAAAAAAAAAAAGAAAATTAAAAAAAAGAAAAAAAAAAAATAAAAAAAAAAAAAAAAAAAAAAATATGAAAAAAACTAAAGATAAAATAAAATTGAATTAAAGAAATGAAAACAAAATAAAAAAAAAAAAAGAAAATTAAAAAAAAAGAAAAAAGAGAAATAAGAAGAAAAGATACACAACTAATATGAGAAACTCTGATTAAAAACATCATAGGCTAAGGCTCAATAGGTATTTTAAAGGGTTAGTTTCTGTCCTTGTTCCATGCATATTTTCTCTTCTGACTAAAATTATGGAAATCATCTCTTCTCAGCACAAAACTTGTTCTATTTGAAAATAGACTTGTTCTTATTTGAAAATAAATGATGGAAACTGCATCAGATGAATATATTATTTAAGGTTCCCTTAGAGATATAACGGGTAGAAAATGTGTAAATCTTGTAGATAACTCTACCCATTGTGGTCATCAGCATTACTACAGTAAGATTAATTGCAGAGATCAAATTCTCTCCAGAAGGACAAACTGCTCTGAAGAATGCTACAGAAGAATATCTGTCAGTAACATAAGTTCATGATGAAAAGAGCAGTTTGGACCTAGCAGTGGGCACTGATATCAATGAACACTAACCAGCCCCTAACGAGTCACCAGCCAGATCTTTATATCCAAAGTTATACACTTATTCTGACGTATCATTAAGATAACTTAGATTAATCCAATGTTCCATGTTATTATATGCTCAAGTCACAGTACTTTCAGAATGTCCAGACTAGTTAATTCTGCAGTTAATATTGAAATTAGTAGAAATACATCACACTAATTGGCATACTTGTTTGCTGTCATGCTGACAGGTCAAGTGCTGAATGAGTTGTGGGAATGGATGAGACTGTGCTATTGATGCTTTAGCAGTACTAGATTTGTGGAAGGTCGTTGATTTTCTCTTCACAGTAAGGAGAGGTAATTATTATTGGCAAGGCCATCAGATATTCTTTATAAGTACTAAATTCACATATGCCACTTGTACATGCTCATACATGTAAAAGCCATGCAACACATATACATTGAAATGCACAAAATCTTATTTTGAGCAAAGGAGAAGTATACATACAAAGACAATAACTGCTTGTTAGCATAGCTGATATCTTAGCAATATAATCATTATTAGTCCAAATACAACTTTTAAACAAAAAGCAAGAATGCTAATACAGTTGGAAACAGTACACAGGCGCTTCCTAGTTTCTAGTCCTTTTGCTAGTGATGGATCATTCTGATCCTGCTTCTTGAGGTACTAAAGTTGGTAGTCTTATTCCAGTGTGTGTGCTGGGTGTCCTTTTCTAGGAGAAATATGATACTTATGCTAATGATGCCTTTCTCCACAATCTATGATCTACTTGGGGTCATTTTTCTGTTTACTAACATGCTTTTACACCTTTGATCTTTCTTCATTGCTCTACAGCTGGATTTATTATCTTTGTCACCCCCAAACCCAGTTTTGCTCAGCTCAAGGTCTGAATTTCTGTAACTGACCATGGATGAATTGTTTATTGTTGTGGGGTCTCTAGCACCACACGCCCCTCTGCCACACTCCTGTGCTCCTCCACACTGCATCCTGCATCCCTACTTTCCTAAAGACTCTGTTGCTATAACAGGCCTGTATTTCTCTACAGAATTGCATTAGAGTTTCTTACTGCTAAACTGAGTGAAAAAATGCTGCAGGTGGTCAAGATAAATCCAGATAGAGCAGGCCTGATGAGCCTCAGTCCTGAGGTTTTTGCAATCTCATTATGAAGGCTATGGCCTCCTACTTACAGCAGGAGTACTCTACTGCAGGGTTATAGGATAACAGCACATTCTATGTACAGCATTTTTAAAAGTAAAAGCATTTCTCAGAGGCTAGTGTGTTTCCTCTATAAGGACAAAGTTCATCTATGAATGTTCTCATAAACACAGAAATCCCAACTGTCTTTGCTATAATTTTACCCCAGTGATTCTTTGTAATATGTGTTTAATTAGTACACACAAAACAGTGTTTCTTTTTATTTTAAATAAAAAGAACAACAGCTGACATTTTATCATTAGGGAACAGTAGGCAATGAACTCTCCACGTAAGTAATATCTCCCTTTTTCCTCTGACATTTACCCTGGAAAGGATATTTGACATGAGGGGCTGGAGGTATGAAGGGTGACACAGGGAACAAAGGGAATAGGTTAACAGTCAGCTCTGAATGTAAACGAAATATAGACATTAGAGTCTTTCTAGTTTCTTTGAAAGTCCAAAGCTGACACCGGATGTAATATTCGTTATAATCCCTTCCTGACATCAAATAGATAATAGATTCTTCTTTTTCTTGGCAATATTTTGAAACGAAATAGGTAGTGCCACCTGCTGTGAGCATTTAAACCTTTCCCTCTCATAGTTCTCTGAAAATGAATAAGCTCACTTCTTTTAATCTAACCCCTTTTACTATGCTCTTCAGGTGTGTAGTCTAAATTATCCAACTCATAAGCAGATTGGTAGGTAAAACAGCGTATAGAACTATGACATAGAATGAACCCAGGAAAATGTGTCAGTGTATTTTAAAAAATACAGAATTCTTGTATGATCATAACTGCATGGGAATAATTTTGATTTTTGCTTAACTGATGATTTCCTCTCTTTGCTGGTTGCCAGCTGGTGTGGGCTCAGTTCAATGTGTTCAATGTTAAATGTTAAAGCCCTGTGTGGTTGCATCCTAGTTATTCAGTTCAGCTCAGTTTTCAGATTAATTATTGCAATAAGAAGGTTGTGCCTCCTCAACCTCCACAGCACGTTTTGTCTCACCTGTGCAAAATGAATAAACAGTTAGGACACCTTGCAGTCTCTCTGAATTGCAAAAATACTCACGGAGCGGTACATAAACCAAAGCAACTACACATTTATGGAGCTTTGCAAGTGCTTAGAAGATAGCAGTGAGAAAAAGCTAACTATGTTTCTGACTTCAGCTATGATTATTCCAAATAAGGTCCAAGTGTTAATTCTGAGCACTGGATGAATTGGCACAGAATATTTTCCAAAGCAGTTAAGTGTGCAGGAACAGGACAAGAATGTCTACTAGATTCTGCTGTAGCTGACCTGAACATCATATAATAAATATAATATGGGAGATTACATATATATGATATTTGTATGATAAATGTAGATATGACAGGTATGGTAAGCTTTTAAACAATGTTATTTTAGTCACAAGTGGGGTTCCACAGGGTTCAGTACTGGGCTCAGCCCTGTTCAATGTCTTCATCAATGACCTAGATGAAGGCATGGAGTGCACCCTTAGCAAGTTTGCAGATGACATTAAGATGGGGAGAAGTGTCAATGTGCTTGAGTGTAAAAAGGCTCTCCAAAGGGATCTGAACAGGCTGGACCACTGGACTGAGACCAATGGCATGAGGTTTAGCACAGCCAAATGCTGGGTCCTGCACTTGGGGCACAACAACCCTATGCAGTGCTACAGACTAGGAGAGGTCTGTCTAGAAAGCTGCCAGGAGGAGAAGGACCTGGGGGTGTTGGTTNAAGGAGGTTGTGGAGAGGAGGGAGCTGGCCTCTTCTCCCAAGTGACAGGGGACAGGACAAGAGGGAATGGCTTCAAGCTCCACCAGGGGAGATTTAGGCTAGACATTAGGAGGAAGTTTTTTATGGAAAGGGTCATTGGGCACTGGCAGAGGCTACCCAGGGAGGTGGTTGATTCGCCTTCCCTGGAGGTGTTTAAGGCACGGGTAGATGAGGTCCTGAGGGGCATGGTTTAGTGTTTGATAGGAATGGTTGGACTCGATAATCAGGTGGGTCTCTTCCAACCTGGTGATTCTAAGATTTTATGATTCTCTGAAAATAAAAAGCAGCAACACATGTCCAGCATAGTATAAAATGTTTGAATTGTCTCTTTTACAGTCAAGAGCTATTCTTTACTGTAAAACAAAACCTATATTTTTGTGACAAAAAGTAAAGTCAGCAGAATAGGAGGAAGGTCCAGATTTACTGGGAGGGCTGGAAATTCTCTGCAAATGTGAATTGCCACAAAACCATTTAAGCTGGTTTGCTATACTGACAAAATAACTGATTTGAACCCCAGTAATGCTATAAATCAGTCATAGCTGGAAGATAATGCTGGCTTCCTTTTGATTTTCCTCTTGTCTTTGTGAACACACAGTATCTATACAATAGCAAAGGAAGAATTAATTCTCTTCCATGTTGCAGGACAGAGAACAAGAAAGAGAGAAGGAAAAAAAAATTACTATGAAAAATCCCAAATGGTGCTTATACCATACTACGCTTCTTCAATAATGCCTTTTGTAAAATTACCTTAAACAGACCAACACCTAGAAAAGTTGAAGGTGTATGAAGGAAACATTATTGTAATAGTTATATAGCTGCAGTCACACAGCAGGTGTGTGACGATGGAACTCACAGCTGTTTCTTTCTCTGGAGAAAGACATGCAGTGCTGAAAACAGCAACAAGCTTTTAGCAAAGATGCCACTGATGACCCATTTTATCAAAGTGACAGACTAGTGACAGAGCATTTCCAATCCCACCACCCCATTTCAAAGAAGGTACATAAAAGCATCTACTGAATACAGAGGCTGTGATACCATAGAGCATCTCATGACAAGTGCTGCCAAATACACAGGGAAAAATATCCTCTTTGATTTAGCTGCATGCTGGGTTTGCTGGGGGTTTTGCAAGGTTTTTTTCTTGTGGGTTTGGGGGCTTTGGGAGGGTTGTTTGTTTAATAAAGAACCCTTTTACTGATGTACTTCAACTAAACAACTATTGGAGTATAGACACAGATTATTCCCAATGTCATCCTGTGTCTGATACAGGAGTTTTATAACTGAAACTAAAAATAAAATAAAAATGTTTTCTTTTAAGCTATTTGACCCTTGAGATAAACAAAGATGAAAGTCAGCTAGGTTTCTTAAATGCCAGTTTTTGAAAATAAATTTAATATATATTCTTTTATAAACAATTGCCCCTTCCCTTTTCCAATAAAAATATTAGCAGTTTGACTATACTTCAGAGAATCTTTCTAAATTAAAATCTACTGGTTATTAAACTTCCTAAAAAGCTAAAGGCAGGAATACCAATGGGGTAACTTGATTATGCCTTAGCAAAAGACTTAAAAAATCAACTTTATATATAATTCTTGCATAGATTCAAATATAAAATTAAACTGAGGGTATTCCATGGAAAGTAGCCTCTATTTTTCACCTCAGTGTTGCATAGAGGACTCTTTATCTCCTGGTGTGAATGTTTTTGGTGCAATATTCCTTTTACATCACCATGCAGGGGCCATGCAGAGATGTCTAGACGTCAACTCACTAAGGATTGTACAATTCCATGCCTTGGAGATGCTTCTTCAATAAAAGAATAACAGGGAATAACAGGGAAGGCAGGGAGGAAGGCAGGGAGGGAGGGAAGGAAGGAAGGAAGTAAGTTGATTTTCACTTTATTATACTGGGAAACCAGGATACAGAAAGGACATATTGGTTTATACTGGAAGTTTTTAGAAGTACAGATTAGTTAATCAAAGTGGCAGTTCCTGGCTTGAACTGTAATAACATTTTCTATGGGAGCTGCTCACATTTCCACCCCACAATGGAAAATGGGCTATGTGTATCCTCATTCTATCACCTGCCTTACAGGTTTTTGACAACTTCCCTTGCCAAGACTATTTCTAGTGAACTAGAAATATATCTGCAGATCCAACTGCAGGTGGGATGAGGTCCCACAGAAAAATCACTATTGTATTTGTCTCTTAATCATTTGTGATTTGACTATTCATTTTTATATTTAAAGAAGAGCACATCAATGCCTTAGGCAAATGTGCATAAAACTTGAAACAGTCCCATCAGTGTTTTCAGCGGACTAACTGAGCAGCTGGTCTGAACAGAAAGAACTTTCACCTGGGATTCTGATTGCTCTCAAAGCAGCTCTTTTACTCCCACAAAGGTGCATTTCAGCAGACCTGCTGGAAGTCTTAAGTGACATAAAGACTCTCTGGATAAACCAGTCTCCAAAATCTGCTTTTAGCTTCTCTGGCAGCTTTTCTACTCCAGAGATTACTGAGCTTCTGTTCTTTGCCCTGATGTAGAGACATATATTGGTCAGATTAAACACATGGAGTAACAGAATGATGGCACATATGAATCTGACAGTGAAGATGAACAGAAAGGGAGTTAGAAGATGGATATTTTAAGGAGACAAGAGGATTCAGGTGTCCATTTGTATTAAAAAAATATAATTCCTTTAAAACATGCTTTTGCTTTTTCCCCCTGCCAATCAGCATGCATGGGAATCAAACATCTGGAGCTACTTTTTGTCAGAAGTTTATTTCAATAGAATTGAACTTTTAAATGTCCTTCCTCTTGTGTCTGATTTGAGTGCCTTCTAAAAACTAAATAAAAACACAACTAAGGAGAAGCTAGAATCTCATTACTAGAGACCTTGAGGGTTATCCATGTGTTAGGCTCATGCAGTGGGAGAAGTTTTTTTTGTCTTCACATTACAAAAGCCAAGTCAGTTCTAATTGTAGCAGTGACTCAGTAGCAGATTTCCTTGTCATAATATTCAATACTTATTTTGATATAAGTTTACTAAGAATAGCCTGATGGAATGGGATTTAGATACAGAAATGATTTACCTATATATGTAGGTGTCTAAACAAAAGATGGATATATACATTTCCTATGTACTTAACAACCAAGCCAAAAACCCTGGAGAGCAATTCAAAGGAATAGCCTTTAAAAGTCTACTAAAGAATGAGCTAAATTACCCTCCAAGCTCCTTAAACTTTCATCTACAGCCTGCTCCAGAAGTACTGGAGGACCATAGGATCATCACACACTGACTTCAAGCTTTGTTGATTTCAGAAACTAAATCTTTGTCCTAGTCATCAGCAATGCACCTGCATATAGATACAAAATCCGTTACATGGAAAGTTTTTCTATATACCTCAGTGTAGTGACATGGGGTCAAGGCTACTGGCCAAATACACAGACAGAAGCAGCCTAATTTAAGAGCAACAGCCTTTTAGTTTAAGAGGATGCACTCAAAATCTTTCCTCCCTGTTTAGACATTAAATAAAGTTAGTTATATTTGCAGAGGGCCTGAATACTATCAGTTCCCCATGAAGTCAGCATTCTTAAAGACTAAGGAAAGATTTTGAAAATATTTGGACAGCAGGTCTAAGTGTAAACAGTAGCACCATGTTTCTTTCAAAACGAAAAGAATTATATTTGGCAGTCCTACTGACACTCAGTGTTGTGAAACCAGACACTGGAAAGTCTGCAATATCAGAAAGCTGTGGTAAACCTACATTCAGAGTAATATTTAA
Organism: Piaya cayana; assembly: GCA_013389865.1. NCBI lineage: Eukaryota > Metazoa > Chordata > Aves > Cuculiformes > Coccyzidae > Piaya > Piaya cayana. Next base: position 205,004 of record WAAB01019502.1, on the reverse strand, counting down.
AAAGATGGTGTAAGATTCTGTAAGGTAATAATTAACTTATTTCAGGAATAAAAAGCCATAACAAAAGTTTTACACAAATTGAAAGAATGATGGTGAATTGATAAGTTCATGAGAAAACTTTGAAACTTAAGGATTCCTGGTTTACTGTTTGATAGGAATGGTTGGACTCAATGAGCTGGTGGGTCTCTTCCAACCTGGTTATTCTATGATTCTATGATTCTATTCTAATATTCAGCATGTTGATGTAAAGCTTCCTCTAATCATCTCAGCAAATGAACTTCAGGAAATCCTCAGAATTGTTTCTATACTGTGGCAAAGAGAAGAATGAAGAACTATTTCATGTGCATCTAGGGCAAAGAAGTCACTAGTATGAAAGTGTGCAGAGAGAGGAAACAGATGCCTGGAACTATACATGTGAGTTTTTCTACAGTTATATTCATATGTCTATACGTAGCTGAAGAATCAGGCTGCAAAACTCTCATGTCTGTTTAAAAAAGTTCTGGAGAACCTAAGTTCCTGTATATCAAGATTGCTGTAAATGGTGAACCAAACTGATCTGAAGATTGTGTGTTCATGCTTGCATACATATGCAACAGGTGTGCACACACATAGCAAATATTACTTACAGTAAAGTTGCATTTACCTTGATTCTTCTCTTGTTTTGTTGTAAACTGGAATTACCTTGAAGCCCTAAGTGTAAGCAGGGAAGAGTAAGTTCTCGGTTTGGGGGATTGTGGGGTTTTTTCTGTATTTATTTGTCTTTCATTCTTTATTTATCTCTTTCTTTTCTTGTTGTGAAACTGAATCTGAATTTAGCAGATGTTTGTGATTTAAAAAAACCCAAAAAACCAAACAACCGAAAACCTATTTCTAGCATATCATTGTTCCTTTTCTTCAACTATGCAAGAAAGGTTGTCAACTGCACTGTGATCTTAATTTCAGTCTTTCTCACAATGGTAAAAATTAATATTTAATTCCATAAAATAAAGCAGAGGTAATCAAAGTCATGCTGGTATAAATAAGAGGAGAATCAGGTTTTGAAAGATAACATCTTGCTATCTGTTAGGGAAATTATTAAAATTGATTAAAAAAACATTATGTTCATCCACAGCATGCACCTTTAAAAGCAGAACTGTTAATGAGTGAGGGAGTTCCATTGAAAGATACAACAATTAAACTTTTGCTGCAGATGTGAATGTTTCTCTGCAGATGAAGGTTGTTTAGGCATAAATGGTGCAATTTTAACCAGGGATAATTCTTCTGCCAACAACTGTAATTAAATGTAAAATATAGTTATATGTAAAATACATTAACTATCTATTATATATTTCAAGTTGAATTTTCAGACCAACTAAACATACAGACAAAAACAGAAGAAAGATTTCTAAAATCATTGAAAGACATTTTATCTAGCTATTCAGGAATTTGCCTGGGATATCATAGACAAAATTAAAACTGTTTTCCCTCTGACTTGTTTTGTGGCTACATAATTCAAGAGGACTACATGAATAGTTTTTCATGAATAGTTTTATGACATAAGCTAAAATGGGTCATTTTTCTTCTTATCTTTAGAGCAAATATGAAAATATTCATCGGAGCTTGAATTGGAAATTTTGTTGGAACTGGGCTTGGAATCAAAATAAATAATTTTTTTTAGCAACTAATATAGTTTTGGGTTTCATTCACTCTTTGGCTTTAGTTTTCACTCACACCTTGCACTCTATGCAATGTGGCAAACGAAGACATGACTACCTCTGTGTATCTTCTAAGTTGATGGCTGAGATACTGATAGATCCCAGTTGCAACATAGCCTCTACATTTTTGATCTTCAAGGGAATTAATTAAGCATTTCTTACAGTATAACTTGTTCATTTTGCACACAGAAACAAGACTGAAGGAGAGTGAGGGTGTGAAACTGGTGAGGGCACATGAAGAAAAAAATAAATTTAAAAGCAAAGGGAGAAAGACGGAAAAGAAACCAAATGACATAAGAAAAATTTGGACCCCATATTTCCTTCCTGCCTATAAACACTAATGACTGCCATCCTTGTCTGTCACAGAAACAGCCTTTCACAAAAGTATAGCTGACAGTTCTGCAGCCAGCTCAATGACAGCAGAGTCTTTGTTCAATACTGTCTGCAGTACAAAAACTGAGGTGTGTTTCCCTTTTAAGCCCTCTTATGGAAACATCTTATAACTAGTAATGATTGATGCGTCTTTTATCAAACATGCGTAGCAAATCCAGTAAGTGGATCTTTCACATTTATGTGGCATTTTCAAGTGCATGAAAAACAATTAAAGCCAGCCACTGGGACATTCTCATTTTTGTCACAATTCACTAAGGGCTGGGGCTTCAGTCTCTGCATCTTCTAAAGCACTACAATATTTTTCTATGACTCTAAAGAGTTTTCAATTCTGCAGTTTTAAGGCTGTGGTAGGAGTTTTTTGTTGCTATTGTTCACAGCTGAAGGAGAAGGTTATTTGTTTTACTAAGATAAGGTTTCTAAAACATCCTGCTTAAAAAGATACAACAGAAACAGATGATGTTTTCTCTCTTTTTCTAGTTATCTATTACTTTCTAAAGAAACTGAAATGTCATCTTGCCTCCTGGATAAATTATCTTTCCATTTAAAACACAGGCAAAAATTCTCCAAGATATAAATAAAGGTCAACGGAAGAGGTTCAGCTTAGAGCAGACATTGCTAAACACAAAGTTTTTTAGCTGAACTTTCAAAAACTTGGATACTTCTCTTTTCTTTTCTTGAACTCTCTTGGTGAATCTCTTGTGGTTTTTACTCTATACTTATTTCCAGTAAAATTAACTGAACTACAATTTGGGCCAAGGCACAAGCATTGCAGCTGCCCTTCTTGCTACTACTTAGCACAGTTCTGTCCTCTGCTAGCTCAGGCCATCCCAGATGATGCTCAAGTACAGTCTGGGAGCTAGCTCAGGCCAAAGACCATTCCCAGTAATTTGTCTGGTTTTAGTTACATTATTTGTGTTAAAGCACCTAGTCATCAGCTATGATCTATGTGGTGAAGACTTGGAAAATGTCTGTCCTGTTTCATGTCTAGTAGTAGTAGTATAGAAGTAGTATAGATTTAATCTTATTGCCAGATGAGAACTTCAGTAATATCATACACCATGTGACCTTTGCCAGCAACTCCAAAGTGAAGATTTAAAATTGGAAATTATTTCATTGGTACTCATATGCTGTGCCATAGATATAGTTTCAATTTATTTCAGTGCCAGATAATTATGCTACAATAACTGAACTTGTAAATATCAATAAAACTTTCTCTCCTTGGTTCAATGAATCCCATGAAAAAAGAGGGTCATCATATCAGATGGAATCAATGCATATGACAAGATGGAGCCTCTGAAGAGAGCTATTTTCAGACACTGCACAACCAAAATCTCCCACATTTATTTACATAATAATTCCAGTTTGAGAAGGACATTTTACATATCTTTGAATCAGAGGCATAACTAACAGCTCTCAAGCATAAATCTCATATTGAACTTTGTTCTACAGTGAGATATTTATCAGGCAACGGCACACTTAAAGACTCTATCTTCTTCCCCATTTTGTTTCTTATTTGTAAAGATACAGAAAGCCTCTTATTGCTACCTAAAAGACCGACATATTATGACTTGCCATAATAGGTTAATGAATTTAAAGTAAACTTAATACATGGAAAAAAATAACATTGCTTTTCTTTTTTTATTAAGAACGGAAAACTTTGGATTCAAGATAAAGAAAAAATTGTTTTAATGACCTTAAAGAAAACCAAGACACAAGCCTTAATAATTTTTAAAATTTTACAGAAGTATAAGGGAATTTCTTACATTCAACTGAAATAAAGCAACTACAACAGAATAAAAAATCAGACCAGGTATCTGTCCCTTGATAACATAACTTCAGTTGTGGCAGTTTATATATATATATATATAAACTCACATTAATGATGGCATTGCATTATGGAAGTAAGAATATTATGTAAGAATAGTATGTAATATTAGTAAGAATAATATGTAGATAAATAGTATGTTGTCCTTGTCTTACACAATTATTTTTTTTAAATCCAGATTATTTGTAAACAAATACACAGATGAAATCTTAACTGCAATCTCTGACTTAACAGTCAGTGAAATATATTTATAAAAATATTCCTACATCTAAAGATAACTGCTTAAGATGATGTTTGAAGATTTTTTCCTTCTTGGGAGTATGATTTGGGAATCATGATGCTTTAAAGGACTATTTGTGGCTAGATATCTGCATATTTATAAGTCTAAACATAAAAATCCCAATGTATTTCAATATTGCCTAAAATTTGACATCATTTTATATGCAAAAAACCCTGCTGCCTGTTCTTTCAAATAAGACAAATCACATAGCCAAGGTCATACAGATGAGGAAAATAATCCAGGTGAAACTAAGACCCATCTTTTCTTTCTCTTTCCCTTTCATCCACAAGGCAGAGGTCTCAAAGGACTGTAGTGCCAGGTCAAAAGTTAAGAGCAATACCTTTAGATCCTTTCTTCTGTTAAGGTATCAGAAGTCTCTTTTGAGTACTCTCTTTTTTCTCTCTCTCTATGGATTCCTTGTGATAATTTACTTTCCTTTGGGGTACTGTTAGTTGTGCTACTTTCTAGGCTTTGAGGAGTCTTACTCACTGTCCTGTATGCTCACATCTAATCCTGAAGTTTAAACTGGGGATTTTACCTGGCATAACTTGTTTGTCTCGATATTTAAATGGACTCAGAAGAGAAGTATTCCATGGTATTATATTACATAGGGGTCTAGTGGGACACTCAAAACCTTTTTATGTGCACTTACTTGGTAACAACTGTTTGCCTTATGCTGTGTTGAAGTTATTTTCTGCTGGGGATATTAAAGGAAAATATCATCTCAGACACTTCTAAAGCTTTTCTATTTGTGTTTTTGTTTGTTTTGTGATGTCCTATCTAAAACTGGTGAAAAAAAAAAAGGATGGATGGACTCAATTATTTCCTAATCATATGAAAACTGACAATTTAAAAACACGTGTTAGAATCCAAATAATTGTGTTCTTAAAAAAAAACAGAATTACCTAACCTAGAAAACAAAGACTAATTTTGCAAGGCATGCTCAATGAGCCTGCAACAGTTTGTGTCTAAATTGTATAACTTTCTGAGTAAAGCACAGCTTTAAGTTATTGCAGTACAAACCATCTCCTTGCTCTACGCTGGCTTCCCAGCATAGACATTTCTGGACAAGTTCAAAGTTTTTTTCTCCTTATCTTCAGTTTCCTCAGCATCTAGATCTCAAAATGTATACAGCTATCCTCAGCACATCTGTTTGTCAATGTGAAAAATACACAAAACTAAAGTTTAAGTCACAAAATTTATATGTATTTCTTAATTCATGTTTCTCCTGTGTTCAGGTGCTAGAGACAAGAAGTATCTCAGAAACTATACTGAATTGAGTAGGAACATCAACCACAGGGATTTTTACAAGGACCTCCAGATTAAAACTGGAAGTGATTGTCTAAAGTGGAACAAATTGTACCAGGGACAGATCTAAGCTAGGAGCTGAGTAAAAGATTCTGAGAAAGGTGACTATCCAAACAATGGGTAAGAAATAGTACCTTTGCAGAATGGTTCTTAATGGAAGTGTCCAGGGCAATACTGAATTGTCAAGACCAGGAAAAAAAATGAAGCTATCATGATCCATACACAATCATAGAATCACAGAAAGCCAGGTTGGAAGTGAACTCAGGGATCATCTCGTCCAACCTTTTTAATTGATATATGGTTTAAATGAGATGGCCTAGAAGCTTGTCTAGCTGAGCCTTAAAAATGATCAGTGATGAGGAATCTACCACTTCCCTGGAGAGAGTATTCCAGTGTTTAACTGTTCTCAATCCAATCAAAATCTCCTCAGGAGCAACTTATAACCATTACCCATAGTCTTTTCCATGTGATTCATAATAAGGGAATCTCCATTCTCTTGGTAAACATCCTTTTTGTACTGGTACATGCTAGTAAGGTGTTCCCTAAGCCACCTTCTCTCAAGGTTCAACAAACCCAGCTCTCTCAGACTTACTTCATATGGTAGGTTCCCTAGTCCTTGCATCATCTTAGCAGCCCTTCTCTGGACCCTCTCCAGCTCATCTGCATCTTTTGTGTTCAGAGAGACCAAAACTGGATTAATTTCTCCAGGCATGGCCTGAGAAGTGCTCAGCAGAGTGGGATAACAGCTTCAGAGACTGGAAGATCCCCAGATCTCCATGACTTCTCAAAGATCATTGAGAGTTGCCTCACAATGACATGAGCCAGTTCTCTCAACACCCTTAGGTGGATGGCATCCGGACTCATTGATTTGTATGGGTCAAGATCCTGTAACAGTTTACACACCAACTTTTCCAGTTTTCCGTCTCTGGTACATTGTCCCTTTTGATTCTGAGCAGACCCAGAAGCTCATAGCTATTCCAATGGGGGTCTCTTTCTCCACCTCTTTCCCTTGCCTTTAGAAGCAATTAACTGGTTTTATTTATCTAGGAAAATGTTCTTGAAAAACCCCAAGCACTGACTAGCTCCTTTATCCTCCATGGAATCTTCCACTATGTTCCTTCTAACCAAGGCCCAAGTGACCTCAGGATAATAATCACATGGGATATATATAAAGGAACAAAAAGGGGGATGGGGGGCATGCGGGAGGCATCAGGGAATATCTTGGAAAATTCATGCTGAAAAATAGTTATGCTATATTTAAGCATCTATTGAAGATTTCCAAAGATGTNGGACTGAAAGCTCTATTTTTTTAGGCTTAAACTGTGAATGAGGAGTTCCAGTACCTTAAGGCAGTGGCTTCCAAGGTTTTGTGGAGCTTCATAGATAACAAGCCTTGGCTTGTTATCACACAGTCATGTGTATCTGAGCATAAGCTAAAGTGTTCACAATTTTACTTTATGCTTTCTTCTTACATCACTTTCATCTCTTGCACCTGACAGAGTCTCATCATGTATGTTCTCTCTCTCTTTTTTTCTGATGTATGTTAATATTGGCNAAGTGTTCACAGTTTTACTTTATGCTTTCGTCTTATATCACTTTCATCTCTTGAGCCTGACAGAGTCTCATCATGTATGTTCTCTTTCTCTTTTTTTTCTGATGTATGGTAATATTGGCTTTCCCACAAGTGACAGGACACAGGACAAGAGAAAATGGCCTCAAGCTCCACCAGGGGAGATTTAGGCTAGACATTAGGAAAATTTTTCACAGAAAGAGTCATTGGTCATTGGAACAGGCTACGCAGGGAGGTGATTGATTCACCTTCCCTGGAGGTGTTTAAGGCACGGGTGGATAACGTGCTGAGGGGCATGTTTTAGCGTTTGATGGGATGGTTGGACTCAATGATCCAGTGGGTCTCTTTCAACCTGGTTGTTCTATGATTCTATGAAATGCATTCATCTTCAAACTTCATTATGGCTTCCCAATCCATTTTCCTTGTTCATGAAATTGTTCTACTTTGAATGGTTCAGTCTTTAATCTGTCAGTATGAGCATTCATTTAAATATAATCCAAATTTTGATATTAATAAATATTATCCTATATTCTCTTGTCCTTTAGATGTTCTGAAAGACATGTCATTTTTATTCTGTCTGTTTCCTAGGAAATTATAAGAAAACATACAATGTTTGCCTTCAATATTATGCAAACTAAGAAATGGCTCACAAAATTCCAAGAAAGACTCATGAGGTTTGCTGATTTCCATGTAAAAGTAAATGATTAAATGCAATTTAAACTCCCTGACAGTAAACCAGGGTCAGACAAAGTGTGTAACATTTTAAGGTCAAAAAGTAGATGAGTAGCTCTTGGAGCAGAGAGAAACTTTTTTTTTTTTTTTAATTTTAATGTATGCTGGTTTGTATCCTTTACAAGTTTTAATAAAAACAGTTTTCTGGTCAATACCCGAAGAAATACGTGTGGATATACCACTTCCCATTTTAAGAAATTTCCGCAGCATGGAGTGTTTAACATTTTTTTTTGCCTTTGTGACTCTATGTATTCTTGATTTCATCACTCCCTTGGTAGTGTACCTTATTTTCCCAGTTAAACAAAGGCATTGGCAGAGAAACTACAAAGTGTTCTAATCTTCTGACCCCCACGTTGACAGTTCAATATATTTTAGCGCAACTAAAGATATGGAAGTAGACTTATGAAACAAGCAGGCACTTCAGAAGAAGGTTCTATAAATTTATTGCTTTGCTGCATAGTGGAACTGCTGTAGTTTTAAGAAAGAAAGGATATACATCTGCAAAATAAAACATAATGGTAGCGGCTCACTGGAAGCAAAAGATAAAATCATCTGTCAAATGCATCTGTACAGAAAATATGAGATTATTGGTTTCATTGGGATTTATTAATTTGATATATTTCAATTCTTATCTCCTAAATGAGGGTGGGGGAAAGTGCCACAAAGCTGATGAGATGCAATCCATTTATACATTGTTTTGGTTTATTTTTTACCCATATCTAGAACTAACCCAGTCAATTAGGAAAAGGTTCCCTACCCTCAGCAGGCAGTTTCTTGCAGTAACTCAAAGCACATAGTCAAGCATCAAATGTCACCACGTTGCCATCTTACTGTGAATGACTGGAATTCACTTCCTATTGTTAGTGGTGCTGAGAATTGCTACTAGATTTCACAGCGTTCAAAATGCATTGTTTAAACTGAAAACATTTTCAGGGACTGAACTGACCTTTTAGAAAACTGCACTTTCATCCTTAAAATGCTGGACTATTGCAATATTTCATTTAAAAGGTTATTTAAAATTTTTCTCACTTTTTTTGGAAAAGGGTAAGGATCATTGTGTGAAAGAATTATCTTTATCTAACTCTTCTGGGTTAAAAAAACAGGGAAGAATATTACTCATTACTCCAAAGATGCTTCAAGAAAACTGCAGAAAAGACCACAGTAGCTATTCTGCCTGAGAAACAAACTGGTAATTTTAATTAATGTCTCATACTCCTGATTAAGTTTTAACCAAATGTAAGGTCTAATGTTATTAAAACTGTAAGAATGAATGTGCTTCTCTCTCTGAAAATCCTGACAAAAGATGAAAAGTAGATGTTTTCCTTCCATGTTACTGACTTGGAACTGAGATACAGAGAAATGGTGAGCTGCCCACACGCAGACAAAAAAAATCTGAAACATATCCAGACACTTAAACCTGCTTGTTCAGTATGATTAAATGTTAAAAAAAAAAAATTGTCCCCCAATAGATTTTCTTAAAAGGGATTGATTACTTCTAGAGCCTAACCACAATACAGCACCTGTTCATTTAAAAGAAGAAAAAAGAAGAATTAAATCAGATTGCAGAGTTGCCAGCCTGAGGAGTGCTGACCACAAACAGCTTTTCCCCGTACATTTTATCAGAGGAATGGAAAAGAAGTATTAAAGATAGGATTAATCCTCTTTAAAAGGGAAAGTGTGGGAAATGATTACTGCAAGCACTAGTTGGCTGTAGTGCTACAGGGATCAAATTTTAGAAAAAAACCCCTTGCCTGCCTCCAAATGAGAAATGAATATATGAGCTTCACTGATGGCACACATGACTGTTTTTAGACTTAGAAGAAGTGACAGAGGAAGATGAGCAGTCATGTAAGTGGCAGGGTAAGTGTATTAAAGGCATAGCATAAGAGAAACGAGCTGACATAAAGACCAGTGACCGTAAGGATAGGTGATAAAAAAGAGAAGGGAATTTATTAAGGAAATGAGTTAACTGTTCATGCTCTGAATCTTGTATAACTCCTAGGTCAATGAAGAAAACAGCATTGTTCCAGGAAATAAGAGCAGAAAAGTGGAATTAATAGGAGAGAAAAAGAAGCTGAGAAGCTTCAATAGTGAGTTTTGCAGGCATCATTTTCTTAGAAACATTGTCATGCATTTGATATATGTCTCAATGTAAAGACCATGATCTTTAGATGAGTATTTGGCATTTCCAGGGACTGACAGAAGGCTCAAACACACATGATTGGCAACGAAGAAATAACAGGCTAAGGCACAGCCCAACCACTTGCTTCTGGTCTGGCTCAGATGCTGGGCAATGCAGATTACCTGCAACTTTTTCCATTGAAGTATAAAAGAAAGTGAATTTTCTTGAAGTGATCTGCATTAAGTGTGTACAGACTTTAACTGAGGATCAGCCAGTGAATATAATTTATTAAGCTGGTCTAGCTTATGCATTTCAGCCACAATTCTCAAACAAAAATGAACTGAAACAAAGCTTTTAGGGACTACTGCAGAATTACTAGACCAATATAAAATATTTTCTGCTAAGGAAACATCTATCACCCTTCAGAAGGGAGTATTAGACTGGGGACCACTTAAAAAGTGAACCACTATTTTTTGGAGGCAGGAGGCCAGTTTATAAAAATGCTCCATTGTTAAAAAATTCTTAGAACAGTGCATAATGTAACTGTGGTTATAATTATTGTTTTAACTGCTGCAAAGGCTGAAACAACTTCCAGTAGAACCTGAGGGAGAAAACATAAGCTTGGTCTAAACTTTAGCCATAGCACTGGCACAAGCAGGAAACTACTTCTGAAAGATGATTTGCTTTCCCTATATTACTCTACTAACTAAACAACTAAATAACTACTTGGATCATTTGGTGGATGTAATGGTTTTGAGTTAAAACTCCCCCCAAAACCCTCACAGTATATTGCAGCCACCCTCCCTTCCCCCAGACCCTGCTGTCCCAAAAATCCAGGAGAAGGAGAGAGAGACTGAGAATACAAAAAAAAACCAAAGCAGGCAAAGGCTAAGTGAATATATATATATA
>WAAB01019502.1:127390-194102 GCA_013389865.1 Piaya cayana | reverse complement strand
GTGGAGCACAACAGAGAAGCAAAATCCTTCAGGCTTCCTGTTGCCTTGCAGCTGATATAGATGCTAACATGTTCTCTGTCTAAGTGTAGAGTAGTCATCGAATCATGGAATGGTTTGAGTTGGAAAGTACCTTTAAAAGTCATCTGACCTAAACCCCCTTCAGTGAGTCGGGACATCTTCAACTAGATCAGTTTGCTCAAAGTCCTGTCCAACCTGACCTCGAAAGTTTCCAGGGATGAGGCATCTACAATCTTTCTGGGTGTGGTGGTTTAACCCCAGTCAGCAGCTAGACATCATGCAGCTGCTTGCTTACCTCCCTGCTTCCTGGTGGTGGGATGGGGAGGAGAATGATAAAAACATAAAACTTGTGGGTTGAGATAAAAGCAGTCTAATAGGATAGCAAAAGGGAGAGAATAATAATGATGATAAGAAGATAAAAATAGAATAGAATAGACAAAGCAAATAATATGCAATACAATTGCCTGACATCAAATGATTGATGTCCAGCTCATCACTGAACAGTGATTCCCAAGCAGTGAACCTTGGCCCCCAGCCAACCTCCCATTTATATTCTGAGGATGGTGTGAAATGGTTTTGTATATCTTTCTCTGGCCAGCCTGGCTATGCTACCTCCGAGTTTCTAGTACACCTTCCCAGTAGCAGAGCATGGGAAACAGAAAAAGTCCTTGATTTCTTATACAACAGCTAAAAACATCAGTGTAATATCAACATTCTTCTCATATTAATTATAAAACACAATGGCTGCTGGGAAGAAAATTAACTATCTCCTAGTCGAGCATACATATTACCTGGCAACACCTAAAATAATATGTGTTAGCAACATTGTTCTCATACTAAATCCAAAATATAGCAGCTACTGGGAAGAACCTTAACCAAATCTGAGCTGAAAACAGGACACTGAGCAGCCTCTTATCCTTTTACATATTTTTTAACTCACTTCCTACAAGTATTAATGACTGCACATAACTCAAACAAATGTAATATTCAATCTAAAAAATATTTTTAATGAAGCAAGATAAGAAAGGATTAGGAAATATTTTCTACTAAGAATATATATGTCATACCTCAGAATAAGGTAGCATAGTGATGGCCACTTGAAACTTCAATAGTTATAAACAGGTACCACCTTTTTTTTTCCTAAGAGACCTTCTGCATAGAATTATAAATAGCTGTGGTAAGTAAGATGCTATGCAGCAGTAATTATGGTGATAAATATTTACATTTAACAGTCAGTAATATATCTATGTTGCTGCATTAGGAGATACATCTTACGGTTTTACTCCCTCAGGTCAAACATGCTGCAGATGCTCAAGGCATGGACAGATACACAACACAATGTTAAACAAAACCAAATGCCACTATAGCAGGTACTTAAAAATAACTATTAAAGAAAAAAACAACTTCTTATCATGAAGAAAAAAATCATACTGCAGTATGTCACCCACACTTAGTGAAAAATGCAGGACGGGGCAATTCTTGCATACTAATTTGAAAGATAAAAATAAACATGAACTTAAAGTTGGATGAAAAAACCAAAAATATTTATATAACAATACACTTTATCACTTGACATAATAAAATATCTCTCTGATTCTAAACAGATTCCCTTACTGGTTTGTGTTTTTTTTTTCTTTTGAGAGAACTATACAGCTGTATTTGTCACTCTTTCCTTTTAAAGTTTTATATTGTGATTTTGCCTTGAACTTGTTGATAAATTTCCATCAAAATCTTCCAAATATGGAATGTTCTTTCCTTCATACTGATGTTTTTATAAAGAACCTCAAATAACTAATATTCTTTTCTTTTTTTTTCACAGAACATTCATTTTCTTTCAGATCAGCATCATGTTCATCCTTGCAATTACTGAATCTTTATGTTTCCTCATTAGAACTATAGACTGCAGGTTTTCTAGATCTTATAATGATGGGGTTTCTGGCTTAGCACTATGGTGCCACCACTGGCAAATATCTTCCTTTAAAAGACATCTTATACATCTAGAGTCCAAAACATAGTAATAAAGAATCAGAATGGGATCAAAGTCAAATAAATTATCTACTTACTTGTTATTGTGGGACATAATAAGCATAAGAATTTGAAGGATCAGGCTCTTAATTCATTGTAAAACTATAAGCTGCTACGTTTTCTTCACACATATTTAAACATCACTGAGCAAGCTATATCTGTCCTGTTGGTAGTTACTGCAAGTGGCAGGAATACAAAACTATTTAGAGACCACGGTTCTAATTTCCATTGATTTCACTAGGGACTCAGTCACCAAAATCCTATTCAATCAGGCACCTACGGACAGCTGTGAAACCAGCAATCATTACTGTTATTGTTGAGTACTCACCAATTAATCAGTATAAAACTTGTGAATCAAAAATGACATATTTGTCAGTCCTCCTCACTTCTCACAAACATTTTTGTTGATTTTCACTTATATGTACAATATGAAATGACTGGAACAGTGCACTTTACTGAATCAATACAGAGAATGATGATTTAAAGTGTCAGGATATAAGGCACAGATAAGAATAAAAATAGGAGACGAGAATAGCAACATTACTGAGAAATGAAATAGAATCTGCTGAGAAAAATGGCATTAACACTTGGAATGACAGAAGAGAAAGTTTTGATAGAAATTTTGTTAATAAAGACAGTCAGGTAATCCACCGATTTAGGTACAGATCTCTTGGGCAGTTAGAGCAGATATGGTAGTACACTCAGCATGGCCTGTTAGAGCTTGGATTTAATCTTTATCAAGGGAAAAGTAATTACCTTGATACTGATTTTGATAGAAACCAAGCAAAAACCCCAGGAGGAATTTTTTTTTTTTTTTTTGCAAGGAACTTCAAGTTGTTAGGAGGGAGGCATTGCGGAAAGAGAGGTGAGGTTTTAAGTTTGGGCCTTTCAGGTTGTTTTTTTTTGCTAAATAGCCTACCAAATTAGAGGCAGTTCTCTGTATAATGCAGTGACTTGATACAGGCATAAATAGGGTTGATATTGAGAACATGCAGTATCTAGCAACCAAAAAATCTTTAGATTTGGTGTTTTTATGAGCCTTAGCAGAGAAAGAAAGGTTTGATGTCAGGAAGTCTGGCTTTAAGGGAATGCAAAATGCTCAGTGGAATTATGGCTGAGAGTTTATTATACTTAGGAAAGATACTATTGGAACTGAAATAATGCAAGAAATAGAAATTAAAATCCACTTGGATATAAATCAGATAGAAACACAGTGACCAAAGTAATCTAATGAGAGATAGAAATAATCTTGATATGTGCAACATTTTAAAGAAATATAAAAACTCTAGAAAGAAGAAATATAACAACTCTAGAAAAGGAAAACTCTAGAATAGAAATATAAAAGTGCTTGAAAAAATGGACTAGTGGCAATAAGGAGAAGACAGAGGAAAACCCTTAGTTTTGCATTGAAATTATTTTACTTTGCAAATTCAGTGGCAATATAAATAATACTAGTAATTGTAAGTGAATGTAGGATTGTAGTGCATGTGCCATTGATTTTGGATTGGATAGAGTTAATTTTTTTCATAGCAGGTTGTACGGGGCTATGTTTTGGATTTGTGACAAAAAAGAGTGTGCATAAGACACTGTGTTATAGTTAATTCTAAGCAATGGTTACAGAGCATCCCAGCTTTCTCTGCTTCTCACCTTCACCGCCAGTGAGGAGTCTAGGGCTGCACAGTAAGCTGGAAGGGGACACATCTAGCACAGCTGACCCCAGCTGACCAAGGGGATATCCCAGACCACATAATGTCATACTCAGCAATAAAAATCGTCATGTTGAGGAAGGTTTGCCTGGGCTGCCATTGCTTGGGAACTGGCTGGGCATCGATTGACTGGTGGTGAAAAGTTGNATAAAATCATTACACTGCTCAGATAGCAAAATCTCCACTGGCATTCCATGCTGCTCTTGGAGTCCAGCAATGCGTCACTGAGCTTGACTCCTCCAGCCCTCCCCAACACACACCGGAGAGAAGAGAGACAAGATGGAGCCGGATCCAGAAAAGGAAGTGTCCGACCCCCACAATAAACCCTGATTTACGTAGAAAAGGTTGGATGGAATACTTGGGATTTGCAGTTTTTTTCCTCAGCCACAACCTGGCTATTCTTAAAGGGGTCAAAATCAAACCATGGCGTTGGGTTATTTTCACTTGTTTTTCTTGGCTTTGTTGTTCACTGGGAGGAAGAGAGGTGTGAGCAAGTGTATACGTGTTGCTTAGTGGTCTACCAGGTTTAAACCATTACAGCAGTGAAGGTGTTAGATGGTAACAGGAAACTGTCAACCATAAAAAGACAAAATTGAAGAAGGTTGTATACCTGTTTTTTCACTACAGTTCTCCCCCATCTCCTGTATTCACAAAAAGGCCTTTAACAATTTAACATTTACTGTGACGAAAAAGACAAAGGATAGGTTGAACACACTACTGTCAAATTCTGTCTTAGTGAAACCATATAAAACATTGACATTAAAGTCTCTGCAGATCAAATTTGGAACCCAGAAAAAAAATCTAATCCAGGAACCTTCGTAATGACAGGAAGCCAGAATTGACATGAGAATCTATTGCATTAAAATATGTGGCTAGAGACAAGACTAGGCACTTTCCAGGCTTCCAGCTGCATCTGTAGAAGGGCATGGATTTCCTGCAGTTTCTGTGTTGTATCTGCCAAGATTAGGCATGTCTCAAATTTCCTCCAATATATGGTACCATATTTGGACATTCAGATCACCCTTTGATGAAAGGGTTTATTTCAACACTTTGATTTAAAATTTACTGAAATATAAAATACTTAAAGAAAGAAGAGAAACAATAGTTGCATAATTAAACTGGGGATCTTATATCAGTGATTTCTAAAGGAAAAATAATTGTTTTTATACATGTAAGCTGCCCTGTTCCCAGTCTTCAGCTCACTGAATCAGATATAACTTAACTGTGCCTAATAACAAGTGTTACTCAGTGATTTTTTAAATAAAAAAAATCTCAAATTCTGTTTGTTCAGTCTACCTATAAACCTTAATCAGCTGCTTTGAAATATATTTACAGTGAAAGGAAATTTTGCTCAAAAAATTGTTTCAATTCTGTGTATATTGTTTAGCAAATCCAAAATTTTTAGGATTTGATTGTCATTACTGCAATCAGTAGCTCATAGAAACCTATCCAAAGAGCATGATCAAATTGTATAAATGCTTATTTCTTACTTTTCTCTAGGATTCCTGACTCATAATTTTAGGGACTCAGGAGCAAACTAGTAAACAATGACACAACCATGACCACTTGCTCCTCTTTTCTGATCTGTTTTATTTCCTTTCACAAAACAGTTTATTCCCTTTCACTCCTGGTCGAAGATTCAACCAGTCCCTGTTTCAGGACAGCTACAACCCCCTTTAGCCCAACAAGTGAAAGCCATCCCATAATGGACACTAGTCCTAAGGAAGGAGACAGAGAAGACAGCTGAAGTAATGAGTCTATTCAGACCATTGCCTTAGCAACCCCAGTCTTTATCTGCTGGCTGAGTTCATCTCTGGCCCCAAGGCACAGGAGGGCTATAACATCTTGTTTTCCACAGTGATGCAAATAGCAGGTGAAACTATCCACTCTCTCACTAATATGTTCTAAAGTTGAAATAGTCCAGGAGATTTCACAATGAAATATATTCACACAGACACTACTTAAAAACCACTAAGGGATAATACTCCATCGTAGAAGTACAGCTGTTAGAATATGAGATGCCCATTCTAGGATTTACAGGCACCACTCTATTTAACTTCTGTGGCAGATAACTTGGCTGCTTTAGTTTAATCTCACATACTTTACTGCTTTCCTAAATCTACCCAGTAAGGGTAAAAGTATCCCCTACTGTAAAAAAGCATAAAGTCCAAAAATATCATAGGATTGAAACAGATTTACTGTACAATCCAGACTTCTGTTTTAAACTGTTAGATGAGTTAACATTAAATATAGAAGTAACTAAAAGGAAATGCACTTGTAATGTTAAAAGATGACAACTAAAAGATTGTAAAAATGCTTCCTATGTCTTAAATATAGCATGATTTTAACATTAAATCTTTGCAGATTATATTAAATAAAAGCTTCAAGAACTCGATATTTTATACTCCTGATGAAATCAATTTGCATATTGCCATTTGTTCACCCTGCAGGAATAATATCAATTTCTTTCTTACTTTTTAAATACTGTGAAGCTTTCAGCTAATGGCAAGACAGCAACAGTTTATTTTAAGCTAATACTGTCTTGGCCACATGAGTCCTGATATTTAAAGTATTTTAATCAATATGAAAGAATAACAGATACTGAGCTCTCCAAATACAATGATATTTACTGTATAAAGCTTCTTCAATAGCAAGTTGAAAAAGAAATACTTACAGGGCTCTTCTTTGCAAAATAAGATTTTAACCTCAAGGTTTGCATTTATTTTCTAATCTCTCTTTTCTACAAGTCTTCTTGAAACATAAAGTTTTCTCTTTGTCTTTTTTTCTAAGATGATTGGCCAGGTGCTCATTTGGCTTTGTACAAGTTCCACACTAGCTGCAAACATACAAAAAAAGAGACTGGAAATGGAAAAGTCTTCCAGTTAGATGGTTCATTTCTCTAACACCACGAGGCTATTCCTTACCCTATGCTCTACAGAACATCAATCAGTCTAGTTTAAGTGACCTAAATAGTGGAAACTCCTATGCTTTCCTGGACTCAGTTTCTTTAACTATAAGACTTCACCATTAAGATACATTACTTTGGATGATGTCTTCCAATAATTCTTTGTTTCCACCAAAATATTATTGGTGATATTAATTTAAATCAGAGAAAATGTTTTATGTTTGATATTGTGTCACATCTAAGTTATCATGAATGCCATGAGAAAGCCTTGTTGCCTCATATCTAGGATTTCTTTGCCAGGGAAACATGGACAGAAAGGATCAAGGAAAAGAAAAAGTTTGAGAGTTGGAGAATAAGTAGAAAGAAATAGGTCCAGAAGAAGAACAAAAAGAGTAAAAGCAACCAGTACTGTTGGATTGATGAAAAATCTGAATAGCTGTTAGTTTAAAATCAATAGTATGTTCAGTCATCTGGTTAGTAGAATTCCATGTAGTTGAATGAGTTATTGATGTGGGAGTTTATTTATTTTGCTGTATGCAAGGTATCATAAGCCAAACCTCAGCTGAGTGATTAATGTGACTGAAAAATTTCTTGTAGCATCAGCTGGGAGTTCTGCTTCAGGATGTCAGGCCTGCCCACCTATGATGGCAATGAAACAGTGTTAGCAAGAACTGTGTTTAAATTCCTGGGCTTTTGAGATCTAACCACCAACAGCTAGGGATGAAAGGGAAATTCTGTAAAGGGAACTTTTACAGTGGTGACTTTGACTTTGAGGTGCTTTTTTAAAAAAAATCCTTTATTTTTTAATTCAGAGTGATACTTGGGTTTTAAAGTTGTATGACACATGACAAGAGCTAGATACTTAAGAGATGTGCTGGATTATGCTTTGTGAAGCATATAGTAACCTGTATGAAATAGTGAAGAGAGATTTGTCTTAAGTCTTGACTCTCTCAGAACTCTTGTTCATGGGACCCAACCTTGGGTTAGGTCATAACCCTTCTTTCATGAAAAGGCCCATAAACCTTTCATGAAAATGTGATGGTGCCCCTTTGGTAGTACAGTGGTTAGTGCATTCAGGTAGAGCTGAAAAATAACTAATTTTGAACCTCTGTTCTGAATCAGGCAAAGCAAAGACTGCATCCAAACTCTGTTGAGGAGTAACGATTGTCCTCAAGTTCACTTGACACAGAAATGTTCACATTCCAAAGCTCAAGGCCAGTCCACCCCACAGTGTGATTGGCTCAGTCAGTATTGCATAGCACATAGCCCTTGATCTCCTTGTAAGTGAAATATGATTCCCCAATGTCCCTAAAGGACAAATATTCTTACTGTTATTGTTATTGTTACTACTACTCAAAGAGCATAAACATAATATGGAGACTGAACAGAGTGGTGATTTACAGCATGTTTTTGGGAACTGTGCTCAGGAATAGCTGGTGGGTACCTGAAAAACTACTGGAACAGGAGTTGATGATGCAGTTTTCAAGAGGAATTCAAAGACTTGGTTTAAGCTCACCCACACTGCTTGTAGAAAATTCATTCTCAGAGCTGTATGCTGATTTACTTTAAAGACATCACTTACTTTTCTCTAAAGGAGATCCCAAGAATGAACTATGATGTATTATATGGCTGCTCAGAGGACAGGACCTATGTACCAGTCAGAAGGAAAAGTTATTTCACAGCAACACAAACCCAAAGAATATTCTGCACATCACTAAAGAAGTATGGGCTATTTGTAGTATTTTTTTCTCTTCTTTTTTTTTCAGTATGAAACAGAAACAAAACTCCAAGACGGTTTTTAAAACTGTAGTTATTGCACTTTACTTGCAATATGGAAGGCAAAGACACAAGTAACAGATCTTCCCTAGATAGAGCAGAAATTTGTATTTAAGTGTCATGTCAAGTGTTTCTCTGAGAGAGTTGGGATTGTTCAGCTTGGAGAAGAGAAGGATCTGGGAAGACCTTATAGGAACCGTCCAGTACCTGAAAGGGGTCTATAAGAAACCGGGGGAGGGACTTTTTACAAGGGCATGTGGTGATAGTATGAGGAGGAATCTCTTTAAATTGGAAGGGGAAAGATTTAGATTAGACATTAGTAAGAAATTCTTCACCATGAGAGTGGTGAAGCACTGGAACAGGTTGCCAGGGGAGCTGTGGATGTCCCATCCCTGGAGGTGTTCTAGGCCAGGTTGGATGGGGCCTTAAGGAGCCTTGTGTAGTGGGAGGTGTCCCTGTCCATGGCAGGGGGTTTGGAACCAGACGATCTTCAAGTTCCCTTCCAACACAAACTATTCTATGATTCTATGTTTCATACTAAGTTTTAACTGCACTATTCTCTTTGTTTGCTTTTCTGAGGTGGATAAGTATTTTCTCTATTTTGACGAGAAATTTTGTTCTGCTTTTAAGATATTTCCTAACGCACTTAACAGTAAGAGCAATGTGTTCCTGTAGAAGAAAAATTTGCTTTGGAAACAATCAGCATGTTTCAGACAAAAGCTTTTCTTACTTCATCTTTGAGACAGGCACATGGGTTACTCCTGTAAACCTGAAATGAAATAAAATAAAATACATTTAAGTTCATCTGATGTGGATCCAAACTTTTGTGAAATAACTGTCTTAGACTTCCCCTTTACTGACTGTACGAGGAGCTAGGTCCTCAAGAACAGAAGCTTAAAGATACAATTTAGGTTTAATGCCAATTTCACATTTTACAGTCCATAAATAATTCTTTGTCTGTCTAGTGAGCCACCATATACAGACACACTAGAAAAAATAGTATAAATTAAAGCCATCGAGCAACTGAGAAATACATGAGATCCTATCAACTCCTCTTCTATTATCAGAAAAACATAAAACATAACAGGCAAATGTGACACCAATTTTAGAACTTCAAGGTTGTTATTTACAGCATATTCTAAACTTTTTTGACAATTTTGGGATACTGTCTAAACAGAAGTTGGAAATAAATGCGATGGAGACAGGTATTCTGGGCCAAATGTGACCCATTTTAAATTTTGGTGTATTTTCTATGTGTGCTGTGGAGAGCAAAATTTGTAATTCTCACTCAAAACCACACCCATATCAGGCCACCCATTTCTAGCCTAATCAGTTAATGAATGGATCATTAATTCATTGAAGAGTC
The DNA here is from genome assembly GCA_013389865.1 of Piaya cayana. Classification (NCBI taxonomy): domain Eukaryota; kingdom Metazoa; phylum Chordata; class Aves; order Cuculiformes; family Coccyzidae; genus Piaya; species Piaya cayana. The sequence continues at coordinate 184,306 of WAAB01019502.1, read as the reverse complement.
ATCATTCCTAAGAAATTGTAAGCTTTTTCTGTCTATTTCCTTGTTTTTTACGCCATTGAAGGGCAGATAGCTAAGGAGAATGCAGTTACAGACTTAATAAGCTTGAAAACATTTCATGAAGGAGGATAATGAAATCAATTTTTGGCAGTCTAAAACATGTTTCAGATTTGTCTCTTGCATTCTAATTGTAAGGATTTTTTTATCACCTTGTTCTTTCATAACTTGTGATAGAATTTGCTAGAAATTTATTTGTAATGATAGAAAACCAATTCCTTTAATATTTCTTTACACTATTATTAAATAATTATAATAATGATTTCTATCCTCTTATTGACCAAAATTTACTATTTCTGTTTAGAATACACTTTATATTACAATTAAATTCTTTGCTCTAAGTTCATTAGATCCTAGCTTTTTGCCTTTCATGTTTTTTTGAATTTTGACTTTCTATCATACCTTTCCAATGGAAAAAGTTCATCAGAATTTCAAAGCTGCCACGAGCACTTAACAGCCATAAGATAAAATCAGTTGTCACCATGGTGGCTATCAAATTTATTTATTTGGTTTCCCATTGAAAATTGTTCCTCACATTTATGGGCACAATTTACTAGTTAAAAATACATGTAACTAATCATACTTGAGAATTTGTTTTTATATCAAAACCTCATATTTTTAAAATACCATGATTTTACTCCAATTTTTTTATTTTTATGTTATAGGAGAAGATATGTTTAACAAAACCAATATATTTTTACAATGACTGCATTAAAACCTACATGAACCTGTTTGATCACAATAGTCTTTTTTGGATTTAAAATCTGTAAACATATTTTACACATCTTTTGCTTTCTACCACATTTATCTCAAAGACCAGGCAGATAAGATTTTAAGAGGTTTCTGTGTAATTTTTTTTTAAATTTTTTTCTAATTATTTACTTCCCTAGAACTGTCAAATTAGGTAACAAAGTACTTCACAGAAATATGTAATTACCAATAACATTGAGTATTTTTAATGCTTTAAATTTTCTTGATACTAGTTGTCATTAGCATAGTTCTTGAAAATGCATGGCAAGATGCAAGAATAATTTTCACTTCAACTCCAAGTGTCCTTAAGTATTGCTAATGGCTGGTAGTCAAAACAGTTGCTGTCTTCTTACTTTGGTATTATTTATTAATCAGTCACTGACTTTCTTCTTCCCAGAATTGAAAGAATTTTGCAGAAATGTAACCTGTAGTATCCACACCGTTGACACATCATACGCTGTAGTATGTCACTGCTTGGACGTTGAATACCAAAGCAGTTATGTGTATTTTATACCCATTATAGAACACATCAAAATATTCTCCACAATTTAAAATTTTTTATAACTTTCTCCTATAACTCAATAATGCTCTTCTTAAATTATATTGTTAATGAATAAGAAGTAGAATGAATAATGACAATATTGGAAATCTAATGAGTAAATCACAGAATCACAGAATGGTTGGAGTTGGAAGGGACCTTTGAAGGTCATCTGTTCCAGCTCTGTGCTCAAGCAGGGCCACCTAAAGCCAGTTGTCCATGTTCTTATCCAGACAGCTTTTGAGTATCTCCAAAGATAGAGTCAATAGCCACCCTGGTAAACTTGTACCAGTGCTCAGTCACACCTACAGTTTAAAAAAAAAAAAATAAAAAGAAGAAGAGTGCTTCTTGATGTTCAGGAAGAACCTCCTATGTTATAGGTTGTGCCTGTTTCTTATGTCACTGAGAACAACTGGAAAGAGCTTGTCTCTCTCTCCTCTAGACTTTCCCTTCAGACATTTATATGCACTGACAAAATACCCTTGGGCTTTCGCTGTTCTAGCTGAACAGTCCCAGTTCTCTCAACTTTTACCATAAAAGAGATGCTCAAGACCCTTAGTCATCTCTAAGACCCTGTTTTCAATTGTTTCCAGTATTTTCACATCTCCCTTGTACCAGTGAGTCCAGTGTGGGACACAGTACTCCATGTCTGGCCTTACCAGTGCTGAGTAGCTGGGAAGAATTCTTCCATTGCTAGCAATACTCCTACTGCAGCACAGGATACTATTTGCCTTCTTTGTATAAAAGTCATATTGATGCCTTGCATTCAACCTGGTGTTCACCAGGACCTCCAAGTCCTTTTCTGCCAAGCTGCCTTATAATTGGGTGGCCCCCCATATGCAGTCATTCCTGCAATTATTTCTCCCCAGGTCTTTGCACTTCTCCTTTTCCTTTTTGAACTCCATGAGGTTCTTGTCGAGAAGCCTCAGAAGAGCAGCACAACTCCTTAGCATATCAACCACTCCTCCCAGTTTTTTATCATGGTTATTCCCATCTCAGCTTCAATTATAAGTCTTTTACCTGGCTCATTGTTAGAGGAGCATGTTTGGTACTTGTATCACCATGTACATCAATATTAATATAAAATTATGTGATGTTATTTCAATCTCCTTTTGTCTCTTTAAACTTGATGAGAGGTGTACTTGTAGCAGTTGATACAATTCTAGGATTAGCAACAACCTGTGAATCTGTGTGGATGATAGAATGTGGCTGTATAATCTGAAGGCAGTTCAGATGTGGTTAATGAGGTTTGACTTCATAACGGCTTCTCTTTCATTAAGATTTACATTGCAACTTGTAGATCTCACACTGTCTTCTTTAACTTTGACATAATTGTGTATTTCAGGGACTCCAAGTACAACCTTGGCACTTTATATCATAAAAAAAAAACACCTCATGGTTTATTTCCAGAATGTAGCTCATATATTAAAAGACAGACAGTGAAAGAAAGAGAAAATGAGAAAGAGAAGCAACCTCCTCTTTTTAAATAATTTTAAGTTTCTCAGGAAATAAAAAAGATATGAAAAACAGTCAGCACTTGTGATAAGGCAAAATGATAATATTTTTTAATCTTAGTAGTAGTACTTCAAAGTATTCATGTGTTTGGAATCATAGTTTCAGATCAAGCAGAATTATCCATTGTAAACATAAAAAATAGCTCCCAAGGTAGTACAAGTGAAAGAAATAATAATAATAAAAAAGAGCTTTCTAAGTTATGATGCTTTTCTATTGATGCTAAGCTGTTTACATGCCACAGCATAGCACTTTGAAATATTCAACATAAAAAGAAAAAGAAAATAATCTGGCACTGCGAAATCATAAAACATTTCAGGTTAGTAACAGTTAGGAAACTTTGTATCTGTTCAGTCCTCCACAGTTCTTTCTTGACATCACTATCTCATGCAGATTTCTTACCAAAGGACAGTCTTTAACCTTGGTTTCTACCTACTCTCCAGTTAACATGAACAAAACATCCAGGTAACCTGGCAGTCACTGGGAACTATAATTTCTAATGTGTCATCTGGTTACAAGAACAACTTAAGGCTTGGGGATCAGAGAAATACAGAGAGGTCTTAATTGCAGGACAGAAGAATAGACTGTAAGCTGAAAGTAACAGGGAAATAAGCACTTCCTACATAGACATTACAAAGAAATATATAATCTTAAAACTATATTATATTAATTAAAATTATAAAGATCTGAATAACTGATATTGAAAACAACTACACAAAGGCTTGAATAAACTTAAATTTTAAGGAAGTAAAATAAGTTATAGCTAATTGTGATTTTTAACCTTTTCCATCTCTTTGAGTTTGAAAAAAAAGAACAATAATATATTTATTTTTATTGTCAGAAACTCAAAGTTATCACAAGGTATATCCATATTTTTTTTTTCTCTTTATTTTTATTCCAGTTTTCATTAGGACATTTTCAAATGCTACCTAAATATTTTGTAACTCAAAATCCTGATTTTGAAACTGGTATGTCAACCAGAGCTTCCAGGAAACATCCTTTTCTCTCAGCAATGCCTGGATTTTCTGATGATATATTTCACCAAAAGCCTTTCTGAACAGAATATATGGTCCTACATTCTCATCCTGCCTCAAAAACCCCCAAGCACGTGGCAGTGGATCTCCAGGATCACATCTATGTCACACTTATGTTAATGTTTATGTGTGAAAGAAACAATGGTATGTCATAATTCTCAATAGGTCAGCTTAGTTTTTTTAAAGCTGAGATGAAAAGTGATGGATCTAGACTTCTATAATATAGGATGATCACTGTAAGACCTTTTATAGTTAGTGGATGTAAACACACATTTCATTGGCATAGTTCATGTTGTCTTTGGAATGTTTTCTAAAGTTAGAAGACACCCATTTGGTGTTCAGTACCTTCTGAGGTAGAATCTATTGGTGAAGATATCTATTAACACAGACTATCTGGCAAATTTTTTCATGCAGGATATCTTCTCAAGAAAAAATAAATCCATGAACATGATAAAACTTGCTGTATAATAGGAATATCTCACCTGGCAGTTGCCCTGTTTTGTTGAGATTTCAAGTATCATAATTCCATCACTTTAAAGACAATCTTAGACGGATCTTATACAGATTATGAAATAATTTCCCTCAGGACTTGTAGGTATTTGTAGCATATCTTGCAAATTCCCTCCTTAAACAATCTTAACAATTATATAGACACACACTGACAAATATGCATACCTATGTGTTCATGTGTGTGCATATATATGTATATGTGCTTATGTATATAGATAACATCTATATACATCTAAAATATGTACATTTATGCACCAAGTATAATTTCTAAATTTTAAGCAACTGAAGTGAGCAAATCAATAAAACAAGATCAATGTCATAAAAATGTTTTATTTTTAATTTAATGTCAGCTAAATATTATCCCAAAGCTATCATTCATGTTTACAGCAGGAATACTTTTTTAATGTGTCTAATCTGATTGCTTATGCTTACTTCTATTGCACATATCTCTTTGATCTCTAACCATCTATAATTATGATGTTTTCACCATGTTTTATGTTTTTATAACTGCTGTGCTCTATCAGGCTTGGTACTTATACTGTCAACGTCAGGCCTTTTATGTTCTTTCATCTTTGTTATGGGTGCCCTTTTTGTTATGCTTGTTTATGGAGTCTAATAGTAACATTTAAGTTCTTGTTCCAAAGGAAATGGACCCAAAGATATCAAACATGCATTCACTTCATAAATTCACTATATTAAACATTTTTTTGTTAGAGCAGTGTACGGTAAGCACCTAATTTATATGGTCTGATTTTATTTTCTTTTGCTAGTAGCTGCTATTTAACGCTGTATTTATATGGATATGCAATAATCACACAATGGGGGCTTTATACCTAGAGATTTTATTACTAAATTGTTTTATTTTTTGATATTTTGGTTTTTTTTAATTTTCATCCTATTTTCTTGGTTGTATTTTGTTTCTGGTTATCTTTACAAAGGTCAGGTGGGAGGCATTTCTATAATTTAGAGTCTGAGATGTTCCTTGGATTGCTGTTGAAAGAATGATTGCATTTTGTTCTCCGTTTATCTGTCTACCTTTCCCTTTCCCTGTCTCTCAATACAGAAAATCTCAATAGTGCAAGAGAATGCTGAATTAAATATTGCTAATATGGTTTTACTAAAACGTGTGTAAAACATATTCCCCCTAAAATAATATGCAATAACCTAGACATCTAGGTGTTGAATGCCTAATTAATGTTTGAGAGAATATTCACCAACATAAGTCATAAAATATTTATTATTTAGTGGGTAAATTGAACTTGTTTTCTTCTATTTACATAAAGGTATTATTACAAATGGATAGTCTCATTTCAATATGAACTGTCAGAAGAAATGCATGTCACTCACAAAATATTAAGGTCACAGTGTTATTCATTCAAAAATTAATATGTGGGATCAATGACTGCCATAATGACATCTGAGCCATTTGAGGCATTCCATTGCACTTAAAGTAACAACAGAGTTGTTAAAAGAGGAAACATTTGACAGCTGATATAGAAAACAGCAACTAATTCTATACAGAAATTCCATAACATTGTAAGTTGTGTTGAGTGAACACTTCAGTGAGATTGGCTGAGAAAACAAATATGAAAGGAAAAGAGAACAGTGCAAATCTAGAGTTGATTCAGTAGGTCCTTCTGCAAGCCCCAGGTGAGCAAGCTTCACTTCTCCTAGTAATTAAAAGAGAAATATAAGTAGCACAGGTCCCACTTGAGGTAAATTGCAGAAGTGACACAGAATGTCCCGAATTCTTTATGTGTAAATTCACTAGTTAATGTAAACACACACACTAATTTGAACATTTGGTTTGCTCACCATGGAAGTGAAGAAAATTCAATACTAGTCCCTATTTTATAAATAAAACTCAGGGAGCCCCTTCCCTCACTCAATACAGCTCATAAAACAATCATTAGTTATAATAATAGACAATTAAAGANTTTCACACAGAGGGTCATTAGGCACTGGCAGATGTTGCCCAGGGAGGTGGCTGAGTCACCTTCCCTGGAGGTGTTAAAGGGATGGGTGGAGGAGTTACTAAGGGACATGGTTTAGTCTTTGATAGGAATGTTTGGACTCGATAAGCCGGTGGGTCTCTTCCAACCAGGTTATTCTATGATTCTATAAAAGAGACAGACATTGGGGTGAACTACCACAGTCCTGCAGCTGGAATAGATATCAGCATCTCTACTTTAATTTGTTCCTTTTTATGCCGCTTTAGAACTTGATAGAATGCTTCTACAGAAATTTGTTTTGAAACTCATTTATATTATTTAGACATTTTTGTGTACTGGTGTTTTGAGTCTAGCTCTTTAATTTTCCATATAAGGTGGGAATATCCCCCTCAGCATTCATTTAGCAGAATCCGAACATCTTAATTATTTCAAGCCATTTGTTGCCCTTAATCAAGAAAAAGACTTTCTTAGTATATTCTTCAATTTTATGCTCTTCAGCCAATCTTCTAGAATGTTCATTTGTTTGTTGTTTGTGTGTGTGCTTGTTTTGAGACAGAAAGTCTTCTCCTTTTGAGGTCTATTATTTTCTTGTAGTATTCTGGCCTTTTCTACACTTTTTCTTAAGACTTTGTTCTACCTTTTATCACTCACTTACTGCAACATTTGATTCAAGGTTTGCTGGGACAGAACCACCAGGAATGTCTACAAATGCTCCATCAGTTATCTCCTTTTATGGGGACAAGGCTGTTTTATTTATCATCTAAACCTTTTCTTCAATGTTTGAATGGCATTTTAGGGTCCTTGAATGACAGTCACTCAAGAAATGTGGAACATGTGCAAGCAGAGGAATTATTGTTTTACAAATATGGAAACTGAGGCTCAGACAGGCCTGTTTAGTAACAAGAAGTCACATCATGAGTTATTTGAATGCGTAAAAGCATTCATGTGTACCTTCTCCTTGCTGCTCTGATGTAATCATCATACTTTTCCTTGCAAGCTGTTCAGCTCTGAAATGCACTCTAAAGAGCCAAAATTATGAAGAGAGAAATCAGAAAATGGTAAAGAATGGATGCATTGGGGTAATCAGACTTCAAACAGCTCTTCATTTTTGGCATCATTCTACCTGTGTTGTCTCTTACATGATGTAAAATGTGTTTTATTATGCAGAATCAACACTGGGATGTGTCTTAATAGCCAAAGAGACTGAATTCAGTGATCGTCTCTGTATTTAATGAGGATATCATTCAATAGCTATGAAAATCTAGTTTAGCCCATTTTACTACTTTTATCATAGCAATTACATTGATATAAACAATTAGGTGACTCAACACAGTAGGCAAATTGCTAACTTCCCTTAAAGCAGGTTTATGCCTCTTTAGAGCAAGACTTCTGCCTAGCACACTGTATGGAGACCAAATTCCAAGATTTCTTTCTGCTAAAATTTCACTGTATACTCTCTTTGGCATTTCTGGTGACACTACAAACATAAATCAAAATAATTCTCTAATATGGGTTTACCATGTACTGTCTGACGTGGTTATTACTTTGAGGCCTGATTCCTTTCAACTGTTCTTTTTTTTATTAAGACTGAAATACAAACTGACAGCTTATCCTGAGAATTTTTTTTCTTTTCTTCCAGGAATTTCTACTAGAGGTATGGTTTTGGTTTGGGGTTTTTTTGGGTTTTCTTTTTTGGTTTTTTGTATTGTATTGTTTTCCAGTTTACAAATAGTAAAGTGACTAAATCTGAATTTGTATACACTATGCTGCAAAACAAAAAACGATCCCTCATGTACAAGACCAGAGTGTTTGCATATGCTGTCTCAGGACTATTCTTTCAGTATCTACAACTGTAGTGCAATAAGGGTAAGTTTCAGTGATGTGTCTCCTCTAGTACTATCTCAGAGTCCCATTTTTGTCTCTTCCTGGCTGGTCATTTCTCCTCAAGCTGTCTTAATCATTTTTATATGATTGTTAGCAAGACTTCTTTTATTTATTTTAAAACTCATAATTATGGCATTTTGTAACAAAGGTCTGCTAAGAATTTCAGGATAACAAGGGACACTGAGGTATTTGTTGGAGGAGGGAAGAAGGCCTGGAGGTGGAAGGGTAGCTAAAAACTTGTTAAACAATTTTCAGCTAAGAAAAAAACAAATATCTGCTTGTGGCAAGGGAGGAGGAAGGTTGTAGGACAGTTTGACAGGCATTGAAAATGAACATCCTTTTTCATCTGTATTTTTAGTGACATGGATAATGCAATTTTGATTTGTTATGCTTAGAAACACATCTCAAGAAAACAATAGCACAAGACTTGCCAAGAGAGTGTCACCACTTTCATAGAAAGATCATGTATTTGTTTCAGAGTTAATCCGGGCTTTCATTCTAATTAGATGACAGGTACAATTTGATCAAGAAAACTCTTAGTTTTTACAGTAGCTCTCAAGAAGGTCATCAGCAGAATCAAGGATAGGAATCATTCATCAGTAGGGTGCTTTTTGTCTCTCTGTGGTCAACCCACAGGAAACAGGAGATACAGAACCTTAAAAGTATACCTCAGCATCTCCCTAAGTTTTACAGGCATCTTAATTCATAGCTGACCGTTTTCAAAGCTGATGAATGCATCCCAGTGCTGGAGTTATGCAGCTTTCTTTGTAATGGATAAATTGAATAACTATAACTATTACACACAGAGCAAACATTTCAGACCTTCTCTGAATTATGATGTATGAGAGCTAGATTTTCAAACAAGATAAAGGGTGGCTTTCATTGTCATAGTGACTAGGTCTTTGCAGCTACATTCACTTTGATTATGTCTGTTTCTTTACTGAAAGAAAATGATGAGTTAAGCTGGAGCTGGAGCACTGAACCCCTGATCATCCACCTTGTTCTAATGTCTGCTCACTTAGTTCTTTTTGGATTATGCCATTTAGTCCTCTCCAAGGCAAATACTGTAGAAGAGGATAGTATAAGGTAGTATAAACATACCACTCTTTAATTGTTGGGGTTTTTTGTGGGATTTTTCCCCCTTTTGTTTGGGTAGGTTTCTTTTGTTTTCTTTTACATAATGAATTAGCATAGGCAGAGTCTGTCAAATCTCTATTTTCTGCCAGTCTTTGCATCAAGATAAGGGCTGTCGTTCAGCTACAAGGGCATGACTTCCTGTAGTGAATAATTTAGTTTATATGTCTCATTGCAGGAAAGGATTCCCAGCTGAGATTTGTAAGTAAGAACGTTGTATAGTCTTGCATCTAAATATGGAACACTAGCATCAATCTCTGCAGTCTCCCTGTTTTTTCACATCCTGCTCTGGCCCTGGCTAGTTTAACTGGTTTCTTGCTCAGCTGACAATCTTCTGAAAATATATTTCTGAGCACTTCATGAAAAGCCTGTGTGCTTAAACTGGAAAAGAATGTCCTCTAGAAATAGACTGTTTCAGGGAATTATAGCAAAAGACTAAGACAAAAAAGTCAAAAATTCCTTCAGTACAAATCTGAGTAAACTGTAGCTTCTCTTGCAGATTCCAGAACTAAATATCTCCTTTGCATGATATCAGGCTTCCAAATATCCTCAACATATTATCTTTGGGGCTTTTGTCAAAAAAACTTCAGTCGTGACCGTTAATGAGACAGGCATAAACTGATCCTTTCATACTGTCTTAACCAAAACCTTGTTTCTCGAACACGAATTTATTAATCTCATTCAGTTCAAGGATTCAATTATAATCTGCATATTAGAAGGATAGTTTTCTTTGGTCCCTCTGCCGCCCACAGAGAAAGAAAAAAGTTGCTCCAATAATGTTTTTTTTTTTAGTTAGGCTTCTGTTCTGAAACTCCTTCAAGCTGTCCTCTCCAGGTATGATAACAGAAGAACACTTACCTCTTCACTTACTCATGGCTCGAATTAGGTATTTGAAGGCCATCAGCACTAGTATCCCTTCTATTCCTACGACTTCATTTCCAGATCCTTAAAAGCAATACAACAAGATGGAGCAAAACATGGGGGGGAAAAAAAAAAAAGAAATAAAGAAAGCAAAGAAATTAAACTAAACACTTTAAAATACTTGGATTTCTTTTCAAAAAAGTAGACAATTAAAAATATATGAAGAAACTTATGAAAAAAATGCCTGAGCCGGGCTGTTGGAGAAGATGGCCTCCAGACGTCGTTTCCAGCCTCAACCATTCTATGATTCTGTGACAGCAATTAAAAAGTAAGTTAGTTTGAGAGACAAATAGCAGATTCAAAGGACATGGAATCAAATTAATGATCATACTCTGTAAAAATGTCATAAAACACAAATTAATGAACAGAGTGGTTTTCTATGGATTTAAAGGTTCCCTTCCCACCTCACCCTTACCTACAGTTGACATAAAATTAGAATAAATTGCTTTATGTAGAGATGATTATTGAATCTGAAATTTAAAGGAAAACTATCTGTTTGGTTTAAATATATATCACAAATAATCTCTTAGCTCTAGGATGAAATTCCTATTAAAAACCAAAGAGAAACTTATCCCTCACCACCTTACCAGTTCAGAATACCTTTTAATCTTGTGATCACTTACATGCACTTTATATAAAAGAAACTCAGATTCAGGTCTGAGCTCTAATTAATGATTAATTCAATCAAATGAAGCACCTGCAAAAGGTGATATTAAGAGAGATCATACAAATAGTCTCACATCATTATAATTTCACAGATACTAAGAAACATACTTCTTTGTTTTATTAGTATATGATGAAAAGTATCTCTTCTCTTGTTACTCCAGATATTAATTTTCATTTTCTTTAAAATTATGTTAACATGCACTAACTGCATAATGTAATCAGAGAACAGCATTACTTCAGATAGTATATTAAAAAAGAGAAAACAAATATATTATTCTAGGTGAGAATATGACATTTATTTTCTAGTGTGTTTAAATATTGCATTGCCAAAACATATCTGTAATCTCTCAACTGGTGTTTGCACTTTTTATATTAGACCAAATACCGCATTTTTTAAACTGTGTGCCTCTAGTTGACCATGAACATAATTTTCATATATTTTTGACAAGTTCACTGCCTTCCAGGCGACCAGTGAGTGCAAGGGCTGTTTTTCTTCATATTTGTCATTCACTTTGCACATGACTTCTTTAGAAAATGTTTGTTTCATTATAGAAAAGAAAAAAGAAAATCTTTAAAATATTCATAAGCTTAGAAAACTTTTTTCCCCACTTCTGACTATGTGACAACAGTCTGTTTTACAAGTTACCTGTAATATTTAATGCTTCATTTATTAAAATGTACTTTAAAAGCAATTTTCTATTTAACACTTTGGGTAATTACAGTGAGAAATGATTGATAACAACATTTGATATTAAATATTGTACTGCTAATCACCATGCAATCTTGCATGCAGTTATTCATTAGTTACTTCTTTAATTTGAATAGCTGACAATTTACATGGAATGCTTCAGTTATATGAATTATCATATTTTTATTCCCAAGAGAAGCCCTGCACTTCATTAGAACAAAATCATTCACATTGCTATTCTTTCATTTTTCAAGAGCGAAGTACTTTGATTTGAAAGTTCGGTAGCTGTAGTCAGGCAAAATATTAAGTTCCTCATTGTCAAATAACGTTGTGCAATACTTGTATAGTACAAAGGCACTTCTGGAATAAACAAAGTCACATCGTCATACACTCTTCTGACAATAATAAACAGTTGATTGTGGTCTCCAAGAGAACTTTGTACTTCTGTGTCTTATTCTGGAAAATGATGCCATGCTCCCCAATATGTTCATAGTATTAACTGCTAGAGTGGCATTAGATGTCATTTACTTTGTAGATTGCTTCATTTTATCACTCAGGGCAGAACATAATGTTTTCACATTTAGACATATATATGAATCATAGAATCATAGAATCATAGAATCACCAGGTTGGAAGAGACCCACCAGATCATCGAGTCCAACCATTCCCATCAAACACTAAACCATGNCTCCAGCCCCTTCACCAGCCTTGTCGCTCTTCTCTGGACACGCTCCAGAGCCTCCAGACATTTTAATCTGTTAAGTCTTCCAAAAAGAGTGTAAATACAAAATATACTAAATCAGTTTCATTAATGGCAGTTAAAACTGTTTTTTAAGTAACTTGTAGTAATTTGACGGAGACAATATATTCCTTCTGAAATATAGAACCATCTGTTCTATATTACCTTATATGGTAATACAGTGATGCACTCACTCCATAAAAACTGTGCTTAAAAATGTTATTTCTATTCTACGGTCAACGTAAAAGTATTTGCTCATTCACACATATAAACAGATAGTGAAAGAAATACATATAGAGTTGTATTACATACTTCTCTACACAAAAATTTGGCTCTCAGAGCATCAGTTTTATGGACCTCTGAAATTTACCCCACATCTCAGCTCTTGCTAATTCATTGCTGTTTCACAGGCAGTAAGTGCTTGTCTCTTCTCCATATTGCACAAGAGCTAATGACCTTATCACTGCCCTCCTTGTTAACTTCCCTCCCTTGCTACAGTGCTAACTTCTCTTTCCTCTCTCTGCTCTCTCTAATTAACATAATGAAGTTAGAATATTTGTGCCTAACTTGTATCTAGCTTGAAGTTTTCTCATGCTGTTTTCTACTGCCTTTGTTTCAGATGGCTTCTGTAGCTAAAAACTGTCAGGGTTTTCTGTTTCTGGGAAAGAGAAGCTCATCAAGAGTGTCTGAGAGATACAATAAGGACAACACATGAAAGGATACTTTGGAGAAATATGCTTTGTTCAGCTATGAGAATAGTAGTTCATCTTTTTAAATCAAATTCAGAGTCTATCGGGAACCCATTAATTAGTATTTGCCTGGCAAAGCTTTTGTATATGTGTACGGTTTAAGCAATTGAAATAATTTTGACTGATAGGGTAAGTATTTCAAAGAATTGGGTATTAACTATTGTTTCAACTCATAATAACTTTAGCTATTTTAAACATATTTTCATAAGCATCTCAGATGTACAGGTAATGTTAGTGTGGTACATTAAATTTCTTTTATTCTTTTGACCCATATTCTATCTATTCACCATGAAACTATTATTGACATTAAACTCTCAGGGTAGTATTAAATATATCACTCATTAAAAATACTTCATTTATTTTATTCTCTTTATATTAATGTGTAAAATTAAAATTATTCTGTTGCACAAAGTAGCAGGAATCCCCTTACATTTTACAAGATCAATGCTGTAAAATCACATGATTCACAGAAACAGAATTTCTAGTTTAGTGAGAGGCTGTGATTTCTATTTTTATGGCAGAACATGAAACTTATCACTAGTTCTCTTACCAAGTACTTCATTAAAATATCCATATACTCACGTGCATAAATAGAACTTTATGGGCTTTTTAATTAATTTCTACAGTCTCTCATTAGTTTCTCCTCATCCTATATATCTGGAATTGCTAGCATTGAGAATACAGAGACACTACTACAACAGCAGCAGAAGGATGAGGCAAGAAGTGTTCTTCTCCATGCATATTAGCATAATGTAGGAGTAGCTTCCCCAGGATATCAGCAGAATCTCAGTGAAGTGCCCAGAGGAAGAAAAAAGGAAAGAAATTTTGCAGTTCATAACCTTTGGGCATGGTTTAGAGATTGGTGGGAATGGTTGGACTCGATGATCCCTGGGTCTCTTCCAACCTGGTGATTCTATGATTCTATGGTTCTAAAACTTTATCAAAAATAATCATTGCTCTCCATTTTTTCCCCTAGAAAAGAAAAAAATCCTCCCTCCATGCAACACTACCAATTTTCTCTTCATCTCAAGCACCAACAAGGTATAAACAGATTGTGTTCTGACCTATTATTCTGTGACTCCATCCTACACTCCTTGCTTATCAGTCTCTTAATACCTCCTCTTCTAAGAAAACTTTGGTGCAATTATAAGAATTCTTATTCTATAGGTTGGAGTCTTTTTTTATTTACATGATTCACACATTTCTTTAAATGTAATTTTTGGGCTTTGTAAGCCTGAACTCTCTTATTTCTCATTTTCCTCTGTGTTTCCTCCAACCTGTCTCTCAAAATATTATTCTTCTCTCAGTTCTCACTTCCTATGTAATTGTGTAGAGGGCAGCTTTTTCCAGACTGAAGTCACGTCTTTGGGACATCAAAAAATGAAAATCTGTAGTGTAAAAAACATTATGTAAATACTCCAGCTAAATGGTCCCTTTTTATATTTTATCATGAGTTCACTGAACAAAGTTATACTTGTTTTGAAAAGTTAAACATACGACCCTCAATGGTTTACATAAATATCGGAATATCCATCTATGAACTTCTCCTGAAAAGGAAGATGTAGACAATAGCTTGAGTGTCTTCAGCTCTGAAATGCATATGTAACTTTACAGAAATGGCAGTTCATAATGGGTTCGGTGTTTTATATCTATGAAAGCTATGTGCAAAGGATTCTTCTGGGACAAGGAGTGGGGTAAGGGTGGAAAAAAATAAAAGCAGAGATTTTTTAAAAAAATCTATTCTGAATGATTTGTCATAGAAAAGCAATGTTTAAGGTTTTAGCATGATGAGAAGTTAAATGTGAAATATTTCACGGACAATTGGAAAGTAAGAAAGATTTTAGGTGTACTAAAAAATATTTAATAATTTAAGGCACTTTTTTGAAAGGAAATGCTTTTATTTTATCCATGAGCATTTCTCTTTTTCCTTTTTTACAATTTATGTTTGATACCACTAGGAAGAGGAAAAAATGAGATGTTCAGATTCCTGTGTTTCTGGGTAAAGAACTTTGTCCCAAGACACACAGCCTTTTTTCTTCTGGTTATTTATCAAGATTTCAAAATGTATTTAAAAATAAAGCAAAGATAAGTGAAAAATCAGCTAGACTTTCATATTAACACATAAATATATTAGTTGATTTTTGAGTGGGTTGGTTTTTTTTTTCCTAGTACTGTTTGCAAAGTTCTCAACCTTTCTTAGCTACAAGATCTACAAATATGTATTATGAAAATAGAAACTTCCTTTTATTAGTAACAAAAAAGAAATTTAGTGTAGGGATTGAAAGACAATTTGACTTCTAGTTTAAAGTAAATGGTACCTCTATATCTATTAATGATTTCATGCTATCAACATGAACAACCAGATTCTGTTAAATTACAGGTACACCTTGTTTCCAAAATCTCTATTCTACCTTTAGCTAGGTAACTATAAATATAATCTCCAGACCTATTGTTTCTTTCATTCTATTGTTCATTTTGGATCATGACTACAAATATGACAAATCAAGCTTTATGCTCTCCTTTACAATTTAGGATTTTTAAGAGGGTAATATCCTAAAATTTTATTATAGAATTATCACACAATGGTCAGATGAACAAATCCAATAGTAGAACATAACTGGGAAGGTTTCCAGAGAAATCATTGACAAACCCCCCTACCTCAACAGAAAAGAACAAGTAATTGATGTCTGTAGGATTGTAGATGGTCTATGTCATCTCTGAACAATTCCATTATGATAACCAAGTAGTTACCTGAAAAATGCTACAAATCTTAAAATTATCTTCTTCAGAAAACTTTAAACACTTTGCCTCATTCATTGCTGAGACCTGTACACTGCCTTTTTCTTTCCTCATCCTTCTTTTTTTGCATCAGCCTATTGATCTTGGTACTGTATGTTCTATATTTCATTTTTTGTGTTTGCTAAGCTTATTAAATGCTTCGGTAAAACATGATCCTACAAATAAATAAAAAATAAGAAGATAGCCTTTATCTACAGATAGCATACTTTACTCAGCCTGAAAATAAAAAACAAACCCAGAGGATTATTATGATGGAATCATTTTTTTCACATTCTTTGTTTTTAAGAAATATGTTCTCTTTTATATGATATGGTGCACTATCTGTAAAAACTGGCATCATCCATTTTATATAGAATCATTAGTACTTCTTATGTATTTTACTAGATAAAGTGAATGCCATACTGTCCCTGATATGTTTAAATTTTTAGATTACAGTCTTGGACATAAAGGAGTTTTGGTTTGGGGTTTTTTTTCAAGACATATATTTTGAATGGTTCTGGAAGTTTAAAATTAAACAAGTCACTTGAATTCAATGTTGCAGCTCTAAGGCTTTCATTACCAGGGCTCCAGACTTAAGATTGTTTGACTGAGAATTTCTAGCTGCTGAATAAGTGATGCCTATTGGCATAAGAGTTAAAGCATTTGCTTGATTTTATCCCAAGACATTCTCCTATCTGGGTAAAACACAGCCTTAACTAGGCAAGCAATCCTGTATAAAAAAGTCTCCACTCTCCCTGTTGTACCTATTCTATCTTATTTTAGTAAGAAGGAACGTTCTCCTCTGAAAAGCTCATAGCAAACACAAGCATAAACAATAAAAACCAGATTCTAATCTTGTTATTACTCTATACTATACTTTTCTTTTTTTATTATTTCTTTCCAGTGGAAAATAAATTCACTAAACACACTTAAAATTATCCTCAGTGGCATATTTTACTTTTTTCATGGGAGACTTTCTCTTCTAGGAACAGGACTCATGGGGCATGATACTCCATTGCCAGGGCCCTCTTTTTCACCTTTTTAAAAAGGGGGAGGGGGGGGGAAGAGTACTGTAATAATATTATTTCACGCCAGCTGTATCTAAGTGTAATTCCCTTTGCTGGTGAAGATAAAAGTTGACCAATAGAAATGTTTTCAATGAAAAGTAGGATACCATCATCTCCCTTTCACAGGCAAAAATCTGCTTTTGACAGCAGAAATTGTTCCAAAAGTAATATCCATGGTCTTATTCCTGCTAGATATTTTAAATTAATGATAAGAAAAATAAATTTCTTTTTGTCAAGCCCCACTGACCACCACATTGATTTCAAAATCACAGACTCATCTCAGAACAAAGGTGTAATTGGTACCCAGCTGCCTAGTCTGAACTTGTTCTATGCTTGTTAATAAATAATTGTGACATATAACTATTCAGAGGGAGTTCAACTTCCATGAATTACAACTAAATCAATCAGCTTACACTCCTGTACATTCTTGATACTATACAAATTTTTGACTTTGGAGTATTATGTTACAACAGAAATAATTGGAAAGTTTCGCAAAGTGGCCTGCGCAGAAACTGGTAGTAGAGGACCTACAACCAGTCAGAAAAGCAAAAATAAAGGATTTAGGCTGAAAATGCTCTAGGTGTAATGGAAGTATACTCATCTAAACTGATACCTTTCAACATGCATATCTAGATGGGTTTAACTATTATTTCACATTCACTACTGACTTTTAAACTAAGTGTTGTAACCTTTGGAATCAAATGAGCTCTTAGCAGGCTGAATGAGGCTTTGAGCAACCTATCTAGTGGATGGTGTCCCTGACCATGGCAATGAGGTTGGAACTAGATAATCGTTACGGTCCCTTCCTGCCCAAACCATTCGATGATTCGACGATTGTATTGACTTGCAACTAACATGTTAATAAGCACTATATCACATTCTCTAGCAGTATGTAGGAAAAGGTAATTGAAAACTAAGAAAAAAAAAACTTGTTTAGTTGAAATTACTGTTTCTCTCATCGTGTTGAAATTATCAGCTCCTGAGTCAAAAACATGTTTGAAATTGGCAAATTAGTGGTGAGAGTCTGAAATTTCTTGTTAAAATGACAGTCATTTTGGGGGGGCGGGGAAAAAAAACTGTTTTTAAAACTGAGTACAAAAATAACAGGGTGGGACTCAGATTTCCAGGTCAAATCTGGACTTACTGCATGGGTAAATGGTTGTAGAATAGAAGTAATCTTAGCAAAACACTTATGTGCTTTGAGATCCTTCTTTGAGGAATTAATTATTCTTTGTATTAGCATCTGTATACATCAATGACACCATGTTCGATGACTTGCTCTGCTCTATACAGCTGGAAGATGTGAAGAGAAAGGCATCATATGCTATCCAAAAGACTTTCTCTGAATAACATAAGACTAGGCATCAAAACCACAATAATACTTGTTTTGTTGTGCTCATATCACAAGTACTCTGGTTGGACTATGTAAAATGAAGGGCACAGATTTTCAGGGATCACACTACTTTGCAAGGCTTCAAAATTGAGCACAGATGTGGTTTCAGAGAAGTGAGAAGTAACTGGTTGCTGGTATCCTTTAAAATTATGTAATATCAGTTCTCGTAGTATGGTAGAGAATAGGGACATAGAGACACAGGTGAGAACCTTAGAATGTTTTCTTCAGTGTACAGGGATGGTGAATCCTCCATTGAAGGAGGAAAGTAATGAAAATATAAATTAAAAACAATGGAGTAACTAATCAAGCAGGAAATAATGGAGAATTATTACTTACAGAGGATTGCATTGTTGAGAAAGTATCCGTAAAATACAAACAGCATTGCCTTCCACTTACAGTGTAGCAGAATGGCTTAGATGGTATAGCAGCCTAACTAATGTAACATGACAAAATAATGTGCTACTATACTTTGAGGAACTCATTGATGTCCCTGGTATGCTGTCTTGTGTTAATCAGTCAGGAGAGAGAAAATCATCCCCCACACTAAGTCAGTCATTGTCTCTGTGCTTCTTCTGACTCAAGTCATGCTCCCCAAGAACTACATAACTATTTTTTTGCATAGTTTTTTCAAGTTCAGATTGTCAAAAATAATGAGAGGGTTGTGTTTCATCATATAGGACTGATGTTTTTATTGCATGAATCTGAAGGTGTGTGTTAAATATCCTAGCATACAAGGTTGTGCAAGACCTACTGGGGGAACTTTGGAAAACTGTATAGTGAAAAAGGAACCAAATCCAGTGTAGGATCATTCATAGTGCTTTCAGGAGCAGTTCTTGAAGTAAACAATGCCTGGAAGTGTGCTCAGGATTTGTCTTTGAGAGAGTTCATTGAAGAAGTCTGAGGGAGTAAGCTGACAGCTAGTCATAGTGGATGACTGGGGATCACACACTTACTTATTGCCTGGCTCTTCAGCAGCCTAGACATGCCTTGACATTTAGAAGACCATGAAATATGTTATTTAACTTCCATATAATTATTAATTTTGGCTCCTTGGAAATGGTTATTTCTATTAAATACATGAAAAAACAAGTTAGTGAAGTATATTAATTACTCGCCTTATTTAATTTTTTTTAACTATATAAAGAAAGAGTTTGAGTATAACGTCACATATCCAGATGGTCATCAAGACAGTGGGAAACACCATTTTCCCCTTGGATATCAGCCAGTCTAGAGTCACTCATTCTTGCAGACTTTTCTGCTTACTCACATCAGTTGGACTGATCAGCTGCTGCTAGGTCTGGGCTAGAGGAAGAACTTCATTTTCTGTTGGTTTCTCTGCTCTTCTGTCTCATTTGATTCCAGCCTCATCTTTCATCTGTTATGGAATAAGAGAAACCCCATGATTAGAACATCCTGACAGCATTTTGCATGATTTTCCATATCATTAATTCCAGCTTGGATAATCTTCATTGCAAATACAGGGGAGGGGAACTGGAGGAGGGGGAAGGGAAGGAAAGGAGCAGAGGAATTTAGTTAGAGGTTTTATAAAAATATTTTTAATATATGTTCCTATCATTATTTCCAGAATGCAAGCCTTTACCTGTGCTAGGGAGTATTTAAAAATAACAGATCTCTTCTATGCCAAAACTGATACCTGATTTTTGCACATAATATGCAGATGTTGAATAAATAAGTTTGAGTGAAGGTCATAATTCTGATGGGACTGGTTTACATCAATTTTAAAAGGTTCCATAAATAAAACTTCTCTAGGAAAATATCATCTTGTGTGGATAATTTTAATTCTTTTAAAAACAGAAAAATCTATGCACAGTACTAGGGAAGGAAAAAGAATAGTAGTGGTTAGTGGAATGTCAGGTTTTTGTTGTCCTGGGTTAGTGCCATGTGATAAAATTAAGCAGTTCCTATTACTAATAATGATCTTTCCTGATTCCAGACATCCTGTAGATTCTCTTTTCTTAATGTATCTTCCTTGCTCCCTTCTTCCATTCAGGAAGAACTTGGACAATGCACTCAGACACATAGTGCAGATTTTGGGATTGTGCTATGCCAGGATAGGAGTTGGACTCAATGATCCTTGTGAGTCTCTCCCAACTCAGGTTATTCTGTGGTTCTGTGACTTCTCTAAGCTAACTAGAACCATGTCAACCCAAGTCCAGGAAACTCTTTCTCTAATTTAGTAATGTGCTCAAAGAAACCTTCTGCATCTTAGTAGGGCCTGTTACATTCAGCATAACTCCATCCCAGCTCTTTCATGTCGGATGGACCTAATTAATATAGCTATTTTACTGCATTTTCCAATCCAATTAGATTTATGTATGTTTGTTTATTTTGGGTTTGATTTTTTTTCCATTTGTGCAGAAACCACATCAATAATAAATAGAATAATTATGGGAAAAGGTGAAGTATGAAAACTATTCTCCTGGTGGATTGTTTATTTAATTACACCAAAATGGTCCATATTCCATTATTGTTATTTCCATATATTTCAAGTCATATTGCATATGTTAGAGGTTTGATTCCAAACCAAAGCTGACAGGATTTTAACAGTAGTCTTGAACTGAAATTACCTTGCTCATAATGAATAGATATAACAAATAGTCCATTTTAACAAGTGTGCCACACCTCCTGCTTAAACAAAATTCCAATCATAAATTCTTCTGAGACAAAGCAATCTCTGTTGATGAAAGCATCTTCATATGTATAGTGTTTGACTGCGGCTTAAGGAGATTGTAAGCCTAGAAATTCAGAATACATGGTTAGGAAAATAAATGAGCTATACAGTTATACACATTTTTCTTTCAAAGAAAGTAAAGGAGAACAGAATAAAGCCAAGCATAAGATTAATAAAATCAACATGAAACTAAATAATAGCTCCAAAATGATAAATTAGAAATATTTGCTTCATGTATTTGTATATCTCAGTGGGTTTCCTTTCAAAATTAAAACCCAAATCAAAACCTACTAAAATAGAGAAGAAAAATGAATGCCTTGCAAGCAATAAAAACTCTGACCTGACATATAATCTCAAAAGGAAACAATAACTATATATTCATGTGAAAAGAACAATTTCCTTATATTTATGAACTGAGAAATATGATTGAAAGCAATGCCTTACAAGGCTTTCAACAAGCAGCAATCATCTTGCAGAGAAGTAATGTAATTTGTGACAGCTGCAATATGGACTATATTTTTTATTTCATTTTCTTAAAAATACCTACAGAACAAAGCAAGCTATTCTTAATTATAATACCAAGCCCTATAATAATTAACTAGGAACAAGAATGAATATCCTAATATATTTTAGCAGTTCCTGCCTCCTTCATACATTGTTATGGTGAAACATTCAGAGAATCCAGACTGGTTGAAGTTGGTAGGGACTTCTAGAGGTTGTCTAAGTCAACTCCCCTGCTCAAGAAGGGTGAATTTGAACAGGTTGCTCAGAACTGTATTCAGTCATATTTTCAACATCTCCAGGGATAGAGACTTCAACCACCTGTCTATACAACCTGTCCCAGTGTTTAATCACCTACCCCCAGCACAGTATTCAGTATATCTTATTCCACAGCATGTAAAATGAAGAGTAATCAAACTCAAAGGCACTAAAGGTAGATTATGTTAGTTAAGGTTCTTGGTTTATATTGTATGCCTCTGAATCACAGTTAATGTCAATTTTAATCACAAAAACTTCTAAGTAAATAAAACATAATTGTAAAGAGGGAAGATCATGGTTTTCCAATAATTTTTACATTCCCTTTTTCTTACAGCTGTAACATTTTTTGTCTGTTTACTTTTATGCTTCTCCTCAAGATTTCATGTTTCTTTTCACTCTCTCCTTTCCTCACTTCTTTTCCTCACTCTCACTCCCCATTGTACTTTATCACATTCCCTCTTTGTTGAGGAGCTCTCTGTCTTTCAGTTGCCATTGTAATGACAAGCATTTTGAAAGCATTTTACAAAAAGGATTTACTTCAGAATATTTCCTAAGCTGTATAGATATGTACATGTCAGAATGATGTCTCTTGCTGTCATTCCTCTGCCACTGTGGTATCCTATACCTTAACATATAGCTCCTACAAACTGAGCTTTTCTTATTTAATCCATTCATAGCCTATTATGACATCTCCTTGATCTTCTTCCTTTACTTTTTTTTTCCTACTTTATGCATATTTTAATGGAAAATTAATGTAAAATTCCTTCCCCCATATCATAGTTCTTCAATAGATTGTATTCTTTTCTCACCACTTTCATTGTGCATCAAATGTAAAAGCAGTGGAGAAATCTATTTCTTACAGATACATCAAATGCTTCAAACTTACCCTTCCATTTTTATACAATGCAGAGGGTTTAAATACTGTAGCTTCCCTGGGGGAACTATGCAGAAACTCTGCATAATGCTTCAGAAGTGCGGTAAAAGTAACGTGGTTGAGTTCTACTCCTTAACAAAGTTTCTAAATATTCTGCTTCTCTCCTAAGTCTTATTCAAGAAAAACAGTTGTGGGTTCTCTTTTTTCTTTTGTTATAGAGAGGGAAAGAAGGGGGAAAATAGGGGTTTTTGTTTGTTTTGTTTTATATACACACTAATAACTTTGGACATATTTTTTTCACCTTAGACAGACTCTCTCTTTGCTTCCTGTTCCACAACAACCTGTCTTCTAGCTGCTCTATTGCCCTTCAGTCCCTTCTTTCCTCATTGTAAATGGAATGCAGATTGTGTGGGATAAAATTCAGCTGATTCAAATAAGTATTTGGAACTTAAATTAAGCTGTAGAACTGGGCTCCTTTTCATTTCTCTGTGTACCCACATGCAGACCCACATGCAGAAATAAAAAAAGCACATTACAGGTTTTCTGTACTTTCTCCCACAACAATTGTTTATCCCTTACACAAAAAATATTATCAGTTGTAACAAAGGATTGGTTGTATTTAGCTTTAGTTTCCAAAAGCTGTGCACTGAATCTGAGCTACATAGGCTGGAATCCTCTCATCAATGAAAAGAAATCCTGAGAATAGTTTAGATGAGATGATAATCCCTGTAGCAGTTTCCATACCTTCATTGACTACCTGAGCTTGTTTGGACATAATGCTGAATTACTACGTGGCTAGATAGAAAAAAACCCTGTGTTTATTATATCCAGACACAACATTAGTGTTCATTGTTTACTGTATTGTACAGTTATTCTAGGTCATTCTGTAGCAAATTCCAGGGTATACTACCCAGGGAGAGAAAAAAATAGGAAAAATGAAAAGTATTATACTACCTATATGTATGTAAAAAGACAAGATAAACATAATTTATTCTACCTCTTTGATTCCATCTATTCCCTGCAAAGCTGAACTTTATATATATTTAAATCCTAACAAACAAATTTCTCATTGCCATCCTAATCCTACGATCCTTACAGACTTCAAACTACTGTCAATTTCAAGCAGCTAAGGTCCTGCAATAAGAAGCTGAAGAGCATCCCATCCTTTCCAGAGCCTGTCTCACTTGGACAACAGGTCTAGTTTCTTACATGTTGTTTTCTGGTTGTACACTGTAATGTGCAACAGTGTATATTCTGGATTGACATGACCAAATTCAAGCCATTTTAGGCTAAATGGAGACAAACCAGAGATGTTCTCCTACAAAGAGTTTTCCATATGTTGAAGAATTTTGTTTGGTTTGTTGTTTTATTTCCACAATAAAGTCTTTTGGCTTAACATTTGGAAGTTAAGTGGTTTAACACCAACAGATAATCTGTGTGAAATATATTGTGTATAAAAATAACAACCCGTACAGACCCTTAGTAGCAGCTGTCATCTAAAAATATCTCCACACAAAATTACTGCTTTAGTGAGACATAGAGAACTGGACAAAAGGGGAAGAAGCAGTTTCTCATGCATGAAATTAAGTTTCTATTTAAGAAATAAATAATGTTTCTTAATTTTAATATCTCCATTTGATTATCTAATTATAATCAAGCCAAACAGGAATGAATACTATAACCTTTAGTTCTTAACAAAAAATTTAGTTTTATGAATTTATTTTACTTATACTGGGCTAGCTCTTAACAGTGAAGTACCAAGGAGTTTACAATATAATTAAAGCAGAAATCTTGAAAGTAAGTTGGAAGTATATAACACCTTGTAAAGCACACAATGGTTCCTAAAATATCTATGAAATTTTGCAAAGCCTTAGAAATGCCCTATAGGTCATGTTGCTTTTATATCATTCTTAAAAGGAAAGTATTACATTTTTAGTGAGAATAAAACTTTTTATTTCTGTGGCATATATCTTCTAACATAATAAACACATTTTACCATTCCCTAAGGCGTCAGTGTTATTTTCTAAGAAAGAGGCAATACTGAGGTTGATTTTTTTCTGAAAGGTCTGTAAATTCTGAAACATATGTAGTCTGGGAAAATTGATGCTGAGGATTTTATATCATGTATATAATATTTGAATTTTAAAGACAGTAGAATCCTTTCATTTACTGCAGAGATTTATTTTCTTTTGAGCATTTTGGATGTCATATATGCTTTCCACATCTTCCCCTATACATATATTTTTTTATATTTTCCAGATATCTAAAGAGTCCATAATCTTAATTTTGTAGGTTTTTTCTGTTTATCAGATCAAGACCTCGTAGGGGGACAAATTAGACATAATCTTGTTATTTCAAAAGGACTGAAAAGTTCTCTAGGCTTATATAGTTAAGAAAAATTCCACCAAATTCACAATGGTTTGCAACCAAGAGAAACATTGTGCATGAGAAAAGACTCTTTGAGTGTTTTAAAAACCAGTATGTCACAAAAAGTCTTCCATAAATATCTCTAGTTCTTTATTAAGCATAACATTTTTGCCCAATTCCTCTCATTGAGAAAATATACATTTTACTGTAACACTTGTTAACTCCACATGACATTAAAATTGCAGGACATTTATTGTTGTGCATGCACAAAATATTGCTTATTTTAAAAAAATACATTCAACAATTCATCACTTGTAGAGTTAGTCATCACATAAGTATTGTAACAGAAACTCTCCAAGACAACTTCATTGGATCTGCAAAGATAGAATTGGTGTGAGAAAGAAAAGCAAAAATGTAAGAAAAAAGTTGCTTAAGAAGAGTTGGTATTTAAGGAGACAGAAAGATCCACAACATTGCACACAAAGAGATGGTTCCTTTGTGATGTACACAATGTACTAAATGGTGATATCTAGGAACAATTGCAAACTCGAGAGTCAAGTATCACAGGACTAGGACATCTGTAATAATCTCAAGACCTCCTTTAGTATATTACACAGGAAAGGATTCAGAAAGATTATTCATTTTGAGAGAACAATCTCTGCAAAACATACAGTGGAAGCTGACCTGTAAAAGTCTCTGTGATCAACTATTAGTGTGTCGATATTGAGGTGCTGTGGGAATTGGAATAAGAAGCACAGTATTCATTAAGATGAGCCTGAATGAGAATGTATGGAATACAGTATGTGACATTTTACAGTTTAGTACATCACACTGCAAAACTCTCATCATTTTTAAAGACCGTAAGAACTGAATGAATGCTGACATTTATCTAAATTCTCCTACTCTGAGAATATTTATACTTGCACTGCCTAGGATAAAAATGCCTAATAGATAGAAACCTTTACTTTTGTTCGACAGTTGCTAATGGTCTAAGATTAGTAAGAAATTTACTATGGGTATTTTATTACTTAATTGCCAGCTGTAGCCATTTTCTAACCCACAATGCAATAACTGGCTCAGAACTAGCTGTTTGATTCTGATGCATTCCCTATGTTCCTTCATTCTTATTTAGATTTATTTTTCCACAAGAAAGTAGCAGGTGATAAGTTACAGCATAGTAACATGCTAGATCTACTAAACTTTTATTGCTCTTTTATGCCTGTCTTCTGCCAGCTAATGGTACTCAAAGGGCTGGCAATGGTAATCATCACCTTCATATTTTTAAAACAATGAAGACTCCTTCATGTCTATCCACAAAAGAAAGCGTGTTAGGATAAATGTACTTGTTTCCAGTATGTAAATAGCTTTCACCACTACCATATAAACATTGTCATTATTATACTTCAACAAAATGCTCATTCGATGAAGGCAGTTTGGCAGTGGAGAAGTTGTTGGATATGAAATAATTAGTCACAATTATTTGCAATTTATTTACAGTAACCAGTAATATGTTAGGTGCTACACAGATATAAGAAACTTGTCCAATAAGGAGGTGTTAATAGCAAAGCTGTTCTCTTCCTAATTCTGCATTTGGGATGGTGGTTATTTTATTTCTGTGTTTTAATCTAGTGACTGCACAATATATGGTTCTTGAAAATCCTAAAGAAGATGAACTGAAATGCAGATGGCTTATTTTGATAGAAGTAAATATCTATTGTTATTTAGGATGAACATGTTAGGTAGATATGACACAGCACCTATTTCAGAAGAAACTAGAAGACACACTAGATAAAACATGGATCATTTCAAGTGGCAGTAGATGTTGTTTCCCTGAAGCCACTATAAATACTTAAAACCTTTTATATTTATTATGATTATTAGAATAAGTCCAGACTCTAATCATCATGTTAGATGCCTAAATAGATGGCTAAATTTCTGACTTTCACCAGTAAAGGATTCACAGTTGGTCAGAACCTGAAGGATGATCTTCCAAGACTTTCTCCATATAATGAGATTCCCAGAGGAAAGGGGGGGGGGGGGAGGAGGAGAAGAAAAAATGAAAATCAAAGCCCTTTTAGCACAGTATAGTGGAGTTTTACTAGACTATAAACTAAGATAATGCATATTTTTAAAACACAGAAATCTCCAGGTCTTATTTCAGTTGCCTAAGCAACAAAGATAGCTAAGTGGCTGAGCATACCCAGGTGCCTTGTCTAATTTCAAATGTTATGGAGCATTCTGTCTACCCCACCTGTCACTCTAGAAGGCCATGGGTAACCAGGAGGTCTAGTGACATTTTAAATTTGGAGTCTTGACTGGAATTAAACACTGATGTGAACTGAATTAAGCATTAACCTACTATACCAGGCACAATACAAAGGAGGAAGGGTTTATAAAATATTTTCTCCTGGCAGACACATTCTTTTCAAACAAGTCTTTGCTCCTGTACAGGTGTCAGTCATCTCAATGGCTTTAATAAGTACAATAAACTCTGCAGTGCCCTGACCAGTTCCCAGGAGGTCTCTCTGCACCAGCTTGAGGCCTGACTGCCTGACCTCTGCCAATGTTGCCCAAGACCCCCACACCTCTTAGCAGTTTGTCTGCTTCTGCAAGAGCTGTGAATTCCTAGATCTTCCAAGGATGGATCCACGAGTTTTTGCACACATTTTGAAGCTCTTCAAGTTTCTCCAACTGAAGAAGCTGAGTTACATGGGAGAGAAAACCTCTCCAGGGGTTTCTTCTTCAATTAGCAAAATATTCAACTTTAAAATGAATATGTCAAATGTGCTCCCATTTACTTCTGTCTTCTTCATTGTAGAATGTAAAGCATCTATAAATGGATGCATGAAGCCTTATAGATTGAAAGGCACAGAGATGCTGCAGTGATAAAGGGAGAATACAGGAAAGCTAAAGCTGCATTAGTAAGTCAGTGGTGTCTGTACCCAGAAGCAGAGGAAGAGGCATCCATACTGATCAACATCAGACAGCTTTAGAAAAAAGAGATGATAAAGCTGCAAGTGATGTAATTCCTGAACTAAAGGCAAGGACTTACATTTGAGTAATCCATTCTGAAAGGACCACTTTGCCTGATAAAGCAGCCCCAATGACTTTATGTGAAACAAAGTAGGAACTAATTAGACACCCAAATAATTTATACAAATTAAGCAAAAGCCAAAACTCTAAAGGAGGTCATTAAATTAATTTGAAATTTGTATTTCATTTAAGAGGCCTGGAGACATGCCTATGGCAGGATATGTCCCTCATCTAGACTGTTGTACTCTATTCTGTGAACCCAATGGATCCTCAAATAATTCAGATGTTACAAGTTCTATAAACTAAAAAAACCAACATAATGGATTCACTGTTTCTATTTGTATTCCTATTTATGATATTCATTCAACTAGCAACAAAAATGTTAAGGGATTATTTGTAGAAAAAAATTGTAGTTAAGGAAACAAGCAGAAAAAAAAATCACCATCTCTTTTCCAACAAGGGTTTAATTTTGATGTTAAAGATACTGTTGCAATGGTACAGCTAGATTGTGGCCCAGTTTAAGTTTGGATAAAAGGATGTGTCTTTAAGTACCTCTGCAAGGAAGCATCCAATAACCACTATAGCTCAAGATAGAATCATTTACCATAATTTCTTCCGAGCTGATGGAAACAACTTACCTTGTGCTAACATATGTCTGTAGCAAATGGTAGTGATTTTTCTCACCTTTAGTCTTAGGAGTAAAGCCAAGACTTTATACATCCTTGTCTCCATCTCTAAGATCATTCATCTTCTGCTTTCTTCACAGCAAAATTCAGTGATGATTCTGATCAGCTCCCACACTCCTGCAATAACATCCAACGTAAGTTATGTACATGTTCTCACCAGGGCAAGCACTGGCAGTGGTTTTGGACTGTCAAGTCTTGTCAGTTGTCACTGATGTGAAGCAATTCTGGAATTTCCTGAAGAAATGTGCACTTAATCATTTTGTGAATTGGTTAAGTAGCATCTTGTTAAACCAGATAACCCTGTTATTTCTGAATTGAAAGAAAATTTTTGGAGACAAGATAAAGTCCAGAATTTTAAATTTGGCACAATATTTAGTTTGAAAGGAGAATACATTTATAACTGTCGGAAGAAAATGTGAAAAATTCTTTGAAGCTTTTTAGGAGAAAAGAAGGAGGAAAAGATAATCCTTTTTATGCAAAGGTGTGATAGCATAAGAGAAAAAGCAGTAGTTTTGAAAGATGAAAAGTACGATTTTTTCACTTTAACAGAAGTTAGAATATCTTCTTTTTATATTGGATAACATTCAAAATACAATTCCCCCAAAGTATTGACTTTTACCACAAAAGTACTAAAGTCTTGAGACATTGAATACTAAATTTATCCAATGTATTCCTAAGCTACTCATTTCTTTTTCCCCTCATACAGTGTTTTCTTGATTCGTATCATAGTAACTCCCAGAAATCCCACTGCACCACTTCCTAAAATCCCTTTTCTCAAACTCAGAACAAAAAAAAGTCATTTCTTACTCTCTTGTATCTGTTCTCCACAGCTTCCTTTGTATACCATTGCTAAGTATAGATCCTCTATACTGTAGATCTCTAATAAACTCATAAAATCTTTGGTAAAATCTTGCACTATGCAATTTGATGAAGTTATTTTTGGGCAAAGAATAAGATTTACTTAAATTCTGGACATCATCCCAAATCCACTGAACATTACCTGATGTTTAGTTATGGGTGCTTTTATTCCCTGACAAAGTAAAAAAAAAAACAAACCATGAATAAGATAAGACTGTTTTGGCAAATAGCTTAGTTTTAATCTTGTAAAGCTTTTACTCAATATTGAAAATATATATATGCACCTGCATATCTTTGTATATATATGTGAGTAGTATTATTAGGCCATAGATTCTTTCCTTTGGTACATTTTATTATGCTGCTCTCTGAAGCAGTAAAATTAGTTATGGAACTTTTATTGATGTTGATTATAGGGATGTCTGATTTCATTTAGCATTCATACTGCACAGTGAGTGTCTTTTATAAGCACCTTACTTTCACAGATGATTTGTCCCACTGTAAAATCATTAAGGATGTTCATTAGAATTTGTCACTTCGTTCCAGCAAACTAATACTTTTCAAAATAAAGGTTCAATTGTTTGTGTTTAATTTCAGTCATGTTTTCTTTTAGGCTTTAAGCCATTTTGGATTCAACATACTGCTAAGTGCCTCGGGGACTGCTTAGGTTGTAAGAAGTCTTTCATTACTATTCCTAGCTGTTGGTCAGAGTCATATTTAGAGCTACCTTGTTCCTGCTATCTTCAACGCCAGAATTCCTTCCTCCTAGTTTTTTAAATGATTCCTTGGAAATTGTTTCCTAGGTGTAGAGGAGACCTTAAGCAAGTCTTTTTTTTTTTTTTTAACTTATTAAGAAGTTGCATTAGAGCTCTCAGGCCCTTGAGATCTCTATCCCTGTTTTGGCCCTTGTAAATGGGTACACTTAAAAGTGGGTGAAAAATTGTGCAGAAAGATGAACTCAGCAAAAAGTAATCAATGGATCAATCTGGCATTCAGTTAAAATTAATTTTCCTTGGGGGCTGATATGAGACCTCATCTGTGGTCTCAATGATGTCACAGAATGGAACCTTAGTTTATGGATGACATCAGACCAGGTAAGCAGATGATATGCTAGAAAGATGTATCCCCTTCATGGTCAACTCAACAAGATGGAGGAACTTACTGACAACATGCATGAAAGTCAACTGAGATAAATGCAAAGTCCTGCAGCTGAACAGGAATAACTCTATAGAACTGCAGAGGTTTGAGACTGACTGGACAGAGAGCAGGTCTTCAGAAAAGGGCTTGAGAATTCTAGGGGAAAATATATTGAATATGAGCCAGCAGTGCACCTTTGAAGTTATAAGAGCTTTCTACACTTTGATCTGTAGTATTACAGGTATATCCAGAAGTTCAAGGGAAGTAACTTTTCACCTCCATTCTGGATTTGTGAGACTGTTTCTGGTGTACTGCATGAGGTTCTGGATCCCCCAATATGAGGCATCAAGAAGACAGGGATTCAAGCATATAACGTATTAGAAAAGGCTGAATGAATAAGGTTTAATCAATCTCAAGAAGGAAAAAAAAATGAGAGGAAAATTAGTTTCAGTCTTCAGATTCTCTGCAATGGAGAACTAAAAAGGTAAGATCATAAGTTTCAATAGGAGAATTTCTAACACATATAAGCAAAAAAGCTTAAAAACATTACTGGTCAAGCACCAGAAGGGCATGAGTTTTTGTGCAAGGAAGCACAGATGCAAAAGTGAATTTGGTTTGTTTGGCAGTGGAAAGTAGTTGTTATGGAATCTCTGAATTTACCTGAGCAACCTGATCTATCTTTGATATTAGCTTTGCTTTGAGGAGGGGCTTAAATTAGACAACCTCCAAAAATTGGTAATCCAGACCAAACTATTCTAGGACTCTATGGTACTATTGGTGGTACCTGTGGTGAGTGGACCTTGACTGGATACCAGGTGCCCAACAAGCTGCTCTATCACTCCTCCTCTCAACAGGGCAAGGTGGGAGAAAATAAGACAGAAGAAAACTTGCGTGTCAGGATAAAGGCAGTTCAATAAAGGAAAAGAAAAGGTCACACATGGAAGCAAAATAAAAGTAAAGATCCATTCTGCTTCTCATCAGCAGGTGATGTCCAGGTACTTCCTGGGATACAGGGCTTCAGTATATGTAGTGGTTGGTCCGGAAGACAAACATCGTAGTAATGAATGTTGTGGCTCCTCCTCCTTTCCTTTAGCATTTATTGCTGAGCAGATGTCATATGCTATGGAATATCCCATTTGGTTATTTTGGGTCAGTTGTCCTGGCTATGTTCCTTCCCAAGATATTGCCCATCTCAGCCTACTTGTGAAGAGGGAATATTGGAGAGACAGCTTGAAACTACACTAAAAATGCCAAGCCGCAGCCAAAACTCTGGCTTGCTATCAACCCCATTCCGCCTACCTATACAAAGCACAGAACTATGAGGGCTACTATGGGTAAGATTAACTGCCTCTCAGCTAGACCAAATACAGAAACACTACCCACTTATGTTGCATTGGACACTTACTCTTAGGCCCTTACAAATTAGTACATCTACATCTGAGCTAATCAATTTGTGTCTCCTGCCTGTGGGAATAAACCCAAATGTGAGAATAAAGTTAAATGTGAGGAGGAATGAGAATCCTAAAGTTTTCAAAGTACAAGACAGTGTTTCTTTAAAAGCAAAGTCAGGGAAGATGCAACATGCAAAGGGCAACACACTTTTCATCAGAAAGAAATGCAGCAAGGACATCTCGTCCCATGAAGGGAGAAATGGGAGGTTTGGAGACAGATGTAGCTAGACCCTGCTGTCAGCAAGGAGCATGATCCAGCGAGGATAACTGCCCAATTATTTTCCAAGAAGACAAATTGCAGCTGCTGATCCAACAGTCCTGCCCTCTGGCTGAACACTACACATTATAACCTCACTGTACTACCAAAACACACCCCCACACGTATGGCTACTCACCTTCTTCCCACCTCTGAAGAAAACTACTCCCATAACCACTCCTACTGGGCATGCACAGTTAAATTCTGGCATGTGAAGTAAGAACTTTTTCTTCACCATTCAGCAGGGTTCAATGTAATGACTTCAATCACTTAAGCTCCACTTATAACTCTGCCCCAAAGGTATAAATTGTTATAAAAATGTAAACAAAGAGGACAGATGAGAGGGGAAAATGTCACTGAAACTTTTGGGATCAGCTGGCAGGTTGGACCCCGGTTGGGTGGTTTATTTTCATTCTTGCAAAACTGTCAGAGAAAAAGAGGTTTAAGCTGGAGTAAAGTTGTTCAGAGAGAAAGCTGGGTAAGATTAGCAACTCGGCTACTGGATGAAGGAAAGGCTGTGGATGTGGTCTTCCTGGACTTCAGTAAAGCCTTTGACACAGTTTCCCGCAGCATTCTGCTAAGAAAACTGTCAGCCTCTGGCCTGGACAGGCGCACACTCTCCTGGGTGGAAAACTGTTTGGATGGCTGGGCCCTGAGAGTGGTGCTAAATGGGTAAATGACCTCTTCTCCCAAGTGACAGGGGACAGGACAAGAGGGAATGGCCTCAAGCTCCACCAGGGGAGATTTAGGCTAGACATTAGGAAGAAATATTTCAAAGAAAGGGTCATTGGGCACTGGAACAGGCTACCCAGGGAGGTGGCTGAGTCACATTCTCTGGAGGTGTTCAAGGCATGGGTGGACGAGGTGCTGAGGGGCATGGTTTAGTGTTTGATAGGAATGGTTGGACTCTATGACCAGGTGGGTCTCTTCCAACCTGATTATTCTATGATTCTATGATTAGTTGTCTTTGCATAATTGCTCTGCATTTTTCACAACCCAACAAGCTAGATGGTTTATTTTTGGTCTTGTGAGATTCTTGGAGAAAGGATTAAGCAGATCGGTAAACCATCCCTCTGAATCACTCATATTTTAACTTAAAAGGTGACACCTAGCCCCTTCATGGGAAGTCAAGAGAGCATGACTAGGGAGAAATTATTCTCACCCTAGACTAAATTTTTAAAAAAGATCTAATTTCTACCTATTTCATATATTACATTAAAATAGATCTCAGAGTTTTGTATTTGTATCTATTCATTAAGAAAGAGCTAATATGGTGAATGATGTAGATGGTAACATAACTTGTGTAAAATGAAATATAGCCAGTGCTTTTTCTTAAGTTGCCTAGTGTGGAAATAGGAAATAGTGTATTAAGAAAAATTCTCTTTTCCCATCCCATAAAATATGCACCTTTCTAAAGGATGCTTTTTCTTTTAGGAATAACTCAAGGTAGTTAAACAAATTTTACTTCACTGGCAACCAGAATTAGCATGCAACTCTTTCTGTAAGCAGCTGAAGGGCAAACTAACAGAGGAGAATATGGACATTTCACTTACCCTCTCATTCCTTCACCAGCATTTTGGTTCTGGCCAGAATACAGGAAGTAGTTGTATTTACTGTAGGCAAATAATCAGAAATTTAAGTTCAGAGAGTAGCACTAGAAGTCCTAGAGGTGATAAATGCAGCAAACAGAAGAGAGAACACCTACACACACCTTTGTAAGGCAAATAGACTTTAACCATCGCAGGGAAAAAATCTTGTTTCAGAAACCATTACGTTCAAGAGAATCTATTTACTTGAGTGGATTTTGGATAGAAGACAAAATGCACAATGTTGCTAGTAAATGCAAATCTCATAAGTTACCTGATGACTTGCTTTAAATAGATGGTGTAACACATGATGTAAAACACAGCACAGGAGGTGGTTTCTGAATAAATACTGTATGCTGAGAAAGGTAAATCAAGAGGAAAAACATTTTTAAAAACATACCATATCATTTTTTCCCCTCATACCTACGTATTAAAGTACCTTCAGAACCTAGAAACTTGTTCCTATTAGTACGCAACAGGAGTTTGCCTGGCTCACACTGACTCACTCTGCACTGCTGACAAAATAACCATATGTTCATTAGTACTCAGAATATTGTGTTAGATTTGGCAGAGAAGTTGTTGCTGGTTGTCACTGCAGTGGTGAGTTCTGCTCTGACAGTATTTTTCAATGTTTACACCGCCCTATTGTGTCCTATATGTGCAACATTATTCTTTTCTTCCTTCTTTTCCAGTCCACTACTGAGTGGAAGCAGCCTTTGATTTTGTGTCAGGTATGACTTTTCACCAGTGTCTGCATTTGATCAGACACAACAAGAATGAATGTACTCATCTGCAGTGTGCTGGAAGGTAAAGCAATTATTAATCATAGGGTAAGTATAACAGGACTTATCAATAGCTAACTGAAGTGCTCAGCTAACTAGGGTGCCTAGGATCAATAGCTAAAATGCACCTAAATGCTGGATGTGCCCAAGTCCACAAAGACTGCAGCCCAGTTTTTCTTTCTTCACAGCATATGCTGAAGGGTTAGAGGATGTTTGTCACCATCTACAAAAGAGGTGCACTGGAAAAAAAAAAAATTCCCATGGATGTGGTGGGTGCAGGACACAGTAGACTTAGAGCTCGTGACCCATGAGACTTTTTCAAGGAGCTGTGCTCATTTAAAGCAGCCTGAATTATTACATATAGTTTTCCAAGTGTGAAAATGGCTGGGGTGTACCCCAAAACAGCTTTAGTAGTAAAATAAATCCTACAACTCCATATATATTCATATAATCACCGAAAATAAACCCTTTGCCCTTAGTATATTAATTATATATTTATGCCCATATTAAGGTTATTATGTTAGAGTATTATATATATTAAATATATATAAAATATATATTAAATGTATTTTTTTCTCATTCACCATGCAGATCCATCTCTGACTGTCATCGTTCCCTTTGCCTCAGTTATACTGTCTCCCTCCCTCTAGAGCTTCACTTTCAAAATGTATCAAAGGAACTTCCAGTCACTTTCATTGGAGTTACTACAAATTATATTTATCCTTAAAATTTGAATGAAAGGGAGATATTTTTCCATTGCTGATGCACAAAAGCTTACAGCAGGTATGAGGTTATTTTTGTCTTTTTTTCCTGATAAATGGAGAAATTTACTTTTTCTTTATTGATATATTTATTCAGGAAAAAATATTCCTTTTTACCTCTGGCTTTCTACAACAATTTTACAGTAAGGATGTAGTGGGGGAATTTAGAAAAGTACCCTTAATAAAAGTGGTGTGTAGTAATTAATAGGATAAAATAGATGGAGCTAGGACATTTGTACAGAACTTCCTCAAGGTTATCAGCTGATTAAAGTTACAAATACATACATCTTTTAGTCTGTTCTATAAAGTAATGAACTGCAGTCCTGCATAGGAATTCTATAGATTGGTTTTCTATAGGCTGGTCATTATAATTTAATTCTATAAAGCTGTTTTATCAATAAGAGAATATCTATCACAATCAAAATCTCCCCACCTTTAAGACATCTTTAAGATGAGTGAACAAGAGTGGCAGTGTTACTGGATGCTAGGAGCAACTGCCTCCTCCAACCTCAGAGACCTGGGGTGTCTGCCCTGCCTCTGGGACATAGCTGCCAAGTTCCCCTTTGCAGACTCAACCAGTAATGAAGCTGAGCACATGTTGCAGAGATGCAGACATGGCTACACACACAGAGAACATGGCTGATCACAATGCTGGCTACAGACAAGGTGCTGCCTCCAGCAACGCTCACATTCATGATTCACACCAGACACAGGCACAGACAGCCACCTTCCCTCCTTCTCTTGGACTGACAGAGGCAGAAGGTCAGTAGTAGAGCACGCACACCCACATTCTCCCAGTTAACAAGCACACACACATTTGCAAAACCCCTAAGCACCAGCACAACCATCCTCTACTGTATCTAATATTTTTTTAATCTAGACATTTACATTATAAGTATTTTAAAATGTTAGTTTAATTAGATCCCCAAATCTAAGGGAAAAATATTTTTTTCAAAACATGTCTTCTGAACTTTGACTTCTCTCCCTTGATTCTCAAAGAAAACATCTTCAGAAGACAAGCATGAGAACTAAAAGTTATGTGAAAACAGAAAACTAGAAATAATTTGAGCCTGATATTGTGTAACACCGGTATTTTCTGTGCCCTTTCCCTTTGCTCCATGTGTGATTAACTGTCTCTCCTTCATTAATACCATCTTCTGCACCCCAGTTAGCAATATCATTTGCTTTTGAAAAAATAAAATAATTGACACAAGCTAAAACCAGTGCAAGTGCACTCATGTGTTATTGAAAACTACTGCTACTTCACACCATTAGAAAAAACTTGATTGTCTTACAGATTGTTTTATTTTTCTCCACAGGACTGTATCAGTTTAGAATCTCTAACCCCTAGATATTCAGCAGCTAATATTAAACTTATCTAAAATAAGACTCTGCTTCCAAAGAGCATAAAGCAGAAATCACTTTGCGAGGCTGTCATGCCTTGGATCTGACCAGGCTTCTTTCAACCTGCACAGTCAAAAGACAGGAAGTATCCTGGATCCATGATCTACGTACTTGTGCCTGGGCCTTTTTTGACCTGCACAGCTGCAAGTCAGAAGCTTGTTTACTGTGCAGCAATCCAGAGGCTCACAAAGTCACTCTCAAGGCAGAAATCAAATGCAAAATTTATTCTGGCTTTGATCAAAATAAAAAGAACAAAATACTCAGGGGCACAGACGAGATATCGGGGTGCTGCAGCTTCTCAAAGTTGCAGGAAACAGATTTCAATCTTTTCAGATTGCATCTAATTCTTGAACACAGCCAAGGTCACTTGTATTCAGTCTAACACACGCAACAATACCAGATCAGGAACAGTGAGTTAAATGAGAGAAAGAGAGGGAGAGAAGGAAAGAGACGGAGAAGGGAAAAAGAATCATCCCTTCTGTGGGCAACAACAGTTCCTTGGGAACACGTGGTCACTGCAGCAGCAACTTCTTACAGACCACGTCATCCAGGATGGTCCCATTGAAGTGGTGGGTGAGTTCTTTTGTAAGGGCAATCTGTGCCCCATCAGCAAGTGTAGGGATGGTCTTGCCACGTGTGTGTAGGAGGTCCTTCAGGAGTGTCCAGCCAAGGCAATCAAGAGAGTGTAAGGAGTAGAAGAGGGCATTGTCCACTGCTGCGTCTCCTCCTCCCACAGCAGGTGGCTCAGGACTGGGAGCTCAATGAGGTGAGGGGGAGCTGCGCACCTCCCCTCCATTGAAGCCAGTGCCACAGACGAGACTCTCAGGCAATATCTTAAGATCAACTTCTGAGAATCACCTGCTGCTGCACCCTCTCTGCTATTCATAGCTGGTGTTATGAAACAAGGGCACAAATGGCCAGGCTTCAGACAAAATGTTTAAGGCAAAGAGAGAAGCGAAATCAGAGTTTATAAAGACCTAATAGTTTCTAAAGCAATAAAGTAAAATTATCTGGATTTAAACAAAAATAGTTGAAAAATTTTCCTAGAATAAATTATTATTGTCCACTTTGATAGATGTTAACATAAGAACTTCAAACTAGTCAAGAAGAAGGGTAAATAAGAAACTAATGTTTTATACTGAAGGGACATCTGTTAGGACAGGAGAAAGACATAAGTGGTGATCTTTAGGAATGAATATTGGGTCAGTCAGTGTAACGGATCTATTCATAGCCTTGGTGAAAGACTTAAGCGTAGGCTTCCAGTGTTCGCAAATTTCACAGAGTTATGAGTATTCAGGGAAAAAAAATAGTGGAGCAAGATGATTTGGTAAATCAGAATGAGAGAAATGACATGGAATATTATGACAAAATAATGGGGCAAGGAGAAAAGGATGAAAGTTAATCCCAGGAACTTCTCAAATAAACTAGATGCTGTAACCGAAGGCTAGTGAGGCAATAGTTAAGGTATACCAGTGACTCCATTTCCAGTCTCTCTGTCTTTGCAAACAAAATTTCTAGGCCAGGGTTTGCAAAGTGTGAGGAGTAACTATGTGTACACAAGCATAGTATACTCTCTGTGATAAGGGTATACTGGATCTTGTTCAAGAGATATTTTAGAAGTCCAAGGCATTCTCAAAGACATAGGAAACAGAAATTCTATGCAAATCCATCCTAAAAAATATTTCCTACAACCCTTATATGAATTTATAATATATCAGAGAGACTCTAGAATATTAATTTGTTGATGTAAACTAGTGACTATATACTGTTCTTTTGGTTTTTCCTTTCAAACTTTTTAGCAATATATTTATGTTCCAGTACAGATTATATAATAAGGTCTTTTATACTCTGAAGATGAAACTGTCCCATCCCCCTCCAGTTTTCTCTATTAATATATCTCTGCATTAGGTAAATTTGGTGCCATATTTGCCATGCAGGATGCATTTGCTGCTTAGATGTAAAACAAAAAGCTTGATAGGAGGTATAAATTCCATGTTTCCATCCATCTTTAATAGAATTTTAGCATCTGTCTATTTGAAAAAAAAATCTTGTTCTGTATTATGTTTATGTATAATTTATGCATTATATTTATGTCTAAGTCTGTATCTATAGACAAATTTCTTCAGATAATGTCTTTACATACCATTGAGTACCTGTCAGGACAGAAATATATTTATTCACATTATTTTGGTTTATAACATGACTTTAAAGGACAGTAGAGAATATAATCCTGTTGTAGAGATCTTTATAAAGGTAAGTAAAAAACATAGCATGTCTCTATAGATGAGTGCACAAAGGGAGGAATAGTTTTTTGGGAGGAACTGGGACCAGAGGGTGATCTGGGCACTGGATACAGTCCTGTTCAACATTTTCATTACTTATCAGTTTAGACAAAGTCACTTCAGTGAGTTTGCCAGTGACACAAAACTGGGAGAAGTGGTTTAATATGACAGATAGTCATCTTGCCATCCAGGGAGACCCAGACATAGTGGAGAAATGGGCTGACAGGTACCTCAAAGATTTCAAAAAGAAGAGTTAAATTCTGCATTTGGGGAGGAACATGCTCCAATGCATGGCTGGGCTGACCAGTTGGAAAGCAGATTAATGGAAAAGGCTCTGGCAGTCCTGACAGACAAGATGTTGAAGATGAGCCAGAAATGTGCCTTTGACACAAAGAAAGCAAATGGTAACTTGGGCTGCATTGGAGGACTGTTGTCAGTAGATGGAAGAAAGCGATCTTTCGCACTGGTGTCAAGACAGTGAAATGTGTCAAGCCCTGGGCTCCCCATTGTGGGGGAGATGTGGACATACTGGAAACAGTCAAAAGAAGTACCATAAAAATAATGAAGTGTCTGGAGCATCTCTTTTATGGATAAAGGCTAAGAGAGCTGGAACTGTTCAGTCCAGAGCAGAGAAGGTTCAAGGCAATTCTAGCAGTCTACATAAATTACCAGAGACAGTATCTAAAGAAGAAAAGCCACACTCTTCTCCATGGTGCCCAATGGTAGGACAAGAAGCCACTGACAGGTCAAGAAGTAACAGGCACAAACTGAAACATTGGATGCGTCCACTGAACATCAGGACACACTTTTTTACTCTGTGGGTTACCAAGTACTGGTACAAGTTTCCAAGCGAAGTTGTGTATTCTCTGTCTTTGGAGATATTTAAAAGCCATCTGGACATAGTCCTGGACAACTGGATCTAGGTGGCCCTACTTGAGCAGGGGGCTTGGTCCAGATCACCTCCAGATGTCCCCTCCAACCTCAACCATTCTGTAATTCTGTGGTTCTGTGAATGCTCAGTAAATGTTCATTATGTGATTGGAACACGTGACAAATTTTAAGAGTCTCTATATGCCTTATTCTGCTTATAATACCCACTTAAACAATGTTTCTTACTGAAAAAAACCTACTGATAACCTTGAAACATCTTCCATCCAGCTTAACTGTCCCACCCCCAGTGCATAATTCAGTTAAATAATATCTCCAGCAACAATCTGTTCCTAAGATTAGACCTGTGTGGAGCAGGGACTATTCAGGACATTTCATTGCTTAATTACTGGAATTAGGTGCTTCCCTATAAATAATTTGGAAATACTAGAATGAGGTCTACCCAAATACACATCATGAAACTGAAAAACCCTAGAATCATCAGAAACATACATACAGAGTTATATTTACCTATCCATATATAAGGAGGCACATCTATTTTCACTCTTGCTATACTGGAATTCCTCAATTTGTTTCAAGAAAACTTGATCAACTATTTACCCATGCTGTGAAATTCAGGGTGTCAACTTAAAGACCTGATGTTATTCCCCTGAAGTGTATTCTGTTATAAGATTAGTCCCACTGATTGAGCACGTGCAACAGAACCAGGCCCCAAATAGCTTATCCCAAAAGCACATGTTTAATATATTTTTGCAATATAATACAAACTATGTCAGTACCATTAAAAGGTTATGCAAAATTGAAGTGTCTTAAAGTGATTAGAGTGCAACAGTAAAACATTCTGTGTGAGGTAAAGTACAGTAATTAAATACAATCCCTGTTCCAGAGAGACAAGATATGGAATACACTGCAGAAAAGACAGCCTACAAACTTAATGAAAATATGAATAATAAGGTAAAAGTAATTAAGTAGCAGTTCAGAAGGACAATTCCCAAGCTTGAGAGATAACCAGTATAGTCTAACTGGTTCTACAGCTGAGTATTTTCTGATTTTTGTGCACTTGGACTTCTCAATGTTGCATACAAAATGATTGAGAAAAACATGATGCCTGAGACATAATATCCATGTTAAGTACCCTTTGGAATTAAAATGTTTTTTCAAAGATCCTTGAAAGATCCTGTGCTAAAAAATTACAAAAAAACCTCCTCTCCTATATTGCTAAGTAGAATCTCTATTTTAAACTTTACCATAAAAGTTTCAACTTTGTTCTAGTTATTGTACGTCAACATACGTTTTAAGACTATCAGTCAACAGCATCCCATCAGGTCCCATGGACTTGTAGGTATCCAGTTTGCCTAGATAATCTCTAACTGGGTTCTCCTTGACGACGGGACAGTCCTCCTTTCTCAAGACTTCTCACTTTCCTCCTAAGTCTTGGATTCCTGAGGGCTGGTGTTAGCAGTAAACACTGAAACTAAGAAGGCATTCAATTCTGCCTTCTGTGCATTGTCGGTCATGAGGGAACTCACCTCATTCAGCAGCAAGCCCACATTTTCCTTACTCATCCATGCAGGACTCCTACCTTCTTTACTCTATTTCTTACTCCTAGGGATGACTGGAGGAAGAAGTGCTTGAAGATTGCCCAGTTTTCTTTGACCTCCCTACCTTCTAGAACCCTGTGTATATCATGGGATTCCTCCAAGCTAGTCTTTGAAGAGACTCAAATTAGGTGTCCTGAAATCCAGTTTTGCAATCCTTCCTGTTGCCCAGATTCTTCATTGCAGGATCTTAAACTCCACCATCTTTTGGTTGCTGCAGCCAAGGCTGCCCCCATTTTTCACATCATGAACTAGACCTTTTCTCGTCAGTATAAGGTCCAACAGCAGTCCTCATCATCTCATCCATCACTTGCATCAAGAAGTAATCATCAGTCTTCTGTATGACTTTCTTGGATGCATGTGTCTAGCTGTGTCATCTCTCCAGCAAATATCCAGGTAGTTGAATTCTTCCATGAGAATCAGGGCCTGATATTGTACCACTACTTCCAGCTGTCTGTAGAAAGACTTGTCATCCTCCTCTTCCTGATCAGGTGGCCTGTAGTAGACACCAACAACAGTGTCCCTCACATTAGCCTACCCCTTTATTCTCAGCCATATATTCTCAACTCATTCCTCATCCACAACTAGGCCAAGCTTGATACATTCATAAAATCACAGAATTGTAGAATCACAGAATGATATAATGGTTTGGGCTGGAAAAGATCTCAAAGATCATCTAGTTCCAACCCTCTTGCATGACCAGGGATGCCTTCCACTAGATCAGGCTGGTCAAAGCCACATCCAATCTGGCCTTGAACATCTCCAGGGATGGGTAACCATGACTTCTCTGGTCAACCTGTCCCAGTGCCTCACTACCCCTACTTCGTCTTTCCAGCTTCTCCCTCACATAAAGAGCAACCCTACCACATATCCTTGATGGCCTGTCATTTCCAAAGAGCATATACATTCCAGTTATGTGAGCCATCCCGCCATGCCCCTGTGTTCTTAACGAGGTCATAGCCCTGTGATTGCACAGATCCTGAGTTCTTGTTTGTTCCTTGTACTATGTGCATAGGTGTACAAACATTTCAAAGAAATACTTGTGCATGCAGGTTTCCTTGGAGGGATAAAGGAAGCTCCACTATAACCAGTGACACCAGTATACCTAATAATATATAATAATAAATATAACACGTAATTATTATATAATAATAAACAGGGGTTTTCTTCTGCATGTTTATGTTATTATTAATATGACTATTACTTTTAAAAAGAAGAAAGGAAATTTTAAAAAAGGATCTAAGTAATCTCACTCCAGATCTAGGAGGAAGCAGAGATAGTCCTCTAGAACTTTAGTCAAGGATAAATCCAATATTAAAATACTTAAAATTTGGAAGTAAATATACAAAATATGTATGTATATGTTTATATATATCTGCCCAAAATCTTCAAAACCAAGGAATATATAAAATATCGACA
Organism: Piaya cayana; assembly: GCA_013389865.1. Taxonomy (NCBI): domain Eukaryota; kingdom Metazoa; phylum Chordata; class Aves; order Cuculiformes; family Coccyzidae; genus Piaya; species Piaya cayana. The sequence goes on along the minus strand of WAAB01019502.1, from coordinate 141,107 downwards.
AGTTGGTTATTTGGGGTTTTTTTTTTCCACAATTAAATATTTGACAGCAATAGAAAGAACGTCATCTCATCAGCCACATTTCTTAGTTAGGTGAAAACTACGCTTAAAAGCAAAACTTGTCTGACTGGCCCTGGGATAGGATGCCAGTTATGTGTGCCCAGATAATTCAACAGAGTCAATATAAAAACAATAGAACTTGACCAGTGGAGGGAGTCTTCCAGATTTATGAAAGGTATAAAATATAAAAAAGCATCAAGTGATGTAGAGGCAGGGCATAACTGAAAAGTTCTTTACTGCATAGTTTTCTGTGGCCATAGCCTCAGTTTTGGAAAATCAGTATATCTCTGTGGGAGACTGGAGAAGTATTGACTGAATGTAGTCAAGAAGTCATTTTATTTATCTTTATATACAATGAATAATTTGCACACAGTCCATCTGACCTCTGAGAATTCCCATCATTCTCTTAATGGCGACCTCCCATCTAACCTTTTCCTGAAGATCTAGTCCTGCTTCCACTGTATCCGTGAATATTATTTAATTTGAGTTCAATTTGGAGTAAGTCTGAGTCCTAACTGAGGATCTTAACCCAACAGAAGAAAAATATAGTGTAGATCATTATTTATTTCAGACTGCCAAAATCCCTATTAATGGCCCTGGTTGATGCTGACTTATCTGAGATTTAATGATGTAATTCCTAGATTCCTTGAATCTGTGATCTCTAAACAAACTAACAAACTCAGACATGCAAAGGCTATCAACAAAGGAAGCAGTGGAAAATTTATAAAGATCTGTTTAAGTACAAAGACAATTTCAGCACAGAACAGTTCCAGTGTATCTGGAGTAACATGTAATTTTAAATTAATAGTGATACTACTATGTATTAATACAGTGCAATTCAGACTTGAGAGGACTTTAAAACATAACTTGCAGAGAGCATCTAATCACAGCTACATTCGTTGCCTCATGGTCTACATTATAGTAGTATCATTATTCTTGCTGTCTAAAGAATATTTTAAATGCAAAACCTGCCCTAATAAAAAGCTCATTAGCATTCTCTGTATATATTTTTTTCTTTCTGTAGGAAATACAGTTCTCTTTAATTCATCTTTTTAACACAAGGAGTGGCAAAGTTTAAATTTTATTGAATTTTATTTTCCTTCAACTTAAATAGTCGAAGACCTCAAGCATAACTGGTTGTTTTGCAAGATAAAATAAGCAATATGCATATATATCTGCCAACCATCAACTTGTTTAGGAAAGCATATTTCATTTAGCTGACATTTTCAAATTTCACATGCATAAAATAGATTTGCTTGTGATTTAATATTGAATGTTTGCTGTGTTTATAAGAAAATTTGACAGAAACACATCCAAAAGGAATATGTGAGATATTGATTGGCTGGATATTGTGAGCTTTTTTTCACATGCAATAAGTATTACATAAACTACCCCCAAAAAACAGGTGTATGATTTTTATAATGCTCCCAGCTGAAGTAATGTGTTGTTCCTGGAAGATATTAGAAGTGAAGATCACTAATTTAAAAGATTTATTTATATTTAGAATAACTGCCAGAATTCCTGAAATAATTATAATAGATTCAGCACTGTTATTATCTGGTTGAGTCAGAACTCTGGTTTATGTAAAGGCACAGTTACCCACAGATATCCACAGGCCCCTGTTATGACAAACATACCACTTGCTCACTGCAGTGCAGTGAAATCTTCCAGCAGCTCCATTTTCATCCAGAACAGCTTCTTAACAGATGGCACCTTGTAATTGTCAATGGCTTGCCATCCTGGAGAGCTGTAAGGATCCATGCAGAGACTGACGCCTTTCTTTCTCTTCTTGAGACATCTAACAAAACTAGCCAATAGTGACATCTTCTCTTTCACAGATGATTCCACCTTATGTCAACTGATTTCTTCCAAGTCACTTCATGCCTCTTATGCTGCAAGTGCATCAAAAGGTCTTACGCTCTTTGATGGCTAAGCCTTACATCAGCTAGCTGCCACCAGTGAAAGCAAAATACAAAAAAGCAAACTCCTCTAGTTTCTGGTGCTGCTGGTCATCCCACTCAGCACCGTGAGCTGTTTTTTTAGCATTCCATAAGCCCTGTGAAAATCAGTTTAGAAATTAGAGTAGACACAGACAGCAAATAGCTTTGAATCACTTTGAGCATAATTAAGCATGAAGCATAGCTGAGGGCTTTATTTGATCTAGACTGGTCATTTTATTACTAATGCGTTCTACAGAAAGAATCTATATGCTTACCATTGTGTCTTTCTCTAACACTGACTGAAGTACTCATGCTCCCTGCTTTTTATTTTAAAATAAATTAGGACAATTAACTTTGATTTGCTGTAACAGTTGCAAAGGTTATACGTTACGCTTTATTCTCACGCAGTATTTGCATTTTACTGTGCCAAAAAGGAGTTGAACTTCTGTAATATCTCATCTCTGAAGTGGAACAGGCACATTAACACTGTAGTAAATAAGATGAATCACAGGTCTGTCATCCTATAAGAGGCTAGAAGATGGATCAAAAAACTCCAGATATCTTTCTTCTGTTCAGTGGAACCAAAGCAGCCATGCATGAGACCTTCCTTAAGGCAGAGATAAAACACGATTTCTCTCTTATACTCCTGGATCATGTCCTACATATTCGTACAGATGTACCTGTGAGCTTAACACTTGATAGATCACATGCTCATTAGTACCTCCAGTATTGCCAAAATTATTTCATTCTTTTTGTTAAAAAAGAAAAGATATTTTTTGCTTAAGTTCAGTGTATCAGGGTCCAATTCTTTCCTTCTACAATATGATTTATAATAGATATATTGCTGATTTGAAATTAAGTGCCCACTTATTTATAGATAATCCTATATCTACTCAAGTATAGTTTTGAAATGTTATATATAATTCATCTTTACAGTTAAATTAAGTATTTTATAGCATGTAAGAATTTAAATTAGAGTTAGAGGCCTTATTTAATTGTTATTTCTAATGACCCAAGCCCCAGATCATGACATAACGTTATTATCTTATATCACCTTACAAAAATGCTTTCCCAGGTAAAAGAGCAATGTAGGTTTTGGTGCTGTTTCTTCTCATTTAAGCTGCACTATGCAAGTCACTGTATCAGAACCAGCACAGGCATTGTGTAGTAAAACATGTCATCTTTAAAACTTGCCAGGTGGCACTAATGCTTATTGATGAATTGCTGTAGCATTTTGGCCCCTTGAAACAAAAGTCATTTCCGCTAAGAAAAACAAAAATAATGCTGGCTCAAAGGCAAATGATTTGTTGCAGTTTGCTGTCTAAGGGAAGAAGTCAGGTAATCTAAGTCTTCTCTTAAGACTAAGTTAGTTATTCAGACTCCTCATATATCCAGAACAAGAAGAGATAATTTCAAAGGATGATTGATCCCATTGCAAAATAGGAGTGTTTAGTTATTCTCTGCAGATTTCTTCTTCCTTCAATTGATTGCCTAATGTGTTGCCCACACATAAATAGCCAGTGCCATTCTAAATACCAAAGTATAGCTGAGATGATATTCATAAATTACCTGTTCATAGGATACAAAATATAGAGAGACTCCAGACCTTCTCAAAAGGTAGTCAATCGACCTGTAGGGTAACTTAGGAAAATGTAAATGGCTTTAGTGTCCAATACTTGGGTAACTAAATAAAATTTTAGACTCTCCTTGACTATAATAAGCCACATCTAATTATATGTAGACATATAATATGTAGACTTAGGGACACGGTTTGGTAGTAGAATTGGCAGTGTTAGGTTTGTAGTCGGACTTAATAATCTTAAAGTTCTTTTCCAACCTAGATGTTTCTGTGATCCTATGAAGGGTGTTTAGACACCAAACTATGTGTATTTTATAGCCCTGAACAAATGAATAATTACTTTTAGATGTCCGAATCTGTAGACAGTTAGGTGAGAATAATCTGATGTAGAAGTCCTAACTTAGGTAATGAACTGAATCATACATCAAATATTAAGCAAGAAATTATTATGTGTTCCTCTAAATCAGGGCCCAAATTATTTTGGAAGAAAGTAAGAATAATTCCTGTGTAACTTGTTCAAATCAAACTACAAAAGCTTGATTAAGTTTGGGGTTGAATTTGCAAGCTGGTGTTTTTAATGCTGTTCCTGGAAAAGCAGAAGGCTAGCATATTCATTATTTTTCCTTCTGTGCTTTGATCCTGGCAAGCACTAACCAGAATTATATCTAGACTATTTACTGCAAAAAGAGATTGAAAAATTCTCAGTATTTTCAAACTGTTGTTCTTGTTTCTAGTGAGACTGCTTTACACTACCTTGATACCACAGTTCCTGCTGGGGCGTTAAGACAATAATTCATTCCTCTGTCAGCTTTACACCTCTCTACAATAGCCTTTATGAGGATTATTTTTGCTACATAGAGGCATATAGGGGTTTAGTGCCAAATTCAGACATTCATGCACAATTTATATATTGATATGTGGGCCATATATATAGATGCTCAACCTAAGTAATGGAGATCTATGACTTAGGTCATCTGCTAAAATACAATAACCCTGAGCTCTCTGAGATGTGCACAGAAATGGTTATTGTGACATAGGGTGTGCAGAATACCTGTATATAGGTATGACTCATTTATAGGAGGCTGGCAGAGAGATTAATGAATTCCTGGAGTAGCAGCTGGACTCTTTTATGCTATTCTCACTCTTGCACTTCAGTGAGTAGAAAGCATCTGATTCACGAAGTCCACTCTTGCATACAGATAAGTATCAAACAAATCAGTATCTGAAAAAGATCAAAGTCCAGAGGACAATCTATGTCATTGGTTTCAGTGGTTTTAACTTTGGATACAAGCATTGTTCAATGTAATGAAAAGTTTTGTGGAGATAAGTTAAAAAGACCACAATTATTTTTTTAAAAAAGAAAATTAAATGCAACACAGGTTCACCTATCTTGTTCTAAAATAGCAGTAATCATTTTATCTATTTTAATATTTACTTTTGATAACTTGGGATTGAAGAAAAAACTGCAATAGATTATACTTTGATTAGCGTTAGCAACTAGGGGATTTATTTTGCAGAGTCAAATGTTAATCATAGGTGGTACAGGGCTGAATCTCACTGCAGTAAAATCCACAGGATTAGTTGGTAGAATAAATAGTTCTGGGTTTGGCCACTTACTAATACGGCTAAATGTATTTGCTGTGGGGAATGAGATTTTTAAGGAAGAAATAAATATGCATAATATGAGCTAGTGTTAAGTATTTCAGTAAGTTACCTGAATCTCTTGAGAGATTGTTGGCAATTCACATATACTCACTAAGTTCTTTTGGGTACCAATGTGACAGGGATGTAATTGTTCCCTACATGGATTTACTGTAAGCCAGAGGCACACATTGCTTGTTAATGAAAGTGAGACTTATAGAAACACCATGACTAGGCAGTCAGTAATTTCTCATTGTTATTGTTGCACTAAGCATCTTTACAATGTAAGAAAAATCCATAGCACCACTGCTGGACACTTAAAGGTGTTGATTTTGTTTTCCAATTTATTTTTGTAGTTTGGTTTTGAATCATGCAGAACTGGATGCCTATTTCAATAAATTAAAAAAAAAGCATGATGTCACCTTATAGTTCTTAAGCAAGATGAATCCATGGCATGTTCTAATGTCTTAGGTTGTATTGTGCCATGCAATATGACTAACCAGACTGTAACCCACAGCAATGTGAAGTCTGTAACAAAACCAGAATAAGTGGCTTGTGTCCCTTCTTTTCCTTGTCACCACAGAAAGCAAGGATACAGATAATCATAGAATCATAGAATCACCAGGTTGGAAGAGACCCACTGGATCATTGAGTCCAACCATTCCTATCAAACACTAAATCATGTCCCTCAGGACCTTATCCACCTGTACCTTAAACACCTTCAGGGAAGGTGAATCAACCACCTCCCTGGGCATCCTGTTCCAATGCCCAATGACCCTTTCTGTGACAAACTTCCTCCTGATGTCTAGCCTAAATCTCCCCTGGTGGAGCTTGAGGCCATTCCCTCTCATCCTGTCCCCTGTCACTTGGAAGAAGAGGTCAGCTCCCTCCTCTCTACAACCTCCTTTCAGGTAGTTGTAGAGAGTAATGAGGTCTCCTCTCAGCCTCCTCCTCTCCAGGCTAAGAACATCTAAGAACATCATCTAAGAACAGTGAGTGGAAGCAGTTAATGGGCATTTTGCTGCTGGTATTCTTCAGACAATAATACTGTAGAGAGAAGTCTGACATGCAAAAATGATTATTTACTCAGATGTGATTATATACAGTTTGATAGATATCATTCAGTTGTGTAACTGTAATGCAAATAAGAAAAATCTGCGTTAAAGCAAGGTTAATTCTTGTTTTGTGATCATTACCAAATCACTGTCAATACAAAATGGATGGTCTCTGCAATTGTGATTACTTGCAATACATTATTATCAGACTTCCATATGATGCATTGGTGGTTTAGTCCACATGATAGAGCAGTGTTTTATTTCCTGTTTTAGAAGAGGATCCTTAGGGAATGAACAGAGAAGCTGGGCAATGAGCGCAACTTCCTGACTCATGTTTTGTGAAGGAGAAACACGCAAGGAAAGAACTTTCTCATTAGTTTTATGAGACCCTAATAAGTGCGAATAAATGTAAATATTAATCTAATTGGCCACACTTTGAAAGCCATTTGTCCATGACAGGTGACAGCTATGGTGTTCATAAACAGCCCTATTTTCCGAGCATTATTATACAGAAATGAAAAACAATTCTAACTGAATATATAAACAACATCACAGCATAATACCTCCAAGTGACATATTGATTAGAGCTTTAATGAATAGCTTGAATTACATTTGGTCATGTGGTGAGTGGCTTTTTAGACAAGGCTAGAAGCATGAGTGCCCTCTGATTAATTTTTTTTAAATGTTAAATGAAAAGAAATTCTAGTTCTGCTTCTCCTTTCCTTCCCTGCTACCTTTCTGTACCATTGCATCTTGAAAGATTTAAAGAAAAGGCAGGTGGCAGCTTTGAAAATGTTATTGAGTAATTTTACATTAACATGTGCTGTAGTGTCATTGTACTTGATATGGAGATGAAGAATATGCTAGCTTGAGGTTGTGCATCATTTTCTCTGAGCTCAGTTGGAGGTAGGATTGTTCAGAACAGGCACAGCTTGAATGTTGATACAAATACAATTATAACATCCAGCTAACAGAACTGAAAAATTAGCAATCAGTTTTATTAATAATTATGTGTGTAATTCTGAGTCCTGCACCTTACTGAGACATTTAGGAAACTTTTCACAACAGAATGTGCTATAAGCACATTTCCACATGAACAGCTGAATAAAGAACAAATCCATCAAGTTGTGTCAAAGAGTGGATGTCTTTTAGAAGAACATTAAATAAAAATGAGGCACTATTTCCATTTGTAGCAGACAGGACTCAAAGATGGTAAATCCCACTGGATGCTGCAGTAGCCAAATCATGCTCGTCACCACCACTGCAATGCCAAAGGGAGGAGAGCAAGAAGGAGAGGGCAGGAGGGAGGAAACTAATGGAAAATGTACGCTTTTTTAGAAGGTAAATAGTATATGAATTTGATATTAGTTTGAGGTGATTTTAAGGAGCCCCATATCCAAAAGGATTCCAAGAAATTTCTATCTGAAAATTATTTAGTTTAAATGTGTACTCAGATGTTGAGGTACTCAAAATTGCTAGCCTCTTTTAAAAGTCTTTGTCATGACTACAAATGCATGATGATACTTAAAACTTTACAAATTACCATTAAAAATTAAATTGACATATTATGTACAAGAAGTGTAATCTTGAGCCAGTTATTGCAAATAAAAAATAAAATAATAATCATTTTTTTAAAAAGTGAGACTCTTACTGGTTTTTAAAGAGATGGATCTGGTATTCTACAAAGAATGAGTTGCCCTCTACTTGAGTGATAGCATACCTCATGTAGGCTCAGATCAGGTCTTTTGCTTAAGATCGAAGACATCTGTAAGATGTGTCCCGTCTTAGAAAATGTCTCATAAACTTCTTATATACTGCTTCTGCACCATTTTGTCAATAATAACACATTTGTCACATTGTAACCTGTGAATTAATCTGAATATTCTTTGATGATTCATCCCAATTCCTTTGCATTGCTGCAGCAGACTCCAGTCAGAAACAAACTCCTACTCCATGCACTTCTTTATTACTGAAATCATCTAATGAGAAAGATGTGCAACTCAATGCATCTATGCGAAATTCTGAGTTACTCAGAGAAGTCATGAAGTGTCCATCCTTGCAGATATTCAAGTTCTGACTGGTCATGTTAGTGAGTAACCTCCTGTAGCTGACCTTGCTTTGAGCAAGGGTGTTGGACTAGACGATTTCTTTATGTGCCTTCCTATTTCAGGAATCCTGTGGTTCACTCTGTCAGTGGGTTGGTCTTTGAAAACCTATCTTCCATCAGTCATGGGGATCTTTCAAGGGAGAAACCAGAGGAGATAATTGGTAACTCCACTGGGAACACAACTTATCAGAAAAGTGAGCTTCAAGGAAGCAAAAGGGAGAACACCACTGTGTTCACAATAGGCCATATTTTACATTTAGCATAAAGAAAACAATATCATACTGCTTTGGGCTCCCAAAAGCCATAGAATCTAGCCATGTTGTTAAGTCTATTTTTTTATAGATTTTATCTTGTGATGTTCTGTTATCTAAATTCCAATCCTATCATGCCAATATATAGGGCTATAACTTATCTGCATTACAGGTAAGAATGAATTATAGAAAAATCAATAGTCCTAGAGTATTGTCAAGTCATGATTTCACTATAACTTCCCTTTCAGTGCAAGCACAAATCCCAAAAGACTAAAAAACTTAGATATCTGGGACATATCTCTTCATTACATAAGAAATCCATATATCAGGGAAGGGGAAAAGTTAAAATCATATATTTTTGAAAATTATAATTTCTTTCAAGTACATTTATGCATCCTGCCCCTAAGATAGACTTATAAATTAATCCAAATTAGATACAGACATACATGTTTACAATTCCATAACACTCTACAGAAAAGCTAGGGAAACCTTTAGTTTTTTAGGTTTGACAGAACAAAAACAAAAAGCAAGAAAACTGTAACTTAGTTGGAGTAAAACTTTCATATATAAGTTTCTTTAAAATCAGCAAATGGGAAAATTAAGCCTGAAAGCATCGCAATTAGTCTAGTCTATTTGAAATGAAATGTTGGGATTTTTTTTTCTTGCTCATTTTCAGGCTATTTTTATAATACTTTTATTTTTTCTAGACAGAAGTCAAATTATAAAGAAGAAAATAAATGCTCATACTTATTTTAAATAGTATGCAGAAATATTTTAGCATTTCTGTAAGTCTAAATATCAAGTTAATGTTTGATATTTGACTTTTTTTGATGAAGCTTATCCAAAGTCCTGTAGAAAAATACAAGCAAATTATTTACGTCTCATTCTTTAAGTAGTACTGTTCCCTCTCACTCCTTATATTTTGGTGAATTCTCCACTCATCCCCAGAATATATCAACTTATTTTCTACATAATTTTTCTGCTAAAACTGTGTAGCCAAGGTATAAATAATTTTGAAGTTTTTCATTCCTGTGGAAATTGTTAACAGAATATAAAATTTTAAGAACTTATTACGCAGCGAAATCAGACATAAATGAAACACTGTGCAAATAGAAATCTTGTTTTCTATCGTGGATTTACTATACAGAGATATTTTAATCATAGAAAGAGAAGTATCTCTAAGGAACCTTTTTGTTTTCAAGAATTACATTTTGAAATAGTGTCAAAAGTAACATGCTTGCCAAAGACAGTCGTTTTCTATCTCAGGGCTTGTCTCTTTTCTCCCTTGACAATAAGCAATATTCTTATTTATTTAAAATTACATGAAAATAAGCTCACAGGGCAGCCTGTTGCATTTTGCATGATTTAGCTTTGATTCCATTGCCGTCTCTTTTCCTTCCAGCTTTATTTATGCAGTCTGTTTAGTTTGCTTTATAAGCATGGCAGCATTCATTGGGTAGACCTATTGAACCAAACTGTAATAGATGTAATACATCAATACATTTGAGCTGAACAGCTTTAATTAGGCCTTCCTGGTCATTTCATCAATTCAGTGGAGTACCATTGGGATTTGGATAACACCGTGCCTTCTGTAGTGCATGAGAATTACAGCACTCCTGTCCCGCTCTGCCAGTCACATCACAAGGTTAGACAATCAACATTAATTCATACAGTAAAGTGTCTGCATTCCAGAACATAAATTCACCCTTAAATTAATATCTTGGAGACCCTAAAATCTTCCTAATTTTAATATAAATTTGAAAGTCATCTATCATGAAATTTCCTGTTACAAAGTTCTGCTGTTGCTCAGCAAAAATTAAAGGTGTGCTTTACTTGAAAGTTTATGTTTGTAAGACTTGACATATGTTTTTGTTGCATTTGTCTGGCAGGTAATATCCTAGAATTTGCAGGTATTACAAACTCCAAAGAATGCTGTTCTACTGCTGCAGTAGCTCTCTTAATTTGTTCTTCATTTAGGATCTCTTTGTCAAACATGTTGTACAGGATTTAAATAATGCTAAAGCAGGTAAATTATTCACATGCATTAACTTATATTATGGTCAAATTCTTCATGTTTAAAACCAATTTGATTATCTCAAATAGATGTTGTTCCTTGGCTTCTTTGTTAGTTGTCTTGTCTACTAAATGGCAGAGAAAAAAAATATGAAAATTGGAATAAAAGTAGAATCAGAGAATCATTAGGTTAGAAAAGACCATTAAGATGATCAAATCCAACCGTAATCCTAACAATGCGAATTTAACCACTAAACCATGTCTCTAAGCATGACATTTATGCTTCTTTCAAATACCACCAGGGATGATGACTCAACCACTTCCCTGGGCAGTCTCTTGCAATACTTGATAACCATTTTGGTGAAGAAATTTTTCATGATATCTAGTCTAATCCTGCACTAGCACATCTTGAGTCCATTTTCTCCTGTCTTATCATTTGTTCTCCAGACCCTTCACCAGTTTTCTTCTCCTTCTTTGCACAAACTCTTAGTTCTGAGAACATTTACCTATGAGAATGATCCATGTAGGAGAAGTTCATGAAGGACTGAGTTCAGCAGCTGGGACCCCACACTGGAGCAGGGGAAGAGTGTGAGAAGAAAGGAGGAGCAGAGACAATGTGTGCTGAAGCAACCACAACCTCCATTCTTCATCTCTTTGCCCCACTCAGGTAAAAGTTAGAGAAATTGGGAGTGAAATTGAGCCTGGGAAGAAGAGAGAGAGGGGGGCAAGATTATTTAAGATTGGGTTTTATTTCTTATTATTCTACCCTGATCTAGAATGCAATAAAGAAATTAACCTCCCAAAGTTGAATCTCTTTTGCCTGTGGTAGTAATTACTGAGTGATCTCCTTGTCCTTACCTTGACCCACTGGCCTATTGTTATAGTTTCTCTTCCCTTGTCTAGTTGAGGAGGAGGGCTAAAGAGGCTTGGTGGGCACCTGGTGACTAACCAAAAACAACCTACCACAAAGGTAAAGGCATAGATACTTTGCAGTCCTCTACAACTCACTCTCATACTATACGATGTAACTCTTACAGTAACTCCAGATGTTGTGATGCATGATCTGCCACATGGGTATAGACACAGTCAGGATCGCACAATACAGTAATGCTGCCTTCAGTTCCATATAGATTTCATATGAATCATTTTTTTCAACTTCTTAGGAAGTTCATAAAGGAAGTCAGCCTGAAATTTCTGAGAGGCTATATTGGTTAAAGAGCCAGTCCATTCTTTCGAATATACTGCATATACCACCTCTTCAAATGATCTCAGAGATCATATTCTTGCTTGGCTTCTTTCCAAATTAAGTGTTCTAACTTGATATTACTTTCTTCTACAGAACTAGAAAGGATTAATCTGTAATCGCTTTGATGGAGACACTGAAATTTTAATAACTACAACCTTAACTGGATTTGAACAATACACAGTTTTTCAGCTATGATATTGACATTCATACATAAGTCCTCCTAGTCTTTGCTTGCCATTACTTAAATTTATAGATGCATTATTTTACTCTTAGCACAGGTCTCCTATATTTTTCCAGTTAATGAAACAGAAAGATACTAATATTCTGTTATTGCCATTCTTGATAGTCAGTAATTTAATGTAAAGGTCAAAAATATAAAACTACATATGTTATAGTGGTTCATGTCAGGAACTCACACATATTCAAGTTCTAATTAAAATGACAGCTAATTTATTACATTGTGCAAAATTCTTCTCTTAGTTAAAAGACATAGGGTAAAAAAGAATTCCAAAGAATTTGGCAATATCTTTACTTTTTACTAAGTGATATTTAATTTTTTTTATTCTGTCATGAGAAATCTAGCAAGTTGCCTTAAAAAATAGTTAATTCCCACACACACACTAAGGTATAACCCCAAACCAATTACCTCAAACATAAAAAACTTACTTTTTCTTTTTGTAGTTCATCAGCATAAACTAGTATCAAATGCCACCAAAAACGTATGTACACAGCTGGCTTCACAACATCTGTGAGGTTCGTGTACTTCGGTCTCAGTAACTGGTATATTTTATATTTTTCGTTTTCAGAGCACAGCTCTTTACACTTTGAATACTTCGGAATTGCAATTCTCCATGTATTTAATACCATGAGTATATTTTCTTTGATGTCTCTTAAGTCCAAAATATATTCATCTATGACTCCAGTGATTCGACACTGATGAAATAGTAATTTCAGGAGCTTTTGGCCACTGTGTAGGTTGAACTGGAAGGGCAGAAGAGTGTCTTGTGGAATGTGTAGTGGGGTCTTTCACAAATTGACAAATCCTCTGAGAAGAGGCAGTCCCAGGGTCAGAGTGACTGGCAGCTCCTGCAGCTTTTAGACCTGAACAGCTGCCCGTTGCAGCTGAGTTGAAAAGGTTCCTCTAATTATTGCAACACTAACAATCAACTAGTTCTGGCCAGAAGGAATCACAACTGAGAAGTCTCTTTGTAAGCTACTTCAAATTTTTCATAGACCACATGCTGTCTACAGTCTGCCCTTTGTGGCATTAGACAAGCTAGTAGCAATAAAAATAGTGGCATTACTGCTAAGTAATTAAATTATGCTAGAGAAATACAGCAAAAAGTTTATTAAAGCTGTTCATTATGAAGCAAAGGACAATTTTATATAAGAAAACACTGAAAGATTTGAGCCAGTTTATCCTAATTTCTGAAGTTGAATATTGACGTAAATGATATTTTGAAAAGTATGATAATGGTTGTTTAGAAATTTTTAAAATATTTCAATATTTAAAGAGAGAAGGGGAAGGAAAATAAAACCTGAAACATACCTCTGTACAATCTGGAATAGTGGAAGCCTAGGTCATGATTATTGAGGCTACAATAAGGATGAAGAAGGCAAGACAAAGACATGCAGAGCTTTATGAGGTAATCACAGAATCACAGAATCACTGGGTTGGAAGAGACCCATCGGATCATCGAGTCCAACCACACCCACCAAACACTAAACCATGTCCCTCAGCACCTCGTCTACTTGTAACTTAAACACCTCCAGGGAAGGCGAATCAACCACCTCCCTGGGCAGCATATTCCAGTGCCCAATGACCCTT
>WAAB01019502.1:95791-127086 GCA_013389865.1 Piaya cayana | reverse complement strand
TGCAGAGCCTCCCTACCCTCCAGCAGATCAACACTTCCACCCAGCTAATTCCACATTCCAGTAATGTGGAGTACTGGTCCAACAATTTGAATATTTGTGGTTCTGTCCACTAAAACCAGGATTTTTCCCTGAATCTGTATCTCTTTCTAATTACAAAGCACTTCACAATACATCACCAAAAACAGTGTGTTTTGTGAATAATTTTGAGGATTTCTTTCAATAAAGGAATTTATTGTCTTGGTTTCACATGCCTTCTTCTGAGATATTATCTGAGGAGACTGTGGAATTTCCATCCAAAGGAGCTTTCAAGATTTGAATGAGCAAAGCCACAGTTGAAATGATCTACCACCTGCAATAGTCTGATTTAATAAGAGGTGGAACTGCAGGACCTTCAGAGATCCACATATTAATTGTAATATGAAGCAAGAAAATTTGTTAGAAAATAAATGCCACGTATAATAAGACAACATTCACTGAAAACTTCACAAAATAGAAAACGAAACATAAACAGTACTTAATTTAGTTTAAGGGACTTCAGAAAATGGTTTTCACTTATAAAAAGATTTTAAGACATTATGTTTAGAAAATAGTACTACTTAAGTATTGCCCCACTTTTCAGGAGTTTATAAACAAGCCAAAAGACACAGTTGTTCAAAATAAAGAAACTTCACATGAAAAGTATTCATTAAAGTTAACAGAAAAATCCCCTGATTTACATCAACTTGACATATCAGGCTAGTTAAATACTCTGGTGGTTGTCATGTCACACTCAAGTTTAGGATATTTTTAATTTTATTATTCTCCATCCTGAATTTTTCTTTCTCATCTTGTCTGCAGCATTTTAAGGAAACCACTTAATATCCACACATATTAGTTTCCACCTATACAGAAGTATATTAATATTTTTTCATTCAATGAGCTGTTGTCAGGATTAATTAGCATAGCTACCAGATCTAAAAAGGATACCATTAACTTCAGATGAATTTTTGCCTGAATACATAATGTCATATTAGTTCATTGTCATCAAACAAGATGTTCTGCTATATTTTGATTCACCTATTAATAGGAGGTTTGATATTCATTTTGGTTTGATTTGGAATATTTGTGTGGCTTTTTAAAAGCAAGTTGGTTTTATTTAAAAAAAAAAAAAAAGAATAAATGAAAAACTGTCAAAATGTCTTTACACAATGTTAATGACATCCAGAATTGGTACTGTGGAATAATCAGAAGTATGATAAATACAACATACTCTCTGCATAATGTGGAGAAAAGACCTTGTTCCTCTTCAAGTGAAGTTGCACACATTTGGCTTGATATCAGCTAAACTTTAGGTTAATCACACTTTTAGCTATCACAGAGTGATGGCATGCAGAAGCTAAAGTGAGACTTTGCATTTTATGGATGAAATTCCATTTGTTACAAACTGATAGAGAGTTTGTCAGCTGAATGATATATTTCCGGAAATGGACAGATGTCCTAGAAATAACTCATAGCTGTTTCCAAAGATTTATTAAGACTAAGTTGACACTTGCATCACTGATAGAGGTAATTTTGAAGCTCTTGAAATTCTTCTGACCCTAAGATAATGAAACTACCACCTTGTGCACATTTGTATTCTATGGCATGTAGCGTGGGCTCATGGTTTGGAATGTGAAACACTATCATTATGTGCTGAAGGAATTCACACTAGCAACTGAGGGCAAATGCATAGACTTGAAGATAGTTCAAGAAAAGGTAGGTACACTACTCACAAACAAATGAGAGTTCCATGCACAAACAACAATAATGGGTTATTTGGACAGTAAATAAAACTTAGAACTCTGCAGGATGAGTGAATCCAGCCTTGTAACTAAGCTAGGGTTTCTTTAAAGTTGTTTTTTAAACTGTATCACAGCAAGAATTTATATTATGCCCTAAAACAAATCAAATTCAATGTATATGAAAAATACTATTAAATGTGCTTACAGAAGTGTTGCTGAAGCAGTGATAAGTGCATATTTATGACACAGACAGCCATGGGCTATACAAATGAAAGCTTTGCTTATAATCCAAGTAATGTTTTTAACATTTCAGATAAGAAGGATGTGTATTAAACACTGATCAAAAGTATAAAATCTTTAGGCTTGTTCAAAATGCATATTATTCAGATGAAATGGGATGATTGCTTTATACTAAAATGCAGCGGTAATATTAATGAAAATCAAGCAGAATCACTAGAACATTTCACTGTCTTCATCAACTTTGTCAAAAAGACCCCTGAAACCCTCTGCCTCCTCCCCTTAGTTTAATAGTCACATGCACTTGTAAACTGTTTGAAACTTTACAAAGATTGGAGGAAAAAGCTAATCTAGTAAATAGTCCTCAGGAGACTGATCACCATTGGATAAACAGGAAACTGGTAATCAAAATAAAAACAAGCATTGTTTTTAAAACTTGTTACTGTGAATTTGGAGTTAGCACAGGGGACTGGAATCTTTCATTTACAAGCTGTTCCTTTCATTTCACTGTGGTTGATGTCAGGAAGGAGACAAGTGATTTTGTCTTCCTCAAAAATGCTGAGTATTAATCACCAGGAAATTTTGCATTGCCCTTCTCGTCCCTTACTGTCTATAAAGTACATCATAATATTTTCCTTTTTTTAAAAAAAAAATATATATTAATACTGAGAAAGTGAACAATTTTCACTGAAACAAGTTCATTTCAATGTAGCTTAAGCAGATTACATCAGTTTAATATATTCTCAGAAATGTATGTGAGAATGTCTATAATGGGTAATATCCTAGTTTAATTTTTAAAAATCATGTTGTTTTCATGTATACACAGCTTGAAGTGGCTTAGAAAGAGATTCAGTTAAATAGATGCAGCCCCTTTAAGGGCACTTTTATATCAGACCCATCAGTTAATTAATTTCAGTTACAAAATATGTTAAACTTCAGTAGTATGTAAGAGATCTACCTGCAAATACCAGGTGGTATATATATGACTTACCTCAGTAGAATGACCCTGGCTATAGAGTAAAACTAGAACAATAGCTACATCATACTTACAAAGCATATTGCCTTTTTTCCTATAGAATTTCCCACAGTGATAAATACTCTTGTGCAAAACCCACACCTGTTACTAGTGAAAACAGGACTCGGCTTACAGGAGACTTATTTTCTCAGATGGGCATATTATTGAGGAAAACTATTCTGCCTTCTGTGCCCACTAAAGGAACAATTATCTTACCCCTTCCCAAGTCTCATTTAAGTACCACAGCTGAACAACTATTAGTGACACATTCAAACATCTTCTCAAGGTGTTATACTTGAGGGTTGAATTTTTTCGAGCAGGATAATTCAAGTAAAGAATGGAATTTTGGAAGTCAAATGGTTGAAATCCCCACTCAAAACAGGGAAATCTCCATTTCAGGTTTAGGTGGTAATACATTCTTACACAATTTGATGATCTGGAGCTGCCTTACTCCATGTAATGTTTTAATGAGCGTGCATTACTGCTGATTTTCACTAGTGCTCACTCTGGAAAAATTATAGATTTTCAAATAGCAAAATTACAAGAGAAGAAATACTGAGATACATGGAAGTATTTTCTCCAATTTGCTTTTTTATCTTCTTCCATATGAGTGGGCAATTATGAACTGGTTTACCCACAGTATCCTCTATCATTTTCTTTCAGACTATATTATCACCATTTTTTTTACAATATATTATTCTCCAGAAAAACAAGGAGAAATATACAAAAGCAACTTCTTCAATTTTCAATATGCCTACCAAAATTCATTTTAAAGTTATATTAAAGCTATGAATGTTTTAAAATTGCTGCTTAACAAATTATCTGTGGGCTTATTCCTAATAGCTCACTTCTGCATTTACTCTCTGGAAAGATTATTGATAACAGAACTCAGAGCTTATGACAAATAGGTTTCACCTTACTTACAGCATCTTTTAGAAAGAATTCAGGTCATCAATGACAGATAATTTGTGATTCAGGACCTATATGGTGCATAACAGTATTATGTAAAAATCAACCAATAATGTACAGTGTCATGCACTGTAAGAGTCCATAAAAACAGTCATTGACTTTAAGGGATATATTTAAATGAAGTTGCTATAATCAAAATATTAACATCAGAAGGACTAATTTAGCTCTGAGCTTCCTGGAAAGTTTGGTTTATTTTATTTTTTCCAGTATTAGGTTTTTCTCCTCATGAAATAACCTAGAAAACACAAGCTGTACCAACAGAATGTGACAATAATTGCATATTTTCTCATATCAATGGATGAATGTCCAGTTAATTCTTTACTGGGAAAGTCTTATTTTCCTTTAAGAGAACTTGAGTTCTCTTGTAGTTAAGTCTGTAAAGATTTAGTGGAATGAAAATGAGGGAAATTTCATTATCAATTTAATTAGTTAAACGTCAGACCTGATCATCTCCATAAAAATACAAAATAGCAGAGAAAAAAATCACAAATTTAAAACAGAATGTTTCTGAAAATACTTAGCCCAGAATTTCTGATTCCTTACTATATCAATGAAAAAAATGAGAAAGCAAAGTGCAATTCTGATTACATGGCTGCTTACTGAAAAGTTTTCTAAATCCATTAATATCATATGGATAAGGGAGAATGGGTGTATTAGAAACCACTCCAAATGTAGGTACTTCATAATGCCTAGCTTTTACGGAATTATTTTATTTTTCATTTCACTGAAAAGTGCTTTGAACACCAATGTAGAAACTACTTGTTTTCTTTTGCAGAAGGGGAAACTGCCTAAGGGCAGTCCCAGTTGAGGACAGAACCAAGGTTCAGAATGCCCAGTACTATATTCTCCACTGATTACAAATCAGTATAGTTTGCAAACCTACCTATTCTACTTCTTTGAATAACTTTTCCCTCAGTTTAGACATACAGCCCAAAAAACAAACCTACAGTACCTGTGAAATGCTTATCTTCACACAGACATTAAGTACAGATTTTCAAAGTCTGAGATCAAAGTTTCTGTCTTTGCCTGATGATATCAGTAAACTACAACAGCAGAAAACATAAAGCATTCTGTGGTGAATCATCCTATTAGGTTCCAAAATAAATATTCAATCAGCAATAGTGATATTAAAAAACAACAAGGAAAAAACCAAACAAAAACAATGCAATAAGAAAAGGCAACCCAATATTTTTTCTCCAGATAATGAATGGCATTTTCATTTAATCTGCTATTCTGCCTGTGTAAATCAGTGTCACAAAAGTGCTGTAACATCATACTTTGATTGCTTTATAACATCTGCAGTCCTAAACAGTACGAACATAAACTGGATGTAAGACACTATCTTCCCATTTGATACATTTACAGTCACTTTACATTAGTATTTAAGTTTGTACTTATATTTGCACTCAAATACATATAATCCTTAGACATACACAGCCCTTTACCTATGCTAGTATCCATGAATAACCCGTTGTGACATAGCAGTCCTCACAATTCTCCTTTAGGGTTGAAAACAATTATCATTCACACTTTTTTTAGCAGATCCACAGAGTCCATGGTACAAGACTCAGCTGCATTTCTAGTTTCACCCTTTCTGGTGAATGCCTAGCCGTAACTCAACTGCATTTCTCAGAAGTATCTAGGCGTTGGCACTATGAATCTCATTTTCCTGGCAGGTTTAAGAAAGAATCCCAGTTTCTTCCATAATCTGTTAGTGAAAGTTTTGCTCCAGGAGATGTGAATTAGAAAAAAATCAAGTCAAAGAGATTCTTCAATTTAGGTGCCCACCCGCCACCACTAAATTTTTGTGCAAAAGATTATTGGGAATAATAAAAGAAGAGTTCACTACCATGTTGTCCTCAGTAGTAGCGACCCAAACTCTGCTTCTTAAACTGAAAAGGTGCTGTTAGACCTTAAATTCTCTATGTTTACTTTGCAAGAAGTTTTAGTTTCAAGTGGTTTCATCACTTACAGACACATACATTTGCATCTAAGCAAAATGTATAAGATCCTGTAAGTGTGTGACAATATGTATAACAATCTGTTGAACCAAAAGTTGTAACCAGCATGCATTTCCTCTATTATACATTAATTTTGGTAAAGTCAATATCCTTAATATTTTCCTCTAAGTCTGAATAATTATTTTTCTCAATCAGGAACTAAATGCCTGAAGATACAGCGAGTATACAAAGTGCAAAACCCCTCAGGTAGTGTAAACTCTGTGTACTATCCGAGTACTAGAATATGTTTGACTTTTAATTGCTAATACATTTCTCAGCACAGATACCAGCATATTGTTTCTTCAGAAGTAGGAAAAATGCAGGAAAGAAAAGCTACAATATGAAAACTCCTTTTGCTTTTCTGTCATAGAAGGTTCCCACTGCTCAGTATATCAAGATATTGATAGGAATTAGAAGGTAATAGAAATTACCTCCAGCAAAGACAATGTTTGCTTGATAAATCATGGAAAACTGCACTTTATTTTTTAATTATAGTAACACAAGCAATTTTGCTAAGAAAATTATAAACATGAGTCTTTGTTGAAGGTCTTCTTACTCTGAAAATTATATATTTATTTTGCAGTCTTTGTTGCTGAAGTAGAAATGCATGAGTTAGATATGGTGGGATGAATAACAAGAAGCAGTAGAAGCAAATGTATAGAAATATGCATTATTATGTGGCTTTCTCTGTTTACATGATGCAATGAACTGAGGAGAAGAAATGGATAATTAAGTCATAGGAGAAACAAAGGAAAGAAAGAAAAAAAACAGACCTGAGCCATTAACGCCTGATCGTGTTCACTAACCATTATCCAGATATCAGTTGCATTCAGTAGAAATATTCACAAAGTTCTATACAGATACACTACCATGCTCATAGTTATCTGAGTAACATATGTAGACTCCAAAGGTAGTGTAAGTAATGAAGAGTTCAGGGGCAGCCTAAACTCTCCTACCTAAAAAGAAGTATCTAGTGTCGCATTAGGTTTCCTACCATAATTCTTATAACCTCTAGTTGTTCCTCCAGGAAGGAGCAGACATGCTTGATGGTTTTCTGTAATGTCTGCCATCCCTATGCCAAAGTTTTAGGCAGTTCAAACATCACTAAATAGTTATGTATAGTCAACTGCATTAAACCTCTGATGATCAAAGTGAACGGAATCTGAGCAGTGAGTTGATGAACTACAGACATCTAGTGGTATTTGAACAAACTTAGATTACTCAAGATATTTTAACTAGCATTGTAGATTCATAGAATGGTTTGGGGTGGAAGTGACCTTTAAAGATCATCTAGTGCAACCCTCTTGCCATGGGCAGCAACATCTTCAACTAGACCAGGTTATTCAAAATCCTATCTAACCTGACCTTGAACAATTCCTGCGATGGCATATCAACAGTTTCCAAGGCAACCAGTGCAGATGTCTTACTTTAGTCCAAACTAAGTCTACTCCCTTTCAGTTTGAAAACATTGCCCTTTGTACTGTCCATGAGGGCTTTGGTTAAAAAAAAAAAAAAAAAAAATCTCTCACTGTCTTTCTTTTAAGTTTCCTTCATATTTTGTAAGGCCAATTAGGATATCCTTGGAACCTTCTCATCTCCTGGGTAAACAATCCCAGCTTTTTCAATCTTTCTTCAAGAGAGAGCTGAGCAGAGAACCTTCTGATGATTTTTATGACCCTCCTCTGGACCCACTCTGGCAAATTTGTGTATGTCTTGTACCTGGGACCCAGAGCTGGATACAGTAATCCAAGTCAAGCCTCATGAGTATGGAGTAAAGGGGGAGAATCACCTCCCTCAACCTGCTGGCTGCCCTTCTTTTTATGCAGCCCAGGATACAGTCCCAGCTTATAAAGGCAGGTTGGTAGAAGGAAGCAGTGGGCGATGAGCACACATGATCTAACCTGGTGACATAACTTATATTTGTGGCTAGAAAGTATTAAATACACTTACTGAAGGCATATTCTGATTAAATTTAATCAAAAAATAAACAGGTTGATTCAATCTAGGACAGAGTCTTAGTACAAATCCAAACACGGGAGCTGGACACAACCAGGAGTCACATTCCAAAAGGGTATTACTGATCTAAAATGGGAAATAGGACCTGTGGGAGATACCCATGAGCCACATTCTGGAATGGCAGCTGAAGTGCACCTGAGATATCTCCAATGACATTAGGTGCTGTGGTTGGGTACTCTCCAAATTCACCTGCAGATTTTACATATTTTAGGTGTCTCAGTGTAGATGCTTACTTGTCAGCTATAACATTTATAGCATATATTGATATGGTAGCATATATGGATAGTAGATATCTAGTGATCACTGTTGAAACATTGCTGAGCTACTTGGCCTACCCTAACAAAGTCATCTAGGTTTTGCCAGCCCTTCAGCTCTCCATACACAATTAGCAGTTGAAAGGAGTCTCAGTTCATTTTTTTCCAGGTAAAGGTCTCTGGTACTATTTTGAACGTATAGTCTTAGACATCTGCTCTAGGAGGACAGAGGTCTCCAGTGAATTGCAATGGTAGGTTAGATGCATAAGTTACATATACTGTATTCCTCCTGACATAGATGAAAGTGAATGATTACACAGAGGAGACAGCCAGCAGATGATGTCATTAATCAGAATTCTTTAAGAAATATTTATTTAAGTCACGTCAAAATTCAAAGCATCTACTAGAGTCTAAAAAGGTAGTATTTAATATCTAAGCTTCTTAGAAATCATTTCATCCTGACTGCAAAGGTACATTTCATTATGCAGTGGGAAAATGCGGTAATGCTTGGTGCAAGAAAAATATACATAAAAGCTCAGTCTCGCTATGAGAATGATAAATCACATTGGTGTTTTTTGCCCTCAGTCTAGCTAATTTTTGAGGTATTCCAAGTCATAATATGCATATGTCAGATCAGTTTTTCCAGTGCTCATGGGAGACATAAATAACACACTTTGGCTTTTATATTAACATAATAATAAAACTTAGTTGACATCAGAAACTTAACCTTGGGTAGTAAAGGTTTACTTTCTTAGAGAGACTGATATTGCATAACATATTTGGATGAAATCAAAAGCATAGGAGACATGATGTCTTCTTGAATCCACATGACTGGCATTTTTCAATTTCTGTAGTAGATTATAAAAGAGATTGTTGAAGATATATTGAGTATTTCACTGTGCTATTTCCTATTTTTCAGTAACAACCATATTCCAAGGAATCACCCTCCCGTAGGCTAGCATGTCTTTTATAACTAAACTGTTTAAGAGTATATATCTTGCAGCTTCTTTACCTGGGATTTCTTCCTGGTTTTGAGCATTCCAACTATTTTGTGACCTAGCAGTGGGCAAAAAAACAGGTTTTTTTCTGCTTCTCAGGCTTTCCCATACCTTTCATTTATTTTCTGACATCTGATTTTCAGGTCCCTCCTCTTCAGTTTGCCAGCCTTTAGTCTTCTGTCATGATTTCACTGGTTATTTCTCACCACATGTGAACTTCCTAGCTAGCTACTTTAAAACCATAAATTTTCTTATTCTGCTCTGATCTCCATACTTTACTGTAGGACTCATTCTTCTAATCAGATGCATCTATCCATCTTTCATCTTTTCAAACTTGTACCTGTTCCTACAAAAAAGAGACTTGCTCATTGACAGAATGGATTTGTCTTTCTCTGTCAGTCCATTCTCAGATGATGGACTCAGTTTCGTTTTCTCCTCTCTAGCAAAAGCAAATTTTTTTTTGATTCCTGTTTGCCAGTCTCAGCTTCAGATTTCTACTTACTATTGTCAATATTTTTCTTAGTTGTGAAACACATATGAATTCCCTCAGAGACATGGTAACTTTTCCCTACTCTCTCTCTGAAGGTCATCACTTTCTAATCTGTCTATTTCATTAGCAATAGCATTTTAAAAAAATCAGTTCCTTGGGACCATTTGCCCTTTTGGCATACATGGTTCAAATCACTTTCAGCAGGAGTAAAGAAAATTACTTATATTTTCTAACTCATTTTCTCTGGTTCCTTGTAAGTCTTTGTTTATGACACATTCTGTCATGTGTCTCTTTCATGCCAACCACTTGCTCATCTATTGTGTTTTCTATAGGAGATGCATAATTTATGAATCAAGTTATTGAAAAGCTGTCAGTCTCCCTTAAGGTATTAATAGTGATTACAGCAATGAAGATACTTATTTCCTTTAATCGGAAGGTGTTCTAAACTGTATTGAAAACATGTGTCTGTCACACCACAGGTCCACGAGTCGCACACTTGCACCCAGGCCTCTTTTGACCTGTGCAGTGTAGAGACAAGTTCATTTCTCTGTGTGGTGATCTGGAGGCAGACAAGGTCAGTCTCAGGGTGAAAATCAAAAGCAACCTTTATTCTGGCTTTCAACCAAAATAAACAGACCAAAAGATGTGGATGCACAGCTGAGATATAGGGTTGCAACTTCCCAAAGTTACAGGAAACAGATATCAAGTTGTTCAGATCAGAATCTGATCCCTGAGTACAGCCAAGGCCACTTGGATCTGATCTGACACACACACTGATACCAGAACAGGGAAACTGTAAGGTAAATGAGAGAGAGAAAGGAGAAGGGAAAAAGAAAGAATCACTACATCAATGGACAGCAACAATTCTTCCAGAACACGTGGTCTCTGATTCTTCCAGGATGTGAGACCTGGGCAAGTCCCATTGAAGAGGTGGGTTAGCACATACCGCTTGACCACTTGTAAGTTCTTTTCTAAGGACAGTCCATGCCCTATCAGCATGTGTGGTAGTGGTCTTGCTCTGTGTGTGCAGAAGTTCCTTTGGGATGGTCTGGTCAAGGCAGTCAGGTGGGTGTGAGGAGTGGGGAGAGCAGCACCCACTGATACAGCTGGCTCAGTACTGGGAGCTCGACCAGGTGAGGGGCAGTGGTGCTTGCTCCTGCACTTACCCCCCATTGAAACTGGTGCCACAGACAAGGCTCTCAGGTGATATTCTAAGATCAGTCTTTTGGAAACGCCTGCTGCTGCACCCCCTCTGCTATTCATTGCCAGTGCCATAGAACAAAGGCACAAACAGCCAACCTCAGATGAACGTTAAAGGCAAAGAAAGAAGCAAAGTCAGGTTTTACAGTGTCATATCACACCTAACTGCACAGAAAATTGC
Organism: Piaya cayana; assembly: GCA_013389865.1. Lineage (NCBI taxonomy): Eukaryota > Metazoa > Chordata > Aves > Cuculiformes > Coccyzidae > Piaya > Piaya cayana. The sequence goes on along the minus strand of WAAB01019502.1, from coordinate 115,966 downwards.
TTTTTTTAAAATAAACTGAGCATATAAGGTGCTTCCTTAGCTATGTTAAGTCACACTAAATCAGCTTCACTGTTCCAAATACAAAACTTTTTCCTAGTTACTCATTTGAATCTTGACATAGGCTTTGACACAGACTCTTGTTGCCAGCATTTTTATTAGCTACCAAACTTATGTTGTTTCATAAACTCATCCATGTTCCTTTCTCTGTTCTCTTTCTCTGTCTTCACAATCAATACTTCACATGGATGACCTGGAGAAGGTTATGCCAAATGTTAAGTTCACTTTTGAGTATCAGTACGGTACTTACAAATGAATATTCTCAAAAGAGAGGTTTTCCTTTCAAACTATAAAAAAGTAAATGTTACGTTTCTGCATTAAGCATACCCACACAAAAAGCATTACTTTATTCAACTGGGAAACATAAAGAGTCATTGAATCAATGGCTTCCAAAAAATGTAATTTTGAATATTGTGGAAATAAACAGTCAGAAAGCTACCAAAGCTGTCTGTGAATAGAGTGGCATGCAATTTTAACAGGAGAAATAAAAGAACTGGATTCATCTAATGAAAATTAGGTGTCTGTGATATTGATATTTTTTATTCAGTCCTTCTAGTTTAACAAAACTTTTCTATATGTTTTCCTTATCTCAATTTAACTACTCTGAAAAGTTTGTCTAATATATTTTACTTTCCTGTTTCTCCCTCTTTTTCTCTGTATCTCTGCAGGGTTGTCTGGCACATTTGCTACCATTCCAAAACTAAGTAATGAAGAACAAGGAATCAAGAAGAATTGGTTGATTAACATCTGGCTCCAAACCTGGTGTGAGGAGTAAAACTTTGGGTTCTTTCTTTGATCATGGACTGGCCCACACACCTCCAGGCCTCCTTATTAGGGACTTGAAATTATATTGCATAAAATTAACAGTCTAAGAGAAGAAGGGGGAATGGCCTCAAGCTCCGCCAGGGGAGGTTTAGGTTAGAGATTAGGAGGAAGTTTTTTACGGAAAGGGTCATTAGGCACTGGAATATGCTGCCCAGGGAGGTGGTTGATTCGCCTTCCCTGGAGGTGTTTAAGTTACAGGTGGACGAGGTCCTGAGGGACATGGTTTAGTGTTTTGTGGGAGTGGTTGGACTCGATGATCCGATGGGTCTCTTCCAACCCGGTGATTCTGTGATTCTGTGAAGATGAACTGGCCCTGAAAACTTTTCGATATTTATTCTTTTCAATGATTCTTTCTCACCCTTTCTATGTTCCTATATTTCCACGTTACCATAGAATATAGAACACAAATCATGATATTTTGGAAATAAATTACTTTGGAAATGGGTTATTGGGAAGCCTAGATAGCTAATAGTGATGTTTTCTTACTTTAATAGGACACCTGGATAAGCAGTTGTGATCATTTGATGCAGAAACAAAAGTAGAAAACAGAAGTAGAAAACTACTAGAGCACTAGAAAAGCTATTACTAGACTACTACATGTGACTCTAGTGTTCACATTTAAAAATAAAAAAGAAAGAAAAAAAGAAGTAGAAAATGAAAAATAGGGCTTAGGAAAATATTTGAGATCGGCAGTACAAGTTTTAAATCAGTTATTAAAGGAGTAAAATTCAATTAAATTACTTGACAAAGGCAGATGAGGTCACTGTCAGCAAAATGATGACTGTAGTATGTGCTGACAACCCATTGGGACACAAAGATGTTCTGAGGGGTGTGTGGCCAATGTTGATGTAACTATTCTTTCCTTATTAGGGTATTATACAGTATAATAATTTTGGGTGATCTCTAAAGAGGCCTGCAGCAAACCATTTTATAGCATTGTTAATATTACCAGTTAGGATATGAGGGCACACATACTGGTATGTGGTAACAAGCAGAGAAAATCCCTGCAGTGGTCTTGGTCATTGAGGTATGTTGTAGAAGGCAAAAATATAACAAGGTCTAGTGACTGAAAGTGAGAGCTACTATGTAACCAATAAAAGGGCAAATATCCACTAAAATAATTTACATCAGGATTTGGCAGAATATTGATTTTCTTGATGACTTGGATTCAATGTTTTTTTAAAGGGTGCTCTGTAAATCAACCATGATTTATTGATTTAATGTAAGCATCATCAATGAAATTTTCTGGCCAGGATACCTGTTAGTCACACATTGATGAGCATAAGGGCATATTTGATTATCTGAGTCTATGAAAAGGAAAAAGAAAACCTGGTATTGACCAATAGAACAACAGAAAAATTAGTTTTCACAGTAAATTTTTTTTAAACAAAAATAAAAAAAAAATCACTGACACTTTACCACTAGTGCTAAGGCAGCCATGGACAGTGACCTGTTTTACCTTTCATCCAATCTTAAGAACCAGTGCACTGAGTAATAGGATAACAGAAGTTCCCCTGGCCATGCCAAAGGCAGTATTTAGAGAGTCACTGGAAAACCTTCCATTCCTGCAGCCTGCTAATATTTCTATCAGCTTCAAGAGTCCTCATTGTCTGAGGTTCAGCAGCTCCGAAGCGCTGTTGAAATGATTTGCTCAGGCTCCCTTCTGGCCAGTTCTTGAGCAGTAGTGATCAATCACAATTGAGTTCCTGGTACCCTGTCACAACAAACTGATTAAAATCTCCCTGAAGAAATCACAACTGTTATTTAGCCTAATGATATCATCCAGGACTTTGAATTGCAAAGGAGATTATATTTGTCTTTTAGAGAAAACATATTAATTTGAAAGCTCAGCAAAAAGAAATTGTTCAAATCATACTTAGTGATCTTTGTAGATAGTTAGGAATTTTACATTGGTTTTCAGAAATATAGAGTAAGAAGAAACTCTTTTCTCATTATGATATTGACATAGAAGAGATTTCTGTGCCTTTTAATGTTCTAACTGTCTACAAATAAGTAATCCTTCTTTGGAGGCAACAAGTATGAAGATAGCATCAGCCCCATTAAAGACTCCAGAGCTACTTACTGAATAGCTGCAACAAACCACTGCGGTGATGATTCAAGTTGATAACAGATAACCTAGCCTGGAGAAATCCCACTGATTGCTAAGGAAGAGACTCTTAAGTAAGTTCTAATAATTGTATAACCTGTATTCTAAACATTTAGACTTGATCCAATCTGTAAGTTAAAAATATGTTATTACAGTAAGTAATGGTGAAATTCAAGCCCAGAATGTTTTACACAACAGCACTGAAAATCACAGCTGACACATACACATAGAGATTATATGCAATGTAACTACTTCCTTTAACTGTGTCAGAAAATTAATTAGGTTGATTTATACTGAGTTCAGACTTCATAGTGTTTGTCTATTGCTCAAAATAAAATTGAATGAATGAAGCAAGGAATATGCACATGATCTCCAGCCACAGAAGAAGTAAATGCTACTAGCTATCTTCATTAAAATGAAAACCAAAAACACATAAAAAACCCCAATGAAACATGTAAAAAATACCCAAAACCCCAAAAAAGAAACAAAAAGCCCAAACCCAAACCAAACCATCCCAAACAATCCAACAAAACAAACAGAAGTGGACTGGAATTGTGAAAAAAACCAACTATTTAGCTGACTCAATACTCAGGGAATCATACTGAGATGAGCTTAGTTTATAGGAACAGACTTTAGGTCTGACTGACCTGTGTTCAGATGGTATCTTGGAATAAGAAGAAAAACAGGCCTCCAGCAAGATCTAATAAATGTGTGTAATTTAGAGCATAATTTAACACATAATTTGAAACAGCCTTTTCCTACATTCACAACATGGTCTCATTTTGCTCAGGGCAGAGGAGAAATGGCAGAGAGTACACTGGTGCAATCTTTACATCGTACATCATTACTTGCCCAGGGATGGATGCTTTGGCTCTCTTTTCCAAAGAGCCTTCCTTACCATTTTTATTTTTTAATCAGTGTAACAAGCGCAGATGTAAGAGGAACAAGAACTAAACAAAATTCTGAAGCATGTTGGAAAATTTCTGACAGGGATCAGCCTTCAAGCAGGAAAGCTTTAATTTTCCAAAACATCCACCTATCACACCCCCAATTACATAGAACCAGTTCAGACAGAAAGATTTGATAGATCAGGCTTACAAACCTGATATTCAGGCTCATTGAAACTCTTCAACAAATGAATTCAACAAGAGATGTAGTTAGCCACAGGAGGAGGACATTGCAGCTGAATTTTCTGAAGCTGTTGAAACTTCAGTGTATTTTAAGCAGATGCAGAGTAGTTCAACTTCAGTGTGATTTCTTCAGAGTTAATTATTTCAGTTTCTTGACATCTTCGGTCCTAAGCATATCTAAAGATAAGTGAGAATGAGAATACTTCAGTGTCCAAGCTCTCATCTCACATACACTTTTCTCCCTGTATGCTTGTCAAACTGCCCCCACCTACAACACTCAGTGGTGTAGGCTGCTGGCGCAGGTTAACTGTAAGCCAGGAATTTCTGATGCAAAAGCAACACAAAATAGAGAAACTGTGTGTTATATTTGCACATGCTGAAGTCCAAATTAATTACATTTCTGGCTGAGAGAGGTTTGAGTTGATCTTGGAAAAAAAAGAGGAAAGTATGTGAACTTTGGAAGAGGGGGAAGGCATCTCAGGAAGACTATAAGGATGAAGTGATCATGCAGAGAGAAAATCAGAAGGGCTAAGGTCCAGCTAAAACTTAGACCTTCCAATTCTGAGGTAGATAATAAAACATGTTTCTACAAATAGATCAATGACCAAAGGAGGGCCAAGGAAAATCTCCATCCTTTACTGGATGCGGGGGGAACAACAGTGACGAAGTATAAGGATAAGGCTGAGGTACTTAATTACTTCTTTACCTCAGTCTTTAATAGTAAGGTAAGGGGTTCTCTGTGTACTCAACCTCCTGAGACAGAAGACGTGGAGGGAGTACAGAACAAAACTCCCTTGATCCAATGCTTAAAGAGCAGCTTGAGCAATTAGACATTCACAAGTCTAGGGGCCTGGATGGGATCTACCCAGGTGTGATAAGGGAGATATCAGAGGTGCTCACCAAACCCCTTCCCATCATACACCAGCAATCCTGACTGACTGGGAAAGTTCCATTTGACTGGAGGTTGGCAAATGTTACCTTAATGTAGAAGAAGGTTCAGAGGCAGGATCCGGGGAACTACAGGTCTGTCAGTCAGATCTCAGTGTCAGGGAATGTCATGCAACAGGTGATCTTGAGTGCTATCATACAGCACACACAGGTCAACCAGGTGCTCAGACCTGATCAGTATAGGTTTATGAAAGGCGTGTCCTGCCTAACTAACAAGATCTCCTTCTGTGACAAGTTGACTCACTTAATGGATGAGGGGAAGGATATGGATAAAGTGTACTTTGACTTCAGTAAAGCTTTTGACAGCATTTCTCACAATATTCTGCTTGAGAAACCAACTGCCATTGGACTGGACAGACATAACTTCTGCTGGGTAAAAAAATGACTGGACCTCAGGGCCAAAAGGGTTGTGATAAATGGAGTTAAATACAGCTGGAGGACAGTCACAAGCGATGTTCTCCATGGTTCAGTGATGGGTTCAGTCCTGTTCAATAATTTTATCAATTATCTGGATGAAGGGATTGAATTTACCTCTAGTAAGCTCACAGATGACACTAAACTGGGAGGCAGTGTCGATCTGCTTTCAGGTAGAGAGGCTCTACAAAGGGATTTGAACAAGCTGGATTGATGGGCTGAGACCAACCAGGTTAAGTGCCAAGTGCCCCACTTGGGATGCTACAGCCCCATGCAGCACTACAGGTTTAGGAAAAAGTGGCTAAAAACCTGACTGGCAGAGGAGTTGGGGCTGTTGGTTGACAGTCAGCTAAATATGAATCAGCAGTGTGCCCAGATGGCCAAGAAGGCCAATAGTATCTTGGCTTGTATCAGAAATGGTGTGGCCAGCAGGACCAGAGGAAAGGTTGTGTCGCTGTACACAGTACTGTTGTGGCTGCACCTCAAATACTGCATTCAGTTTTGGGCCCCTCATTACAAGAAAGATATTGAGGTCTTGGAGCTTGTCCAGAGAAAGGCAATGAAGTTGGTGAAGGGGATGGAGAAGAAATCTTATGAGAAGTGCTTGGGGAAACTGAGGTTCTTTAGACCGGAGAAAAGTAGGCAGAAGGGAAACCTTATCACTGTCTACAGCTACCTGAAAGGGTGTAAGCAGGTTAGTGTTGGTCTCTTCTCCCAAGTGATAGGTGATAGGATGAGAGGCAATGGCCTCAAGTTTCACCAGGAGAGGTTCAGATTACACATTAGGAAGAATTTCTTCACCAAAAGGGTTATCAGGCACTGGAACAGGCTGCACAGGGAAGTGGTTGAGTCACCATCCCTGGAGGTATTTATAAGCAGGTAGATGAAGTACGAAGGGTTATGATTTAATAGGAGGCAGGTACAGTTGTAATTCATCCCAAAGGTCTTTTCTAGCCTAGCAATTCTATGATTCTATGATTCTGTTGTTTACACTCAGAGCTTTGAACCAGGCTGCTACTCCTTCTTTTAATTCATCATACCTTCAGCTTGAGCTGTATTTGCTGATGCCTGCTATGATCCATTAAACATTCATTGACCATCCAGACCAGGTAGAAGGGTACATTTACATAGTTAAAATAAAAATAGGCCAACTAGTGAACCTGAGTGAGTCCTTATCCACACTGCTGAATTGTCAGATTGCTCATTGTTTTGAATGTGTCTTCAAGACACATCTGCTAACAAAAGGGAGTCAGTTAAAGTAGCATGGATACCAAACAATTCTTGGCCCCATGGTGTGGTTTCTAATCCTCTTTTAATCAGTAATATATACATGGTCACTGTACATCACAGTTCCAGACTAATCCTTGTGCAAACTTTTTCTTTGTGTTGAGACTATGAGAGTGATTCAGATGTATTCGTCAGCCTGCTGTGGATTCAGGACATACTTAGCACAGGTACAGAGACCTGGGATATGGGAATTGCTCTTAGGTTCTGCTGTATAGACATAAATGTACAAAAGTAAGCTCTTTTAAGTGAAACGTGAGTATCAATTTATTTGTCCAGTATGAAAAAGGAAACAATGCTTCTTATTCTAATCATCCTGAAAATTTAGGTGATCTTCAGAAATGTCTTCCTTAAAATGAGGACAATATACTATTTCCTCATGAAAGAAAAAGATGAATTAGCTCATTCTTCATTTGCATTTCAATATTTTTCAGTTCTTCTATTTATGTACAAGAAAATTATTTATTTTACAATAGTCATTTATGTTTCAATAATGTATTAGTATTAATATAAAAATAACTAACAATTATAGAAATCATCAGGACTAATTTTGTCAAAAACAGGTTTTATTTCCCGTTCCTCGTTTTAGGCATATGGATATAAGAAACATATAATACTTAAGTTCCTGTGTGTCTGTAAAGATGGTTTTATAGTGAAATGCTTTGAGGAGTACTGTAGAGAAAAAAAGAAAAAAATATGGAGTTCCATAACTGGAATTCACAGCAATCAGAATATCTTATGATGAAATTTTACTTTTTTCACAGGTTGTTTAGCGAATTTGGCGGGGGTGGAAGGAGTGCGTTGGTGTAGATTTGGGGATTTTTTTCTTATAAACTCACTTCCTGTAATCAAGTGATTATAGCAGACCCTACATTTCAATTTCTCATTAAGCACATTTGCAGCCTTCACCGCTGAGGGAGACCTTAAAGAAATGAATTACCAGTTCCAAACAGTCAAAAAGCCATCCAAAAAGCTGTGATTTCCTCAAGTTGGAGTCACAAATTCTGAATGTTTCTGTTGGAATACAAGAAAATGACATTAATCTTGCCACACTGCCATACGACTGCATTGTACTGTAAAAGACTACAGATTGAATCCCAGATACTGTACGATATAGAATAATCAGATAAAGGGGCTATGCTCACTGTGGAGCATATGCATGTGTTCCTAACTCAAATACAACATACTTTTCACAGTGATTTAGAACTCAGAACTCAGTAGGCAGAAGGGAAGAATAGTAAAATATGAGCAAACCTATTTGCAGCATAAAAGTGACTGTCATTTATTACCTAGAATACTTTACCTCTGAAAGTTTTTCTTCTAAGGCATGCTGAACATACACTTTTCCCTTTCTTATGCTATTAGTATACCTACAAGAAACACAAGCTCCTGTATAACTAGAAAGCCCACAAACAGTTTTAATTTTGAGATAAGTGGCTGGGCTGGTTATATTTTTTATCTTTACCACTGGTGTGCTACACATCAGTGTTCTACCTAAAGATCTCCACTCCCTTCTCACTTTTCATACCATTCTGCAACGCTGACAATCCTCAGTTTTTGAACATGTTCTCCTCTTAAGAAAAACAAATGAACAAACTAACTCTAGGAACTACAATAACTCCTTACCAGTTTTCACTTTCCACACACAGACACACAAATGCATAAATTAAAGTGACTGTATTTGCTACTTTGTTCAGTCCATTTAGCTTTGAAATACAAACAACTCTGGTATGGACTATGACAACTGTTCAACTCCAATGCACCAACAGAAGTGATATTCCTGTTACTTAGAGAAATACAATACTTCGAGAATAAAAAAAACTTCCAAAGAATTAAGTAGACAGGGTCTAGAAGGCAGCATGCACTTTCATTTACATATTCTAACTTAGCAAGAATAGCTTTTAAACTGTTCAGAAAACTGTCATAGCTCTTAGGAGGATGAAGAGTTTATAAGACATTATTTTTAGATCTGATATAATATAACGTCTTCTACCAAAAGGTTTTTCCTACTTTGAAACAACCAACTAATTATGCATAAAATGTATTATTCAATCTGTTTTATTTCTTCTAGCTTTGTCATCCAAATACTGACCCATATAGAAAGATTCCATGAACTTTGTGAAGAACTTATTGTCAACAAATGGCAAAATTTGTTGGAGGGCTGTTTTCTGCTAACTTTTCGCTTTTTGCAAAAATTCATCCGGAAATGCATTTTCGTAGGATAGAGCTCAGGAAGAATACAACAAAAAAGCTGTGACTTTTAAAAGAAGGAAAGAAGAAAAAAAAATTCACCTTTCTGATATTTAATTGACACCATAAAAATACACTTATACATAATTAGCTACCTTTATCTCCATTTGCATTTGGATATGTTATAGAGAAATAGCACAATTTAATATACAATATCATTCTCATAATTAAAGATAGCAAGCAAAATGGCATTTACATGTGCAACCTACTTTATGATGAATCACAATTAGGATTTACAATAGGTGTTATTTCATTCTTTTTTCCACTTTTTTTTGTAATTTAATTGGTCAAAGTGACCTTTAGTAAGAAGCTGAAGAATTTTATACTGCTTATTTCAGACAAAATATCTTTATTGTTAAATATCAGGAGAAAAAATATTGGTACTTCTCAAACTCAACATTCAAAGTAAAAGCATGCAAAGGAAATATCTCACAGCATAGTTAATAATTGCTATTAGATGCACTGCCAAGCCAAACTACAAAACTGTTGATGGAGTACTTGGAGACTGTGATCTTGACACAAGGCAAATCACGGTGCTGGTGACCTTCATCAGAGGATTATGACAGTGATACACTTAAATTGTTCCATGGTTATAACATATCTTTGTTGGATAACTAGTGTTTTGATAGCCATATCTTACAAGGGATATGTATGACCTGTCGTGACCTCAAGAAAAGAACACATACCAGAGGAAAGGGCTCGTGGTGTGCTAATAAGAGAAGGATATGACATTTTCAGAATGAAGGTGAAACCAAATAAGGTTGAAACTAAGTCAGATAAGACTGTGTTTGCATAAGCATAGGTATATGTCTTATAAATTATTATATTTTCATGTGGACACAAAGGAAATACTCTTTATCTCTTTAGCTGCATAGATCTGTATAGTTGGAATTTCAGTAGAGGTGAATGAAGCAGCCAAACTTCAAATTAACAAAATTGAATAAGGATGTAATTCTTGGTTGTAACTGTTAATGTAAGTGGGTGTTTTCAAAATGAAATTTAATCAGCAGACATAAGACCCCTGTCAAAAATAGGCATGAGACTGCTTTTTTTACAAATCAGAGAAATTATCTTCACTTCTATAATCCAAACAGACCACAGAGCTTTTGTTACTCTTCTTATGCATTGTGCTTTCCCAAGCATAAGAAGGTTAACAGCCTATTATTTTGTTTGAAGAACACTTAGAGCAGATACCAGAACAGAATAAACCTTTGAAATTGCAGCTATCATAGATGCATTTACTACCTCTAGTAGTAATGTTGGAATCAGGTTTCTGAAGCACTCGAAGGTACAACTTCACTGACATGTATACAGCCCCCCTTTTTTACTCAGTTCTAGTCTTCCCTCCTTATAGGATATTATTTTCTGGATTTTCAGCTATGAGTGAGTCAGCTAGTTCCCTTGAAAAGTAAAATTGGAAGATGTCTAAAGGCCTCTAGCCAGCAAAATGTTAAGACATAATTCAATCAATACGTCTCAGTACAGAGATCAAGTTATCTGTCTGGCACGCATTAGAAAAGTATTATGGATGGAGTCAAAGTGAATCAACCTCTGTTCATCATTGCCACACCTGCTGGGGGAGAAAGGAGATTATTTCTACTTCATATTGCATTAAAAATATTAGTGAGGGTATGTATATTCCATCAAAATACAATAATTATATGTATTTCACCTCAAGAAAAATGAGAAGTGCTGTTGCAGTGACTGAAATAAATTTGACTTTAAAATGAAGGATAAGCTAAGCATAGGTAACAGAGTTATGTTTGTGGACTAATGTACCCATACTCTTAAAGTGTAAGGCAGCTACATATGAAGTTGAAAGAATCAAACTCACAGTATTTGAAAGAATGACAAGAGAACTGCTCATACATTTAGTAGATCATAGAAAGTGAATTCAAAACATATTTTACAGGAATTTTCAGGAGCAATCACCTTCAGCCAAACAGAGTAATATTCAGGGATCAAACATGAGACAAGCATGATAAATCTGGCATCTAGCAATGGGATATCCCACAGCTCTAAGGGTCTATAACAACAGGTCCTTCAGAAAGATCATGAAAGGAGCATTAGAGCCCTCTCCTAACATGAAATGTGCAGCCCAGCAATAATCCTCTAACTTTACTAGGGCCTCCAGGGGAGTGCACATGGCAGATGGGAATTTCAGTTTGGAAATCATTAACTAAATTCAACAAAATACTTAAAGAATATGTAAGACTGCGCTTAAATTCTTAGCTAAATTGGGACACAAAAGTTCCTTACCGGAGCAAAATGAAACCAGATACAGTTAGTGTGTTTGTCGTACTGTAAAAAGTCTAAGTATGTGAGCATTTATTAACATGCGGATCACTTCAAAACTTGAAGTGCTGTGATTGTGGGGAACAAGCTCACAATTATACCCCTATAAACCTATTTCAGTCATATTTAAACAGCATTTACTGCCAGACTGTGTCACTAGAGCAACCAATGTGATTTGAGTTAACCAGTCTTGCATTCTTCTTCATGTCTCCTACTCCTTCACAGAACACTTTTGAAAACATATATTTTTAGACTTGTCTGTGCATTTACCCCAGACACACAGTTCTAACAAAATGCTGATAATCTGAGTTGTGCTTTCATGGTGGTAAGGGCATCCTGTGACATGGAAAACATATTTCATTAGGTATTGCTAATATAGGATCAATAGCACTCTTTCTCACCTAAACCTAGTTCTTGTGCAGAGCATCACTCCACTGTTACTGAAAGTTTAGAGGGGTTGTCCACTAATATTTGTCAACATAATAATACATCGGTTATAATATTTTGTGATTTGATCTATTGAGGAACTATTTTTATATGACGAAAGAAAGCTTGTAAACAAGAAAAATAAAAATCTTTAAGTTCTTATACCTTCAATTTTTTGAGATATTGGAACAGATTAAATATAATCCTTCTAGCCTGATGAAGAGACAGTATTCTACAACAGACCTGGTAACAGATGTTTACTAGTCACTGATAAATTTTGCATATTTTAAAGAGTAAATGCCTTTTAGAGGCACTACTGATGTAATTATAAGAGCACATACAAACCATATGAAGATTTGCTGAAACAAAATCTGACCTCATAACAAATATAAAGCTGTTAAAGCTTTGAATCTGAGACTTATCCACATTCAGCTAACTTCTTTAAAAGTCAGATGATATATAACCCCGTCCAAAACTGTAAATATTAGAAAAAAAACCCCAACTTTATTTGAATGTGTTGCACAAACTTGCAGTTCTATTTTGCATTTTCTATTCTAGTAAATTGACATCTATTTTTTTTTTTAATCACCCAAGAGCAGACATTTCAAATATTTTCTTAAATGAAATTCTGAACTATGACCAACTATGGTCGTGAGATTTACTTTGGAGACAGATACATCCTGTCAGAGGACAGCTCCATACCATGCAGCCAACATGACCACTTAAACCAGAACTAGCAAGTACAAATATATCACATAGTCCCAGATAGACAAGGGGTGAGAAAGCCAGTTAGACTGCCTGTGTAACATTTAGGGACTTTTATTATTACATATGAGCTAAAGAAACCAGATAGCTTTTTAGACCTCCTGTATTTACTTGCTTCAAAGAATAAAATCATGTCTAGTGCTTTCATCTAAAAAATAATAACTTGTCCCTAAGTGCTATGGACAATTTGCTGATTAAAGAAGATTTTTTTTTCTGGAAACAAGCAACACTGTGGACTAGCCATGCAAAGTACTTACACAGGAGACTGTGGATAAAATTCTGTCAGTTACTTGTTCCTAGAAAGAATGGCACATTTTCCCAGCATTTTTAAATGGTCAAAATATATGGGAGCTTCTTATCCGCAAGATATTCCTTTGTGGACACCACTATCAAAAAAAAAAAAAAAAAAAAAAAAAGACAACCTAACTTTAAAACTAATTGATGAAAATTGTTTGAATGCTCCTTCTCAAGTACTTTGTAACTGTTAAGTAACAGAAATACTGGAAGATAAACAAAATATGGAACCCTGCTAGATAGCTGATGCTCAATCTTTCTAATTAAAAATAGCATCCTTTCTCCAAGTATAAGACTATCTTCAAAGAACAGGTTTTGGTATATCAGAACTGTATTGCACCTATTCAGAAAATGTGCTTTGTAATGAATAATATTGGGAATAAAGACAAAAAGGCTCTTTCACTATGCGATACAGCAAAGACAGTAGTAATCTTCACAACAGACTGCATGGTAGCAGCTGAATCCTACAAGTAGCTGTGAGAAGGTGAATCATATGAATATTAAAATATTCATCATGCCTATAAAGATATAGCAAAGCCTTGGACATTTTTGAAGGTAGAAATATCTGCTTGTGAAGTTCTGTAGTCTCCTGCTTGTATAAAGAGAAAAATACCATATACATTTCATGCTATAGTAGTAGATAAAATACAGATTTGCATCTGAAAAAGGATTGATTAATATTTCTCCTCTTAAGACTTTATCCATGTTACTAGTATTACTAAACAAACCTTTTAAACTGACTCATGCACTAGAGAAGTAATATTAGAAAAAGAACAAAGAAAATGTTTCATGGTTTCCATGAATGCATAAAAGGAGCTTGCGTCCCACTATTTTTCATGTGGACAAATTATTTAAAATTTGAAGGACTGAAGAGTTCACCCATACCAGTTTTAAAATATCTCCATGCTTTATGATATTTTGAATAAATGATTGTTTAATGGTAAATCCAACAAGGAATTCTTTATTTACTTTTGTCATCTTGCCCCAACTTGCCCTAGGCTAGGCATGCATCAGTCCTGTTTGGGTTCCCCACCAACAGCATCACATGATCATGAGAAGAATGTACCAGTGACACTTTCCTCCACCTTCCTAGCACACTTCCTCATCACAAGTAATTTATTATCACCTTATAGCTCATGTGAATTACACACTCTATAATCAATCCTAGAACCAAATTAGTTTTTGCAATAGTTAAGTCATAGCTTAACTCAAAATACAGCTTTAATCTCTCTGGAGAATAAGATGCTCAGAGAAAAGAGGTATCCAGAAATTGTAAGGGTTCAAAATACAACAAAATTTACCAAACTAAATATATAGATCTAGCATCAGAGAGGAGAAACAGGCAGCTGTGCCTACAATGTTGAGGTTTAGAATTATCTAAACATAATGACTTACAAAAACTGTGGGGTTTGGTAGAATGCATAAGCTACTCTTACCAAGAATTTATGGTGAATATGATAGGACAGTACCTTATACAAGAAAACCCCATCCCTCATCATCTCCAGTTTGTGAATTGTAAATATATTGAGTGAGTTGTCTCACTTACTTGACCTGGGATATATTTATGAACTACTTCTACCAGCTTCTATGTTAGTAAAAATCATATTTTAAATTAACTGACTGTTGCATCCTGCTCCAATGCTGCAAAATGTTGCATTTGGAATACAGCTTACCCATATAATTGCACAGAGGTCTTTAGCGTGTCCAGTGTCTTATAGGCAGGTCTTCCTTTGATCTTGTGCTAACTAATGAACTACTTCTGTTCTTAATGGTATCTTCTGAGGGTGCAGGATTCACCTCAACCAGCATTTACTCATCTAAGTTCACTTTTTTGCTCAGGAAGAGAATTAATTATTTTCTGTGATTGTTCAGCCTATTTCAAAATATTAGCCTTCTCAGGATGCACATTTCTCTTCATCTGTTTTAGAGAAAGCCTGAAAAATAGTTGAGATTTCTTGTTTTTAAAAATTTGCTGGATGTTAAACACCCTAAGAGTACATTATACCCTACACTCTGACTGTAATGTTTTAAGGTTATATTTTGAACAAAATATTAATATCTAGTCAGTTTTTTTATTTTCTTCCAGTCTGAAAAAGAAGCAAAAGTGCAGGGAATAACATGTGTGATTTTGCCAGAAATAAGGGAGAACGGTCAGAAACTCTAGAGTGCTTGGCTCTGCACTTATTTATTTATTTCCCTAAGAAGTTCACACTGCTGTTTCTAGCATTTTCCTCTTAGTTAATGAACTTGTGATGGAAAGGTGTGTATAATTAGAGCTGTCAATATTGAATTCTAAATGTGCATTGCACTATGAATTTAATCTAAGTTTCCCTATCCCCAGTCCTCCCTCCCTATTGCCACTGGGAGAGGCTGAAACACTTGACTGCTGCTGTGGTAAATTGGGTCCTAATAAGTATGATGCTTTACTGCTTCTTGTTTTTGCTAAGATACAACTGCAGCATTTCAGAAGAACTCACCTGGGCATTAATTCAACAAGAAATGTTGGTAGGAGTATTATATTTTCCACGGTTTGATATCTTACTGAATGACTTGCATATAAAGAGAACTGGCAGTTGGTTTGTGTCAGTGACCGATGTGACTGTTGTTTCAGCCTCAGATTTGGCTGATTCACCTCTATCAGGCTTAAGAATAATATTCTTCTTGCTGTTTGCTATTATTTTGCAACTTTAACTAATATAAAAGTAAAAAAAAATAAATAAATAAAAACAACCCAGAGAATGATGCTGTGACAAAAGCACTTAAATGTTTCATAGCAGGTTGTGATTACCATTGAGAAAGAGGTAATCTCAATGCATATCACAGTAACAGCAGGTTTATTCAGAGATGGAGAGGGTGTATAAGTAAGGAATATTCATTTTTAGTGCATTAAATTAGTTCAAATCACATGTTTACATCCGCTGGGAGCTTGTTCGTAACTGATAAAACCTAACAACTAGGTAAGACATATGAGGTATTTCCATAAAAAACCTTTTTTAAGATGGATGTTTTTATGCTAAGTAGAATCTCATTGGGGATCAGGATGAGTTTGTATGTTAAGCAGAAATAAGAGATGCTCCAAATGTTTCAAAAAGGACTATGGATGCACAAGTTATTTTATTATTTATTACATCTGTTGGTGCACTCAGCAAATAAAAATAGAATGATAGACAGAAAGAAAAAGAAAGATAAAAGACATAAAGCCCATATCATTCTCATAATTAATGTTAAAAAAAGCATCTTTTTACTTTGTTTTAGAAAAGACAGGTCCCCCATAGTTGAAATGTCACCAGGTGGTCCTTGTTGCTCAGAAATAATGGTATCATTATACTTTATAAAATGACCAGAACTGAGGCTTCTTCAAACAAATCACAGCCTTGGTACATCGAACCATAATTTGAAGCAGTGCTTTTCATTCAGAACAGAAATAAAAATATTCTAGAACCATGTATATTAATGTCTCTGTGTTTGTTTCACAAAAGATTTCATTACATAATCTAGTAAGAAGATGTTGAGCATATGCAAAATTGTAGAGTTTGTACTTGTAATTTTGATCCTTACACTAACCGGAATGAGCTGTAACTTCCCCATCAGTTTCCTCAGCAGCCTCATGCTGGGAAGACTGAAATGTGAAAATTAACCTAGTATTGTGTAGTGGCACACTCAAGTTCATCTGCCTGATACAACGTCTGACTTCCTCTCGCTGCCCTGTGATGTGTGTCACATGTCACAGTGTAATATGATATTGTCATTGTTTGTAAAAAGCTGTATGCTTTGCACTGAATTTGCATGGCCTTAGGACTGAGGCATATTGGACCTGCTCTGCTTGAGCGTTTCTTGACCTGCCTGAGGCATTGTTTCTCTTGGTTAACCATGACTGCAATTTCTCTACGTGACCAGACCAGTCAGTCTCATGTCTGTGCCTGGCAAGATCATGGAATAGATCCTTTTGGAAACTCTGTTGAGGCATATGGAAAATAGGGACGTGACTGGTGAGAGCTGACATGGCTTCACTAAGAGCAAATGGTGTTTGACAAATTTGGTGACCTTCTCTGATGGGGCTACAGCATTGGTAGATAAGGGAAGAATAAGTGGACTTGTGCAAATCATTCACCACTGTCCTGC
Organism: Piaya cayana; assembly: GCA_013389865.1. Lineage (NCBI taxonomy): Eukaryota > Metazoa > Chordata > Aves > Cuculiformes > Coccyzidae > Piaya > Piaya cayana. Next base: position 99,049 of record WAAB01019502.1, on the reverse strand, counting down.
ACAACATTCTTATTCCTAAACTGGAGAGATGTTGATATGATGGATGGACTACTCGCTGGATAAGGAATTGGATGGTCATACTAAGAGCTGTTGTCAATAGTTCAATGTCCAAGTACAGACCTGTGATGAGTGACAGAGGGCAGTGTAGAGATTGATGTTATGTAACATCTTTGTTGCAGACACAGGCAGTGGGACTGAAGGCACTGTCAGCAAGTTTGCCAATGACACCAAGTTGTGTGGTGCGGTTGACATGCAGAAGGGAAAGGACACCATCCAGAGAAACAATAACAAACTTGAGAGGTGGGACCATGCAAATTTGATGAAATTCAACAAGACCAAGTGAGAGGTGTTGCACCTGGGTCAGGGCAATCCCAAGCACATATAGAGGAGAATGGATTGAGGGTAGCTCTGGCAGCAAGGACTTGGAGGTGTTGGTGCACGAAAAGCTCAACATGAACTAGCAGTGAACACCTGCAGACAAGAAAGACAAACATATCCTAGGCTGCATCAGAAGTGGTACCAGCAGGTCAAAGGAGGTGATTTTACCACTTTACTCTGATTCTGTGAGACCTCTCCTGGAGTACTGCATTCAGTTCTGGAGTCTTTTGCACAGGAAGGACATGGATCTGTTACAGTGAATTCACAATTGTTGAATGAAGATGACCAGAGGGCTGGAGTAGGTCCCATAGGAGAACAGGTTGAGAGAGTTGGGCTGGTTTAGCCTAGAGGCCAGAACTAGATGGCTCCAAGGAAACCTTGTAGTAGCCTTTCAGTACTTAAAGGGGACCTACAGGAAAGCTGGTGAGGGACTCCTTATCAGGGAGTTCATTCATAGGAAAAGGGGCAATTGTTTGAAGCTGAGAGAAGGTAGATTTAAGTTAGATATTAGGAAGAATCTTTTTCCTGTGAGGGTGATGAGGCACTGGAACAGGTTGTCCAGAGAAGTCATGGGTTCCCCATTGAGGTGATGAAGGAGATGTAGACCTTGCATATTTCTTTAAGCATATCTTTTTAATCAGCACAGCGTACAGGAGTCAATAAAGTCCTGCTACTGTTTCTCTTAGTACTTTGTAATGGCTTCTCTCATTCAGGAAAATCTTTATACAGTACCTTAGTCTCCCAACCTCCAGATAATCAGGATGGTTTTGGTTTTGGTTTTGGTTTTGGTTTTGTCTGTTCCACACTCTCTTGACTGTTTTCAGCCATATTTGCAATTCACTTTTTCCTAGGTGTTTTTTTCCCGTCCTGGCTTTATCACACATTCAAGATGAATCATACTGTGTGTGCAGAGCTAGGAACACCTCATGTTTTTAATAATGTTTATTGTATTATGCTTGGTACCAGCTTCATGTTTCATCTTAGTCCCAATTCAACTTCCACATGCTTGGAGTTACTACTACACCCCATCGTTGGAGATGTTTAACACCAGATTGGATGAGGCTTTGATCCAATGGGAGGTGTCCTGACCTATAGCAGGCGTCTTGGAACTGGAAAATCTTTAAGGTCCTTTCCAACCCAATTGTATGGTTTCTATGGCTAATCCATATTTTTCTTTATCTTTGTGTGGTATATTTTAAGTGTGTATAGATAGCAGTGATAAGCAGTTACTCCATGCAGATTTTTTTTTTTACTCTAACATAATGAGACAGAGAAATACATATAATAGAAAAGGCCTCAAAGGACAGTTGCAGAGACATGGTGTTTTGTGGTAAGGGAGGAGACAAAATCTGGCACTGACAACCTCTCGGCTATTAACAACTATGGGTATTAACAGTTCACTCATGGTCAGTTCTGGACAGGGATTTGGACAAAACTTGTCGAAGGGCAACAAAGAGAATACAATATAGTATCTAATACATAAAAGCCACCATATACGGTATATTTGAATATAAAATGGTGCTGCTGACAAGTGAGAACAATATAAAGGTGTTTAAGCATGATAGTAAGCATATGAAAATGAACCCAAGTGGATCCTAAAAAAGAGGAAGATGCCACCAACACCAACAACTTATTCCTTCCATAAAAAGGAGGACAAGTTGGCTACTTGTGTTGAGGCACTCTCTAGCAGTCTAAATATATTTTAAGGGTTTTCGCTAACAAGTCAGTAGTTTAAGATCCATAAAATCAGTGGAATGGTAGTCTTAACACCAGAAAAATAGATATTAAGAATGTACTACAGTTTTAATTGCATTATTAATATTATTGAGGTTTTCTTTCTCCATGAAAATATTCTAGGTGTGTTATTATTCCTCTCTTCTTTTTTTGTCTGTATGATGAGATGAAGAATAAAAATGTTTCTTGCAATAGACTGTTAAAATATAAGTTATACTAACAGTAAATTCTTGCCTTATGTCTACTTATAGAGCATGATTCATCTTTGCCCATAAACACGTGGACATAACATATAGTAGAAAGAGCTACTATGAGCAATAAGTTGAATTTGCAAATCAATTTAAACCCACTTGGAGATTTCTGGATGGCATGAAACAATCATTGTCAAAGAAAGTGTATGGAAGAGTGGTATTTTACAGCTGCAGAAGGAGTGTTGAGTAAAATCAAGGTATTTCTTGTGAAAAAGTCACAAATACATTTTTCTCAGTATTAAGAGGTGCATTAAAAGGAAATTGCTGACACTTCGTTCAAGTGTTTTTTAGAAAAGAATACTCAATGCATGTATTTTAGATTTTTCTTTGTTTCCTTCTTTAGTTTTAGAAAAGGATAAACCCTCATGCAATAGTAAAATATGACTTGAAAGTTATAAGTTGTCACCTTTAAAACGCCATGATCAATTACCTTAAAATTACCTAAAATCTTTAGAAATGCCTTCTTTTTTGTGTTCTCATCTTACCTTTCATCAAGTTCTCAGTCATGAGATGCTGACTGGTGACATCATGGGAGCTACAGCAACTCTGAAAACATTTCCGTTTAAAGCAGCTGGAACAATGACAGTCTTTCTAACACTGACATCTCTCACTGTTTGACATTCTGCTTTAAAAAAAAAATCCCTGTCAGCTGGAACAACTGACACATGGACTGTAAGTCATGAGATTCAGATCATCATATCATCCACTGAATGCCTGAGTGCATTGTAAATGACAATATTCACCTAAATGTCAACACAATGCAGCACTGAAGGAACATAATGGCCAAGTGTGATGCTTTGAACATTATTTTGGGCTCTCATACATTTTTTTAAAAGTTATCCTCAACAAGAAAGGAATAAATGAGAACAGGGAGGGAGGGAGGGAGGGAGGGAAG
>WAAB01019502.1:51960-95421 GCA_013389865.1 Piaya cayana | reverse complement strand
AGGAAGGAAGGAAGGAAGGAAGGAAGGAAGGAAGGAAGGAAGGAAGGAAGGAAGGAAGGAAGGAAGGAAGGAAGGAAGGAAGGAAGGAAGGGGAGGAGAGAAGGGGAAGGGGGGGAGAGGGGGAGAGAAGGGGAAGGAGAGGGAAGGCAAAAAGGGAAAAAAGTAAAAGAGGAAAAAGGGGGAAAGGGAAAAGAAAAGATTTGGTTTGTCATATATACCAGGAGGGTCATTTAGCAGTTGTACCATGTCCAGCACTGAGTAATCTCTCAAGTAGTGTAACTGGGTAAAATAAATCTCCTATCTCTTTGGGGAAATTACAATAGCTGGAAAGGCTGGTAGTGAAGGAGAATTTTATGTGGTGCCACAAATGGATTCACAGACACTGATGATCAGGCAGCAATTGCTGAATACAATCAAATACCCACTTAACATGGACACATTACTGAACTACATATATAGGGAATTAATCTAGCAGTGCTGCCTTTCTGGGCAGTGAAAATGCACCAAGTTCATGTTGTTAACTATAGAGATGAGATTTCTCTTTTTTTCTGCTTGATTCCATTTACATAAGGAAGTCTTTGCAGCTACTTAAGGTGCAAGTCTTTTGAGTCAAGGAACAAATCTTGAGTACATAACTTCACTTCACAGAGTACTAAAGACTGAGTCTTTTTGGAAATGATGTAATGGGCAGAAAGGGCAGAAATGGAGAGCAGACACTAGACTCTCACACTATATCACTACTAAGATTAGGAAGTAAATGTGGCATTTGAAATGACAACCATCACGGTCAAAGTAATTTCATGTCTTCTAGAATTAAGACAAAAATAGGAATAAATAATATGAGTTATCCTTCCTGTCCTATTGTATGCTATCCTATGCTGTGCTGTGCTGTGCTGTGCTGTGCTATCCTATCCCATACTATCCCATCATATTCCATGCTATCTTATCCAGTCCTTCACGTTGACACTCTTCTGTGCATGGTTTTAGCTTGAGCGCTGAACAAAGGTATTACATCACTAAGAAACAGCCAGGCTATGAGAAGACTCTAGAGACTGCACTTAGGTTCCTGAGCTTATTTGTATAATTTCTTAGGGAGAAGAAGTATCATAATGTTGCATCCACCAAAATAATGGCTTAAACTGAAAGCCACCTCACTTTAACAGATAGAGGTTCTACCTAAGCTACCCTATGGGGAAGAGAGAGTGGGGAAGGGAGCAGAAACTGTTTTCCTTTTAAACATACATTTGTAGATGAAAAATTTCTTCAGTTGTAACTTGAATCATCATCATCATATTTTGCTGTCTATAGAAGTGCAAAGCAGTTAAGATCTTTATTTAGACAGTTCTCCAGCAATGTAGAAGGAACCTCAGTCTTTGAACTTTTTTTTGGTTGAATTCTCTGCTTAGTCAAGACACTTAATGCTCCCTAGTGTCTATTCTGGATGGTACATTTCTGCGTCTCTCCTGAAACATGAAATAGAGACAAAATCTTCCAGGCAAATGTAGTACGTGAATTAGTCAACTACATAAATGGGAATACATATAAATAAATTTCATGTGAATTCTGGGGTGATTAATATGTAACTACAGAAATGCATAGTGGAAGGTCAGCTGGGAAGAAGTGTGATACCTAAGTCATCTTCACTGTCTTACTCAGTTTATCCATTTGTGAAGTGAGAACAAATATATGTTCCACATAATGTCTGAGAGTCAAGTTCATGAATGCTTGCAAAGTTGGGAAGATCAGGTCTTTAGTTCTTTTCTTCCACATAGAAGCAAAAAGACTATTTTAAAATTCAGAACTGTATTTTTAAAATAGTTTAAAAGTGTTTCTGATTAATAAAATTAGCTTTACCAAAAAATATCTAATAGAAGGATTTTTCTCCTTCCTAATCCTATATTTTTAGCACCTGGTAACAACGAAACTATTTTAAAGTTTTAATTTTGAATATAAAATATTTTGAAAGGCTTTTAGAAAAGATAAAGTTAGTATTCTAACAGCTCTCACTAACAATACAGGGGAGAGCCTATAAGTCTTTCTGTTATAAGCCTGAATTTTCAGGATTAATTTATCAGCTTTTTAAAATCCCATTAAGTTAAAACTTGTCATACAAACTGTCAACCCATTTATCATACTTTTTTCCTGAAATTAAATGGTTTAAATACTTCAGAATTTTTTTAGATGTGAACAAATCCCCAGAATATAACTTTTTGCTACCTTATTTTGCTAGAAATGCTGTGTGATATTTGCAGTAATGCACACCAAGGTATAACTATGACATGTGCTAGAAATTTAAGGGGTAAAATCTGCACAAAATGGCCCACAGATGCCTAGTACCCCTCTTGTCTGATGGGTAAATGGTAGACTAATGAAAAGATTAATGAAGTAAGCTTACAGCCTCCTAATGTGAATTTTACAGGATGCTAGTTAAAAGGATTTTGTTTAGTTACTGGAAAGACTGATTGCAACCTGCAGTACTGAAGCCACATGAATCATTGCATTAGCATATAGGATTGAAGTAACAAGCGATTTTCAAAGTACTTAAAATCATTTCTTGATTGATTAAGTTCTCCTGAGCAAGAACATTTCCCTTAATGTCAGTGAATATGAGAAGCAATGTCTCATTCCTGAACAGTCCTCTCCTTCTCTGCTCCAGCACACAGATACACAGAGACAGATATGCTGTGTTTTCCAGTTACTAGAAACCACTCCAGCACCACCAGGTTTTTCTGTGTCATTGCTAAAAGACCTCCAAAATGGTACTCTGCTATTCAAAGTAAATTATATACTGGTCTATTAACAAGACTATAGAAACACAATGCAGTCTATGCTGCTGGCATTTGGCCAGTAGATCCAGGTCAAGTATTTCATAGTAGTTAGCATAGGAAATCAGTCTGCAGACAGCTGTCCTCTTCTGAAAAAATCTAGCAAAGAAATAATGTGGCCAGCAGACCAGAGAAATCATCCTTTCCCTGTGCTTGGCATTGATGAGGTTGCAGTTTTGGGTCCCTTATTATAAGAAAGACATTTTGGTTCTGGAGTGTGTCCAGAGAAGGGCAACAAAGCTGGTGAATGGGCTGGAGAACAAATCTTATGAGGAGTGGCTGAGGGAAGTGGGGTTGTCTAACCTAGAGAAAAGAATGCTGAGGGGAGACATCATCACTGTCTATAACTACCAGAAAGAAGGTGTTGGACTTCTCCTAAATGATAGGTGATAGGATGAGAGGACGTGGCCTCAAGTTCAGAGGTTCAGGTTAGATATCAGGAAAAAATTCTTCACTGAAAGGGTTATTGGGCACTGGAACAGTGTGCCTAGATATGTGATTCAGTCACTCTCCCTGGAGGTATTTAAACGACAGGTAGAGGAGGTGCTCAGGGACATGGCTTAGTAGTGAACAGGTATAGTCGGACTTAACAATCTCAAAGGTCTTTTCCAAACAAATGATTCTATGATTCTATAAATCTCCTCTGCACTCCAAGTAGGATCTCAGCTTTATTCTGACCTTGTTTTTGTCAGAGGAGCAGAGCCCATGGGCCCCTTCCCCAAGGCCTATCCCACCCACAGGTTAGAACGAAGCTTTGTAAAACACCAGAGGCAAGAGAAGCTTTGGTACTATTCAGCACACATCTGTTTACAAATGTAAATGTCTGCATGCATGTCTGTGTCTATGCAATCCAGCTGAAGGTAATGAGGATGTAATCTGCCTTTCTTTCTATCAGACTGCTCAACTGCTCCTCTCTTGCTCATGCATGTAGGTTTTGCTTTTGTTTCTGTGGGTCTGTTTTTGACAATGAATACCCACAGACTGCAAGGTTCAGAAGGCAGGCAGAAGGGGGAAAGAAAAAGCCCAGGCAGACAAGAACAGCACATAAATGTTGATCTCACAAGGCTGGCTGGGTATTCATTAGAAACATATTTATAGCCACTCCCAATGCACATACTGATTAAATTGCTCACACATTTTTTGCTGCTGTTTGCTAAACACATTGTAGAGTTTTACTGAATACCTATCCGTTAAATCCCAAATGGTATTCTGCTTGAATTGAACTTAAGTTCTTAACCATATGCTTCATGCTAAAATGTTAATTGGAAATATTTATAGTATGGAATTGTGGATAACCCTTTGTTTTCCATGCATACTGATTATTTGATTTATTTCTTATTTATGTTTTGTAACCAAAGAAAGCAGGGAGACTGTGTTTTTAAGCACTTTTGAGGTACTAAAACCTTTATTATATATATCATTAGCTTTTCAGAGCCAACGGAAATTTATAGGTAGAGATGTCTTATTGAGACATGGAAAGAAATTATAGGAAGGATCTCTTTCTCCTTCCATCCAAGGGTGGAGTGGTTGTATTTCTATCCAACACACCCTCCCACAGCCTATGGCCTTGGGCAATGGTGCTGGTTGCTTTTCTCCTACCCCCTGCTGACCCAAATGCAGCTGTGTTTGAAGTTTCATAAAAAAACCTCGCATCTCTTTAAAACAGCATGAAAGAAAAATATTTCAGAACTGCACTGAAATTGGAATGGCAAATACACTGTAAATAGTTGGAGAGAGGCAGTTTGGTGCTGAAATGGCAATATCGGATTTGTTCTGTTACTTTACTTAAAAGAAATTGTTTTTTTACAGATAAAGCTTCCTCATCTCATGTGGTTATTGAAATTATTTCTCTGTAAAACATTGTGGAAAGGCCTTTTTTTTAGTTTCCTGTCTAGAATTCATGCAGTTCTAAGTGTATTTTAAAGATGGATTCCAGAAATCTTTACTCCAGTTTACTATACAAATTAAAAGTGTTATTTCAAAAAGAAAAACAATAGATTTCTTCATCCCAAAAGGTGAAATTTAAAGGTCTTTATTACTCTAAAACCTACATTATACCTAAAATACCTGTAATGGCCTTTGTACTAGGCAAGGCATAGAAAAGATATTATAGTGAGAGATAAGCTTAGAGCTCAGTTTCACCTAAATCTGTGGGTAGTGATTCACACTTAGCATAGTTTTCTGCTGTCTCGTATTTAATATAGTTATTTGAAAGTATGGAATATGAATGCTATTAAAGCAGAGTTCTCTTTGCAGTTACATAAAGTTACGCTGAGGGCACAGAACAGTGAAGGATTACACCTTCTCTGTCTAGTGCATAGAACATTTGTTAGATTAATCTAAGTTGTCGGCGAACTTCTTTCTTCTTACTCTCTGAAAACCTTGCCAAAGTCTCCCATTGCATAATTTAAACTCTCCAAGCCAAATTAAAATATCATCCATTATAAACTCTGAAAACATTCTAGCTCTCTAAGTCTACCCAATTAATCTCAGAAGTATCCTGGGAGTAGAATTTACTCAAAAGTGTATTTGCTGAAATGAGTAACATCCAAATAGTGACTTTGAACTTGAATTTACCCAGCACTACTTTCCAAACTACATCTGCCATTTTTCTTTGGTAAACTCAGCTGAGACTGTTTAATAAGCTTCAATCAGATGACATGCATATTTTCTGTCTTTGCTTAAATATTGTTCTTTGCCTTTCTGATTTCAGAGGATGACAACACATTTTCTTTACTTTTTCAGACATCTGTCTTTTCCATGATGTCACAATCTTTATTATTATTATTTCCTTTCTTATTTCATCTGAATGAATAAGTGACATTTTATTGGTGTGTTAATCACTAGCATGTACTGATTTATCTGTCCTGAACTGCTATTTTTTGTCCATACACTCTAGGCCCTGAATGATAGTAAAGAATTGATTCTCTTTCCCTGCTGCTGATTAAAATATCGTTTCAATCAACTATACTCAGTATCCTCTGGTGTATATTAATTCTTCCTGTATGTTGACACCCTCTGAGCTAGATTGTTTCACTCTCTTTTTCTGCACTTTCAATGTCCCCTTGTGCAGGGGTGAAAGCAATAGCCTATGGAGCCTGCTTTTTTTCACATAAACTGTTTCACAGATAGAGGCAACTTGCCTGATTATGCCTAAGAACTTGGGTAAATTTTTAATTCACAACACAGTTGTGTCATTCACACATACTTAAGTATGTGGACATAACAGAAAAACAAAAGGAGGCTTTTTTATCAGCAAGAGTGTCTGTGGAATTACAGTTTCTGTATTTCTCTCTTTGGGGTCACTACCTCTTGTTCTCTTCTTCGACTGGAGATAACGACCCTGAGTCCAATATCTGAAAGACATTTCGTTTGTGTACTTCCTAAGTTTGAAATAGTATAAAAATACTGAAAATCGACCTGAATATTTTTCTGGGAGTTTTCTTTAAAAATCCTGTTGATTTACAGGATGAAATTTCTCTGAACAAACATTGTTTTTAAGTATCACACAATGTTATGTGTAATCATAGCACACTGTTGCAGAATGAAGGATAGCACTGAAAAAAAATCATGCCCTTTTTTATTATCGTATTCTCATGTTTTTGCCATTATTAAAAAGCTGAGAATCATGTGGCTACAGGCAAATCCTTTCCTCTCCCTCTTGCTCCCTCTCTTCCTCCCTCATTTCCAGAAGTTTCTAAACCCCCTGCAAAGAAGTACATAAAATGAAAAATGTGCACTACCTTCGCTGGACACACACACAACTCGTGCACATGTATTTATTTATCCTTAAATGTCATTAGGTTAAAGCTGAAGACTTCATATCAAATCTGTGATTTGTGAAATCATACCGGATCTCCTTAACATTCAGAGTGGATGTCCAGATAAGCATTCACTGTAGTTTAATTCTTTCCAACTCCAAAAACATTCAGGTTCATGCATCACGTACTTAGAGACTGAGCATAAATCAGTGTAGAAACATACTTGTTTCAGAAAAGCAATTTTATTCCCTCACTAAAGAAACAATGCAATATTTATCTTTTTTTTTTTTAAAAAAAACCCCCAAACATTTAAAAATAAATTTTTTAACTTTTTTTGTTTTTTATAAAGTTATTCAAATCAACTAGTTCAGCTAGGTACACTTTAAGGAATATGCTGTAGTTAATCATAGGATATGAGGTGTTTCTCATGTTCAGGTTGTTAATACTATGAGCCAGAGGATAAAAAGGAATGTTTGCCAAGGTACCAGTGAACAAAACAACCTATCCCAATTCATATAATTATTATCCCAACTGCCACAAAATTGTTTCCTAAACTTTAGGTTAGCAGTTATACTGAAAAAAAAATTCTTATTTTAGTGCAACAAAAGGGGAGGTGCCCCATCATCTCAACTCGCCTGCCAATGGGGTGGTTGCCACAGAGCTGGGGAAGGAGGTCCAGCAACAGGCACTGCCTCATTTCCCCCACGACCTGACCATGCATATGTACCCAAGGATCTGGCAAGGGTCTGTTGAACTACTAGTGAAACTAGAGCCCCCAGCCTCCATTTGAGAACCTTCCTGAAGGCTTCTGCACATGCCCTGATTTGAGAACTTTCACAGCAAGCCTGCCAAGAAGGCACAGCTTGTGAACGCCCACTTTCCCATGGAACTGGCCTTAAGAAATGCTGCTGAGGAACTATCAGACTGTGTGTTCCTGAAGATTTGCTGCTAGACAGACCACATTTTTCAGAGGAACTGCTGTGCCTCACAGGAGGGGTGATTGTTTTTTATTTTCACCCAGCTACCTTTTTTCCTCTCATTTTCTTATCTTATTGTACCTCCTCTTTTTCTTGGCATTTATGGTGTATTGTATTGAATCTGAATTGTGTTGCAGTTTGTTTAGCTACCCTGGCTGTGTGCGAGGTACCAGCTTGCGATCTGACCATATTGAGATCTGCTTTTGAAACTTTGAGAAGCTGTAACTCAGAGTGCATGAGTACCTGGCTTGTTATTTTGTCTGTGTCCAAAATGAACACTGCATTTGAATTTACCTGTGAGATTTATAGGTCTCCAATTTACCACAGAGATAACAAAAGACCTTCCCTCTTTGACTATACAGGTCAGGGGGAGCCTGAACACTACTGATGTTGGAATGGGCCCTGACACCAATGAAATAAGAATTCACAGAATGGGTCATGAAGTACTGGAACAGACTGCCTAGGGACATTTGAGTCACCATCCCTGGAGGTATTTAAAAGATGTGTGGATGAGGTGCTGAGAGGCATGGTTTACTTGTTGATAGGAATGGTTGGACTCAATGATCCTAGAGGTCTTTTCCAACCCAGTGGTTCTATGATTCTGTGAAAAATAAATGCCACAAAAAGGAGAAATGGGATCTCTCTACACAGAAAAAAAGCAAGACAGGGAGATACGGATGCCCACACTGATTAAAGGGAATGGTGTTGGGTTTCTCCTTACAGAAGATGCTGTTCAAATGGGACACCTAGCCCACAGAGAGGAAGGAGAGATTAAGTGCAGAAGCTAAATCTCCCATGAGATTCCATGGGGTTCAGCCAGCACAAATGAATGTCAAGCTTGAATAAAACATTTAATTTCTATTTTCCCAGTGGAAAAAAAATAACCAAGTAATTCTAGCTAAATCAATATTTTCAGGTGAAAAATTGGAGCAGAGCAAAGAAGAAGAGGACATAGAAGCCAATGTGAAAGGGTTACATGCTTCTCTGGACTTTTTTTATTTACCCTGGCAGGTGTGTTATTTTTCTGATTTAATTAAAGATCTGAGAAGCAGTAGGAAAGATGCAATGTTTCTTGGGCATGTCCCAGACACAAGAGATTAGATTTTCCCCTAGTCTTACACCAGGTTGGCCCTACTATTTTTCCTACAAGAAATTTCACGCTCACAAGCTCTCATCCTACTTGGGGATTTCAACCACCCTCATATATGCTGGAAAAGTAGCATGGTAAGTGTAGGCAATCCAAGGTACTCCTGCAGTGGATTTAAGAGAATTTCTTAACCAAGGTAATTAATAGACATCCCTACCCAAGGGGATGCAATACTAGACCTGGTCGTTACCAGTACAAGTGAACTCATCAGTGATGTCAAGCTTATAGGCAGCCTGGGCTTCAATGATTACACACTGGTGGAGTTCGAGGTCCTGAGGAAAATGGAACACGTGAGGAGTATACTCAGGACCCTAAAATTCAGGAAAACAAAATTCCAGCTCTTCAAGCACTTAGTCAGTAGGACGCCCTATGATATGGTCCTCAGGGACAAGGAAGCACAACAGAGCTGGCAAATATTTAAGGATGCTTTCTATAAAGCCCAAGAACACTCATTTANGAGATGGGATGGGAAAAGATAGGATGGGGTAGGGTAGGGTAGGGTAGGGTAGGGTAGCGTAGCGTAGCGTAGCGTAGCGTAGCATAGCATAGCATAGCATAGCATAGCATAGAATAATTTCTGCAGGAAGGGGCCTACAATCACTTAGTCCAATGATCACCTAGTCCAACTGCCTGACCAATGCAGGGCTGACCAAAAGTTAAACCATGTTACTAAGGGCATTGTCCAAATGCCTCTTAAATGCTGACAGACTTGGGGCATCAACCACCTTTCTTGGAAGACTATTCCAGTGTCTGACCACCCTCTCAGTAAAGAAATGTTTCCTAACGCTTAGTCTAAACTTCCCCTGGCACAGCTTTAAACCATTGCCATGCATCCTATGATGGAAGAGACCAGTACCTTCCTCTTCACTTTCCTTTTTCAGGAAGCTGTAGAGAGCAATGAGTTTTTACCCTCAACCTTATTTTCTCCAAGGTCTTTAGCCACTCCTCATAGGATACTCCTTGCAGTCCTTTCACCAGCTTTGTTACCTCCTCTGGATGCATTCAAGTACCTTCCCAACCTTCTTATATTATGGGGCCCAAGGCTACTTTCCAGATACTCCCAAATAGTACAGTCTTAATATTGAGGAAGAAGAGCTACAGCTGTGTCTACACTCCAGATTCAAGGCCAGACTCAGCTTTATTTGGAAAAGACTGGTAATATAGAGAAATACAATAGGTACATCAGGGAAAAAGATCTTTCTTGACTGCAAGCTACAGTATTAGCTGTAGGATAAAAAAAAAAAATAGGATTTAGATCTGGTCGTGTCTATTAATCCTGCTTCATTCCCTAGTGGAAAAACTGATCTGTGGCAACTTTATATGAGCTGTTATTTAACACAGCTACTGAAATCCCCGTGTACTTCATGTTCTGCAAGATTCAAAATGGGACATTAGAGTGTTACCAGAAGGATTTGGTCACTTTATGGAGTTATCAAGGCTGGTTGTCAGCTGAGTTGTATTAAATGACTGCGTGTGTCCTTGAAGTCTGCTCCAGTTATGAAATAAAACACAAAAAGGTGCTTTAAGTTAATGTTTATACCACTTCTGACAGACTGAGATCAGATCTCTAGGTAAGGAAGTCTTTGATCTGGCTTCAGAGAGCTGGGATTATTCTATGGCAACATTTCTCTTCAAATGACTACGTATAGGACTACATTTTGTGTGTCTGTTAGGGTGATTTAAGCTGCATAAACATCGATACACAGGTGCTTTAGAGATGACCTAAGCTGTTACTCTTGTGCTACCCTACCAGTAAGGTATATTTTTCTATTTTATCTTGCACACTTGTGTGGGTATCAGATGTGGTCTATGCATTTCAAACAGTAATAGATTCCTGTCATTAGGTAATTAAGTTGAGCCTTTAAAGGCTGAAACTAGCAAAAATTTGGAAAAAAAGCTATTATCGAATTTAATGGTTTTTTTCTGATGCACTGACAAAGTGGGGGAATGTCTAACATCTCCAGAATGGAGGTGTTACCAAGGTATATGAAAAGATATTTAATTTGATGTATGCAAACTGTGTCTGAAAGAATATAAAAGATAGTATTCTAATGCTGTTTGGGTTTTTGTCACTGGGGGGCTTATGGGTTTGGATTTTGTGGGGTTTTTTCATACAGTGAAAAAGCACATTACCTCTTCTAGAAAAGATAACATATTTTAGCAGTATGAAAACAAAGTGAAAAATAACTTCAGTTCCTCCAACAATATCTGAAAACTGGTGGCCTAATTCTGCAGTGTTTTGCTCTACGTCTAGTAATGTATGTATGTGCAAAGTAGGATAAATATTAACCAGCTTGGAATGACAGTATTTTACATCCATGTAGCAACGACTCTGCATCAATGTAAATGACAATCAAGGCAAAAAACCAGCAGAAAATCTAGCTCTATAAATAATAATAGAGGCTTAAAATGCAAACTGTCCATGAAGAAAATAGCTGCACTGCAGAGCAAGTCTGTTCAATAATACAGAATAATTTTAAGATAGTATTTTTCCCTTCTTCAAAAGCAGGTGACCTGAACATTACATTGGTTTAAACTAAACATTAATCTTAACAGACTGTTAAATTTCTCTAATTCTGTGTTTAATACAGAATCATAGAATAGTTTGAGTTGGAAGGGACCTTAAGGATCATCTAGTTCCAACTCCCCTGCCATGGACAGGGACACCTCCTACTAGACCAGGCTGCTCAAGGCACCATCCAACCTGGCATTGAACACTTCCAGTTGTGGAGGGGGATCCACAACTTCCCTAGAAAAGCTGTTCCAGTGCTTCACCACCCTCAGTATGATGAATTTCTTCCTAATGCCTAATCTAAATATATATAAACTAAATAAAAGAAATAAGTAGATTTAAGTCTTCATTGTTTGCAGTAATTCTTATTTCCTGGTTTATAAAATACTGAGATAATAGATTTTTAGTTTAAAGATGAAATATTATTTCTGTTCACATTTGGAAATGTATAGCTGACATATACATATTTACATTGTAAGTATATGAGGATATATTTTCATCTTTGTTTCTAAATATTTCACTTTTAGTTTGACATTTATCACCATTTTATTCTATTTTACTTTAAATTAAAAAAAATCTGAAACAAATACAGTTTTTCTCACTTTAAAATCTGTGGGATTGGAAAAGTTTCACTGTTTCTAAATTATTTTTCAAAAATTAATTTGAAAGATTTGTGAACCAAGCAGTCTGTTTCATTTCAGCATTTTTCAAATAAGAACACTTAAGTGAATAATTCCTTGCCAGTTTTATTAATTAAGTTGTCCTCTTCTGCCCACAATCTACTTGGCACTACTATCAAGTTTGAAAAGGAAAATATCATATTTAAGTAGAAGGAAGAGAAAGACTCTCTCTTTTGCTTAAATATACCTTTCAGACTCTTGATGATCTTAGTTGGCAGCAGGAAAGATAAAAGGAAGAGATTTCCAGAGACGTAGTGAATGAGGACATATTGGGAAGGAATGGATAAATTTACCAGGCCACAACACAAAGTATTTCCATCTGCTGCATATATGTGCATGCCAATACCTTCTCTATTGAGGATGATAACTTCTAAAGTAGCTCTTGGGTTACTTGCCTAGGCCAACAGGAACGTGTTACAACATGAAACATATAGGGAAAACAGAAATAAAAATCAGCATACCCATCTGAGTGTTACTTGGATAGAACAATGAAGATCACGGGGTCACTAAATCACTAAGTGCCAAAAACTCCAAGCATCGAGTGAGATGTCATATAACCAAAAGACTGCACCACTGAAAGGAGCTGCTGAATATATGATAGGAAATTGTTAAATGGAAAAATTGTGTTCAAACCATCTTCCACCTTGATATACATTCAACGTGTTTTACTTTATTTATTTGGCTAATATCTAAGGCTTGGATTCAAATATAATACTCTACATTATATCCCCCCAACATGAGATGAGATTAATTTGACAATTCTTGTCTTCCATTTAGAAGCTACTAAACTTTTTGTAAGTAAATGGCTGAGAAATTCAGGATAGAATAATTCATGTTCACATTGCTGCTTTGAATTATATCCAATATCCAGTGTTAACAATGACTTACTAACTGTTCTAAAAAGGGGAACTTCTCATATCCAAGGTATTCTATCATGGACACAAGAAAACTTTCCTGAAGCACATAAATGTCTTCTTTCTTGTTATCCTTGAAAATGTTTTGCAAGCTACTGGTTCCAATAAAGTTCTTAGATTTCTTTAATCTATTTCATCTTACATAAATAATGTTGCATAAAGATTCACCTCATTTTACAGACATTTCTTTTCAAATCTCAATTCTGAAATTTCTTTTGTATTCTGTGAGTACACTCCTTTGAAGATTTTAGCAAAACAAAAATCAATATTTATGTGTAACACCAAAAAGGAGCAAAATAATAATGACAAAATCTGCAAACTAAAACACGTTGTCTATTTCAAGTAGACTTCTTTTTTTTTCCTGGAAAAGATGAAGATTTTTCTCAGTGTTCACATCTTGAATTACAATGAGGAGTTAGAAATTATGACAGTCTGATTTAATAAAGGAGGAGATGAGTGAAGGTTCAGTTGTACTTCTTAAAAGTATACTGAATTAACTAACCACTTATATTTCTTTGAAAATTTCCAAATATACAGATTTAGTATCAATTAACCACAGAAGGGGAGGAATAGAATGGGGTTTTTTAATGTTAGATAATAGATCTGAATAGATAAAACAGAGACATATACACAAACAGTAGCATGTTTCCTATTTATATAAAGGACACCAGTGTCAGTGTAAGTTACAGAGCAAGAAAACATCACAGTCATATTTTGTGCATTTTACAGAAAGATATTGTATCCCAGATGTCTTCAGACTTTAACCTCAATAAGCTAAGTGGCATTTAGTTCTGAGCAGAAATAACAGCTATGGTGCATTTTCTCTTAGTTTGGTTTTCTAAAGAAATATGATAGTCACTTTATGTGTCTGTCTTTCTGTCTGCTAGTTAAGTACTAATTAATTTTGAAAAAAATTATCAATTTCACCTTTAGCAACAAAGACTCGTTTTTATTCAGCTGAAGTATCATGTTCTGTGCATGTATCTAACCCTAACAGTAAGTGATGTGCTACATAATCTTAGGTTTGAAGTAAGATAGGTGTAGTTAAGCACATTGTGGGAGTGCTTTTCTCTTTAGTAATTATAACGGAACACTAGATCTTCGGTCTGACAGGTAGCTTGTAGAAGGTTAACATTAGGTAAGAATATTCTCATCCTAAATCAGGAGATAAAAATACATAGGTTTCATCTCCAGCTCATCATGAACCCATCCTCTATCAGTAGCTACAGAGCACTAATGTAGTGGGAGTGGAGCACCATGGACTCATAATCAGTGTATACAATTATGAATGCAATTGATATTTTGAACTGAGCGCACATGCCTAACATTTCTTAGTGATGAGAGGTAGAATAACAAAGAACAATGACCATAAATTGTGAATTAGAAGATTCAGATCAGGCAGCAGGAAAAAAATATCACTAGGAAAGTAGCACAGCACTGGACTGGACTTTCCAGAGGGGCTGGAAACCTCCCACCTCAGGACATTTCAAGGTTTGGTTAGATAATGCTACAGCTCATTTCATATGATTTCAGTTTCTGTGGGAGACTGGAAGAGATGGCTCTAGATGCCCCTTCTTAGTAACATCTAGGGATTTATGATCGTTATTGAGTTTGGCCTATGTATTGGGTCTGTCTGGACCAGACTTTCCTCATAGCAACATTGAGTGTTGTCTTTGTATTTATAGGCAGAAGTGTGTTGATAATGCATAAATATGTTTTCTATCACTGAACGGTGACTGCACAGCATCAAAATTCTCTCCAGTCGCCGCATCAAAGGCCAATAGGCTGACAGTAGGCAAGAGGTTAGGAGGGAACATAGCTGGGACAATTGGTCCAATCTGACCAAAATGATATTCCATACCATATGACATCTCACTTTGTAAAAAAATATTAAGGGAAAGAACGGGGATGGGAATTTTGTTATTAAGGCATTTGGCTTCTAAAGCAACCCCTACATATACTGAGGTCCTGCTTCCCAGGAAGTGGCTGGACATCACCTACTGATGAGATACAGAGAATAACTCTACTGGATATTTTTTTATGCATGTGTCCTTTTTTTTTATTTCCTGAAACTGTCTTTATCTCAAACCACAAGATTTTAATCTTATTTTTTCTCCCTATCCTGTTAGGGAGGAGTGTGGTAGCATGACTTAGCCTCAGTTCCTTATATATATGTCTTTAAAGTGATATCATGTAAATACATATCTTTTGCTCTTTTGCAAGGGTTGGTTTTATATTTAATGCAAGTAACCAAAGAGAAATAACAAGATACAAAAATAAAAGATACACTTTGACTGTGCTTTTAGGATGACTTTTTGGTCTTTTTTGCATGATGAAGAGAGAAGTGTCACATGAGAAGATTCAGAGGAGAGTTCAATGCCTAGTTCAACAATGTTTCTTAGTAACGCCAATGGAACAGCAGGCATATCTTTCCCCATTGTGGGCCTTAAGCACCTTCTCAATGAGTCATCTCTTATGACTGGAAGAAGGGATAGGGAAAGGTCTCAGTCTTATCTACATTGCAGCCCAATGCTGAGGTTCACTTTATCTCAGCACACTACTCCTATTTCTGCCTATTTCTCTTTTTTTTTTTCAAATCTCTAGAAAAATATTATGCGATGCCTTTATCCATATTTTCAAGTTGTTTGTAGTTGATCAAGAGGCCCAAAGGCATTAGGAAAAGCCTGAGGGTATTTTACAGAGGCAAAGAAAAATATTTTCTTAAAAGAACTCTCATAAGGAAAAAAAAAGATAGAGGAAAAGGCATAATAAGTTTCCCTCCTGGCCAAAAACATAGGCCATTTTCAACATGGTATTAATTCTTTTTGGCCATGCCTTCTTTCCTTTCACCCCAGCTTTATGCCTTCCCATTCACAGCTCCAGCCTCATGAATGTTACACCCACCCATCCAAGTAGCTGACATTACTGTACAGTGCTTGTTCTTGTCCTTAGGCTCTACATCTCTTCCATCTCTCAACACATGGTTCTCATTTCTCCAATCATTCTTCATATCCTCTATATTTACCCTATTTCTTTCCCTAAAATAAATTCTGTTTTCTCTTCAACATATTTCCTTTATTATACTGTTTGGTATTTTCTTTTCTACATCATTAATGGACCAGACTCCTACACTGTGCACTGAGTTTTGTTTCTCTATTCTTTCCCTTCTCCTCACTTACCTTCACTCCCTGCCAAATCTGATAGGGGGCATTTTCCTCTCCTAACCTAGCAGGAGACTTGCTGCACCCCCCATTCCTCCCTTCCCTCTGCTAATGACCAGGAAGTGAGACAAACAAGATTGACAGTCTCTGAAGCACGGAGGGTGCCATCTGTGCTTTGTAGATTGAAAATCTTATTAGTTTTGCTTCCAGCCAAGTTGTGCATACGGAGCAGAGCAGCTGGGGTAAGGAATAGTGCATCTAGGGAGAGGGGGAGGACCAAGAGGGAACAAGAGAAACCACTAGGCAAAAATGCAAAAGGATAATTAGGTTTGGAGTCTTTCCACTGACTGATAGTACCTAGCTGACCAAACGATCAACGAAGTGGTTTGGGTGGTTTAGCTGCAAAAAGCACGTCAGGTCTTGCTCTTCTGTTTTCCACCATGGAAGAGATGAATGTCTTACTACCTGCCTCATTCCCAGAGCTGTAAACTGGGACTATATTGCCTTTTTGCCTGGGGCCTCACTCCTGGGGTATGCCTGAGACGATTTCCAGGCAGGACAAGGCTTCTGTTGTAGATATATTTTACACAGTGCTTAACACTAAAATACCATTGATAGGGAAGTAAAACAAATTCTTCAATCTCTTGGGGCAAAACATGGGAATTGGAGGAGATACAGGAAACAGTAGCCCTTTTTTGCTGTGTCCTTGCTTGTCTTTATCAGTATGTCTTGGGTTGATCTTTCTGTATGTTTTCACATAAGTACCTGCTTTTCTTCATGGAATGCATGTACGTTTGCCTTCAGGGTTTGCAATGCCAATAACCAAATCCTTCCAGCACTCGAGTCCCACTGCCTTTAACAGGTGTAAGCAAGAATGCAGAGATTGCTACTTAGGTGATCTCCCTCTGAACAGTAACCCTTTTCCCTGCCTGCCTGCTGGCCTTGAACTTATCTCAGATGTATATCAGAGACAG
Organism: Piaya cayana; assembly: GCA_013389865.1. Taxonomy (NCBI): domain Eukaryota; kingdom Metazoa; phylum Chordata; class Aves; order Cuculiformes; family Coccyzidae; genus Piaya; species Piaya cayana. The sequence continues at coordinate 78,470 of WAAB01019502.1, read as the reverse complement.
GAAGGGAGCAGTCAGGACACAATGTGCCCTGGCTGTGCTTTGACAGATTCTTCAGAAGCCAATGCCAGCTGGTGCAAGCTGTATCAGCCCCACAGCCATCATAATTTTTGCAGAGGCTGGAAGCAGACTGAAGAATCAGTAAAGTGATAATCCAAATGCACTAGCTAAAAGAAATACCCAGTATTAGAGTCAGACCAGGCTGTTCTGTGCTAAAACTGAATTTCCCCCCACAGTCCTATCTTTCTCAGCATATTTCTTATGGGCTCATAACTATCATCACAATTACATTTCCAGTGTTTGCAATGTGTATGTTAATACTTCCCTTGCAAGCATACCTGATAATTCTGGTAGAGCCTTGCAGCCCCAAAGCTGGTTTTATATATTCATTCTAATTTATATTTTTCCCTTAATCCTTATATTTCTTTCCTGTATTCTTCCTAGAAGTTAAACAAAACTCTGCATCATTTTTAAAGCCTACATCCATCTTTCTCCAACCTTGTCTTTTAAAATGAATGAATGAAACATACTCTCACAAACAGAGAAATGCGTATCTCCTTTCTGGGGAGCATCAAGAACAACTTCAGAGCTCTTTATCCAGTGCTCACACATCATAACCCCACTCCAGCTCAATGTGCAACTACTAGACAATATCACCACAGGTTGGTAGTGAAAAATGATCACAGAATCACAGAATCACAGAATCACAGGGTTGGAAGAGACCCACTGGATCATCGAGTCCAACCATTCCCACCAAACACTAAACCATGTCCCTCAGGACCTCATCCACCCGTGCCTTAAACACCTCCAGGGAAGACGAATCAACCACCTCCCTGGGCAGCATATTCCAGTGCCTAATGACCCTTTCCATAAAAAACTTCCTCCTAATCTCTAACATAAACCTCCCCTGGCTGAGCTTAAGGCCATGAGGATTGTTGAACAATATGCAGATCAGCACAAAGTTTCTAACATCCAGCGTTACAGTAATTCTGTCAAATTCATAGAACGAATACAGAACCACCAACACAGGGTAGCCTATGGAGCATGAAAATAGCATGCTGTGCTTTGTTCCAGACTGAAGAGTCTTATAAATAAAATATTGTAAAAGTTCTCAGCTTCATTAAGAAAGATAAAGAAAGCCGCTACTGAAGCAAGGAGCAGTCTTCTCTTGGACAGAAGGATGTTGTGCTAAATTCTGTTGAATGCCCTGTTGCACATTCAATCAGTTCTTCATGGCCGATCTTTTGATTGTAATAATATCTGCATTAACAGCAACAAAAGAAAATAAAATCAGACAGCCTATGTATGACTTCATCTCTGCCTATTGCCTCGTCTCTTGCACTGCTGGTTGTCTATCACCCCAGTTTAAAGAGGATGGGCTGAACATAAGCTCATACCAGTCTTGTTCACAACCTTGTTAGCAGAGCAGCTGCAAACCCAAAAGACAGACAAGGGACACTGAAAGTCAAGGGTAGTCAATGCACTACTGGAATGTCCAAACCAGCCAACTCCAGAGCATGCTTTACATCTTCTGAGGTATATGACTGAAGGGAGCTTTTGGGGGAGCTTTGTATCTCCTGAGGGACCTAAGCATTGTTCAGCAGCATCCTGTTGATGAAGCCCTCTAGAGAAAGGTTACATACTCTAAATCAGAAGAGATCTGAAGGATAAGGTAGGCACTTCTGATTCATTGTCAGCAGTGTGAGAGTTTTAGGTTCATCCATGGATTAGGAATTATATGTAAATGGGCTTCTTGAAACCTTCTCTGAAATAGAGACAAACACAAACAGATGTTCCCTGATTCTGTCCTTACTGTATGCTTGACCTACACAAAACAGCTGTTATTCACAGTACATATGACTACTGCAGGACATTTCTAGACCGTTCAGCGTGCTGGGAAAAATAAGTGTATTTGACTGCACTTGCCTATACAGATACAGCCTTAAATGCCTAGATCCAATCAAATTACAATTTAGAAATTATTTAAGAGACCCCAAATCAAGCCTAGAGTAATAATTATCTATGCTGTGATTAGTGAGAACCTAGTGGATTAGAACTTATCAGTATTCAATCACCACAGCATCAGGCATTCCTTCCTATGAATACAACTAGGTGGAGGCCTGGCTTCACAGCTGGTGCAAAGTGGCTTAACACCACTGACTTTGTGTAAATGGACTTCGAGTAGGTCAGCTGAGGAACAGGCTCAGAAATCTTCAGCCCACCCAAAACATATGCCTTGTTCCACTAGGAGAGGAAGAAAAAGACATCAGGTTAAAAGTATGCATAAATTAAAAAGTGGGTATACTGCCATTTTTTAAAACACTTTGGTAGTGCTCTATGAAACCTGCCGCAGGAATACATACAAATACACAAGTCACCAAAAGGTATTCCTTTTATTCTCCATGTGTTTCTTTGGGTAAGCACCAGCTGCAAAAACATGCAATATAAAAAGATGTGTTTGAGCACAGGTTTTTCAAAGCTGTGATCTTATTTAATGATTGTGGTTTCTGTGGTAAATCTCTGAAACAAAGTCTGCCTTGCCACCAACTCAGCTTACTCTCAGAGGGAAAACACATGCCTAAGGCATAGGCCCCAGCCAGATATAAAGCAAAGCATCCTTCCTTTCACAGAGCCCTGGGGATTTGGTGCCTCTCCTCCCTTTAGGGCAATGCTGCTTTTCACTTTTCTGCCCACCAAGACAATACAATCATTACACCAAGATGCAGCAGGTGCTATACAGAAGGGAGAGAAATTGTGACTTTTTTCTGAGGGGATAACAGGGAGTGCTCTCTGGGATAAAGCTTTTTCTTTATGTAGAGTAGAGGCACTGCAGCTGTGCTGAAATGGGGACTGCAATTTGAGTGGGTAGTGGGAGACATTCTCTTTCTCTTGCATTCTTTTCACCAAAATACACAAAGAGCTCAGAGGAAGTGGCCCTTATTAAATAGTTATGTTCAGCAATGAAGACAAGAGCAGCATCCATTTCTTTTTTGTTTCTTAATAGTAAATACTGCTAAGTTTAACCATAAGACAGATAAAGTCTATAATTCCTTTTTCCACCTATCATCTGTCCTTCTTCCTGTCAGTCCTCTCCCCTTCTCCTCACACACTGCTACAGGCAGTGCTGTTTTGCAGGTAGCTCAGAAGCTTTGAAGTTTTCCCTCTGAAAGCTGATTAAATAAACGTTGCTATATCTTCAGCTTTAAAGCAGGTGGATCATCTCGGAGCATTTTACTAATTTTTTGGAAGGTTTTATACTGTTCTTTTTTTCAGTGGGGATTTTTCTGAGGTTGTGAAGAAAAAAGATTAATTCAGAAAGCAAGTGAAACTGTCAATAAAATGTTTTTGATGCAAGAGGTATACTGCAACACGATGTCATATTCGTATCTATATTGTGCCCATGCATTTGCTATAAATATCAATTTTGCTAATGTTGTGAATAGTAAGTAATTGAAGAATTTTGCCCTATTGTGCTTGGAAGAATAACAATGTGAATAAAATTTCTGAAAAGATTTTATCCTCATTTCTAGAAGGAAATTATAATAGCCATGTGAATATCTTCCCTTGATAAAGGTTTGGGAAGTAAAAGAGGATTTCTTTTTTATCAGTGTGTTGGGGGGAATTATTTGTTTGTTTTGGTTTTTTATGGTAATATTCTTTTTGTTGTACTCTCCTGTGGCATGATGATGCCTGGTTTTTTTTGAGATGGGGAGTGTGGTTTTGAATGTAATATTCTCCACAAACTATACAGAGGATTTTAATGAAAATACATGTTTTGAAAGAACTGTCGTTGCTTGGATCTTTTATAGTGTGTTTGAAAGCTTCTGCTAACTTTCATGCTTGTTGTCTCCTAGAAGGATTATAAGGTATTGGGAAGATACCATCTATCTGGAGATATATTTTAAATACCTTTATCAAAAGCAGTCTGTGTTATTAAAATAGTTTTTATAGAGGAAATTATACCATGCAGTAAATAGCAACAATGTCTAAACAGACATACAAGAATATCAAAAGTAATAAGGAAAACTAAACCTGAGACTGTTCTCCCAATTTAACACTTCGTAAAACCTAATGGTATGTGATATCACATCCTAAACAGGTAAGTAGTCCCCTAAAATTCCAAATTAAGATTCTCTAAGATATTTTGGTACCTATATCCCACTGATGTTAAGAGGAGTCACGTGCTTGTTTTGTACTTAAATCTGTGGGCCGGTCAGGTTCAAGCTTCATATCTGTGTGTCTTCTATATTAAATGCCAGTTAACTTTCTTAGCTAATGCAAAGTGCATCTCAAGATGTAGTAAGGGTTATGTGCTACTCACAGCACCAAGTAGTGAGTTCTAGGACAGAGAAAAAGAGAACAGCTGCCAAGTTGCTTCCAAATGTAAAATAAATCACTATAGCTGCCATCTAGCAATAACAAACCAATTAACAAAATCTGTAGAGTCAGATTTTGTTCCAAGATTGTAATAAACTAATTTAAAAAAAAAAAATCTACTTTTTATATCTTAGCTTCTGTCAGATAAGTAAAAGTCATTGTAGTGACTATCTTCAGTCTTTGATATGCTGTAGTAATCATACCTTTCCACATTTGCTGAGTGGTCTAGTGATGACATCAAACAATGTACTGTAGGTGATTATAAAGTAGAGTTTTTTTTCTGTTCAGTGAGAAGATGAAAATAATGTAGATAAAAGGAGCATATCTTTTAAAAGACAGAACTCAAGTAATTTGAGGTGGAAATCCATAAAAACATTGCAAGTGTTATTGAAATGATGAGTCACTTCAGCAGCACAAAAATAATCTATTTATCTACATTTTTACCAAAGGCTTTGAAGTTCTGTATCTTGGAAAATAATATATATATTAAAGCTCTTTGAATAAAGTTCAGTTTTACTTTGAGGCATGAGCTTTCTCTTGCATATATTTTCCCCCCTTCCACATGTTAATATTTACTGTTATGTTTCATAGCTAACTTTTCTACCACATAGTATATGCATATTTAAAAATACTTATGTATTTCTATGATAAATAATATAATCAGCAGTTTAGATAAGGTAGCTGTCAGCTAACTTTATTTAAGATAAATGTTTTGGTCTTGCAGATGTTAAATCAGAAAGCCCTTTAACTAAGTAGAATTAACCCCAAATCTAGCAGAGATTTTTCTTGGTAATGTAATTACAATGATTTTTTTTCCTTCTTTCTCATTTCTAGTAGTCTCTAGGCATATATTACTGTATCTAGATTTTTCAGGTTTTATTTTCAGTAATATAACTTCATGAGCACTATCATCCTTGTTTTAGGAATGGGGACACTTGAAAACATTTTGCAGTTTAAGAAGTTAATTTATGGGAAAGCATGAATGGGATATAGGTCAACTTCTTTCAGGTACCTACTTTTAGTCATTGACAACAAATACTCAAACACAGTGTTAAAATTTTATTTAGATAGGAGTTTTTATCTCAAGTCCATTTTATAATCAACAAGAATATAACTTCAAAACCATTAAAAAACAGGAATTAAAAATTTTTATTATATGTATGCGTACTTCTTTGATTTCTTCTCATCATGTGTTATTTTAGATCTGTATTTTTCTGAAAGTAGACAAGAAAAGGAAATGATTTTTTAATACATGACCTTTATCATGCATTCATGACACTATCAGTACAGTACCTTGATTACTGGATAAATGCTTTCTGCTGTTTCCTCTCAGCTCTTTTCAGTTTCAGCAGTATAATTTTATGTTAAGGTTTAGTGATACCACAACTGAATTGCATAAATCTCTTCATTATGCCACTAAAACTCCAAATTTCTGGTGTAGGCTGAAGCCTTTATAAATGTTGCAAACCACCCATCAAAAGAAAAACAAACACGCACACAGACACTACCAAGACTAGATGTTTTCATTAAGCATCAGATGTGTAAATATAAACATTTGACATTTTCAATTTAATTAGATATGGATTTTCTTTTCTAGTTAGGTCTCTAAGTAGGTGTACTAACTAGAAGCTTAATCTTCTGATTCTTCCCTTCCATTTACTCTTTAAAAAGAAGTTGCCTTATCTTCAACCCTAATTTAGACAAAGCCCAAATTTTATTCTCTTTCTGCAGACTTGAAAAGGGATTGTATGGTGTTGAATCATAGAATTATAGAATAACCAGGTTAGAAGAGACCCACCAGATCACTGAGTCCAAACATTCCTATCAAACACTAAATCATGCCCCTTAGCACAAACATACATAGATACACTATTCTCCTTAATATTTGAGGTTTCTAAGAAAATATAAAAACTAGGCAGTAAGCTGCCTGAAGCAAATTACAATAGAGAGATAAAATTTACTCATGAATTGGGAAAAGAAGAGGATTTATGTAAGAATTATCCTTAATAAGGTGGAACAGACATTGTCCAATCTACTAAAGAAGTATTTGTGTCAGAGTATAAGGCTAAAGGATAAAATACAATTCTGAGTCAGTGCTCTGCCCCCAAAATTTCAAGCAATTCTCATAGAGGAAATGGGAGGTTAATGTTGCAGTTCACTATCAGCTTGTCTGTGCCACAACTGATCATCAGAGTTCTTAGCTCATTTGCATGCGTCTGCCATTCACCCTGGAATTTATTGTGGTAGGACTGCATTGTAGACTTGGCTAGCAGCCAGAGCCTGCCTCTTTATTCCCTCTTTAAAGTTAATACAATATGAAAGTCACTAACAAAAAGGCTTTCGTGTCAAATTACAGAAAAAAAATCTCAATTGCCTAATAGGATTTCATATTCTTATCATACTGGTGATTTTCTGTAAGTAGTAACATTTGAAAAGGCTTAGCTGAAGTTTTCTTCAAATACTCTGCGTATTTTAAGTGTTTTTATGAGTTCTAGCATGCTGCTATTCTGTCACTACAGAGAGGATACAGGACAATGAATCACAGATACGTAGCCCTTCTCTTCCATTCCCATCCCATTGGACTTAGCATCTGATCAAAAGTACTAACTAAGGTTATGCATATTGAGAAATGTTCCTGCTCAATGTGGATGTCAGGCCTATTTTCTTCACTTAAAAGATATGGGTTTGAATGTGTATATACAAGATGAATATATCTACACACATTCAACTATAATCACAAAGATATGTGCACATGTGTAAATATAGCTATATATTTATATATTCACTTTTACTTTTGGTAATATTACACTTCTAACTGCATTCGAAGCCAAATAATGCTAACGTTATTAAGTCTTCTATGTAACTGCAGGTCTGCCTGGACTAGATTTGTGCCCACCACTAGCAATCGGTTCCATTACACCTCTACAATGAACTTTTCCTCCCTAGCTCCTCCATATGTTGCCTCCATACTCCCGACAGTTCTCTAGGAAGATATTTGGATAAGGAGAGAACGAAGACAGACTTTGATGCCTCTCACTGTCCCCACACACCCACACTCTTCCCCTACTTCACAAAAGGTTCAGACATCTGCAGGTGCTTACAGGGAGTGGGACTGTGGGAAGAGAAGGTGTTACAATGGCGATTCAAATTGTCAAATGTTGAATAATTCCTGATTATCATTCCAACAAATTATTACATTTTAATTATGCACTTCAATAATTTCTGATAACACAATTCTTCCCTGGTAACAGCAAAGACAGAATTCAGATAGAATTGACTACCAGTAATATACAATAGGCTTCCATAAAGGCCCTCATTTGCACCTAGGAAACTGATAAACAATTTAAGGATCAGTATTCTTTCTTTATAATCTGGATCTAGTTTTTAGTATATCAAAAAGTTAAAAATGCAAAAGTTAAAAAGTTTCTTTTCATCATTTGAAATTAAGGACTTGCTTGAGTTTTAGTAATGACACATTTTGGAGGTAGTAAGCATCCCCACAACTCATAAAAGCTCAGTGAAAACTTTTTTCTTCCCCAGGATCCCATGGGTATACTGACATTCACAAATCATTGATCTAAACAAGCATTAATTAAAATGAATTTAAAAACTACAGAAAAGCAGGCAAATAAAATAAATATCACCATATAGGAAAGGCTGAGTGCATTTAGAAGCCCTTAAGACACCTCAAACTAAAATGGCGCGCACACACACAGTAAATCTCAGCTGCTATTGTGCACTAGTAATGAAAACCACGTCTAATGATAAAACCCCTGAAAGAGAAGCCAGAGTATAATTGAGTACCGTATTTCTCACTTATTTTTCCCCTTTAAATTTAACATGTTTTGCTAGAAAACTGTTACAGCATCATGATGGGCTCAAAATGAAAGCACTATGTTATAGTGATATGTACCTATAATAAAAACAATATAAAATGTTGAAACTATATTGCAGCATGATTAGCTTGGGTAACAGTGAGCATTCTCATATTGGCAATAAAATAGAAGGCTGTCATGAACAGTTCTGCTTATTTACCTTCTAATTTTACCATAGAATAATGGAATCCAAGGACAGAGAAGCTCTGTTTGGCTGCCTGGTTCACATCACTACCAATGAAGAACTGATCACTACTGTCTGTCTTTTAGCATTGAATTTTTACAACTTCCCTTCCATATTATCAGACATATCAGTGTAAGGAATTTTTTTGATACTTTTCAGTCTATATCTCTCTGTTCTTAATTCCATCCCATCAAATATAGTCATAAACACTTAGATCTGTGTAAACGTTTCCTTTTTTTCTTGATGTGAACCTCCAATGTCAGGTACAATATTTGCTTTGTGTTCAATAATGTCAAACATCATCCTATGTTATTATCACTTCCTGAGGAGTTTTAGCTTCTAATAAAATGATCTAAAGAAAATAAAAATTCCTAAATATGAACAGACACACATTTTTTGTAAAGAAGGTAGGAAGTGCCTATCTGATCCAGTTTTCTGTCCTTTAACACAAACTGGGGACATTACTTTCTGCCACAACTTCTCCATTACAGTTATTTTATAGTCCACTATTTCATTTTCATTTCCATGGTGTTTTGTTCTCACGAAGGGTCTATGCACCCTATAAATTTACTCTTATTTCAGATGTGCTAATTATGAAATACATATGTGTAGGGGTAAAAAGGTTATGAGAGACATTTTTGAGGCTGATTTAGCTCCACCTCCTAGAATAACCCTTCTAACTTCTGCTGGTTGAGGAAGTGACTGCCACTTCAGCCCCTTGCTCTAACAACTGTGATGTTACTGGCCTCAAAGCAGACATAATAGAAACCTGGGCCTGCAAATTCCCAAATCCAGGAAATCTCAAAATCTCAGCTAAATAACATTTTATGACATCCTGAAAGGAGGCTGTAGTGGGGTGGGGGTTGGTCTCTTCTCCCAAGTGACTAGCAACTGGATGAGAGGAAATGGCTTCAAGTGGTGCAAGGGAAGGTTTAGATTGGTTACGAGAAAAAAAATCTTTACCAAAAGAGTGGTCAAGCATGGAACATGCTGTCCTAGGAAATAGTGGAGTGACAACCCCTGGAGGTGTTCAAAGAGTGTGTAGACATGACACTTCGGGACATGGTTTAGTAGGCATAGCAGTGTTGGACTAACAGTTGGATTTCATGGTCTTACAGGTCTTTTCTAACCTTAATGATTCCATGATTCTGTGACCTTCACATTTCACACTTCATGATTTTGAAGTGGCGTCTTAAAACAAATTCACTAGAAACACAGAGGAGGGTGAAAGGGTCAGTTTTTATGTTTTAAAGGGTCAGCTGTATGTCCCCTTGACAGGGGACAGGACAAGAGGGAATGGCCTCAAGCTCTGCCAGGGGAGATTTAGGCTAGACATTAGGAGGAAGTTTTTCCACAGAAAGGGTCATTGGGCACTGGCAGAGGCTACCCAGGGAGGTGGTTGATTCACCTTCCCTGGAGGTGTTTAAGGCATGGGTGGATGAGGTCCTGAGGGACATGGTTTAGTTTTTTGATAGGAATGGTTGGACTCAATGATCTGGTGGGTCTCTTCCAGTCTGGTGATTCTATGATTCTATGATTCTATGATTTTGGTCAGCAGCACCAAAAGATCATATTCTACTGTTCTTATTGCACTGAAACATTTGAAAATCCAAGGAAGAAGGAGAGATAAAGAAAAGATGGAAGTCTGTGATCTTTTTGTTTACATTTTTCCTCCTTTAACATTTCTTCCTTAAGTGAACATTCATTTAAATTGTCTACAAGGCATTTCCAAAGAGCCACATCTGGGATTTTCTGCTTAGATGACAGAAATGGGAGTGGTGCCATCATGTCATCCCTGAGACTCATCATTCTTTCTGAATTGGTTATTTGCTTCATCTGCTGACTTACCAAAATCTCCTACAGAAGTACTCCTCCAGCCAAGAACAGAAAATGTGGCATATCTAGAGCTCCAGCTGCATCAAGACCCCAGGCTTGATCCAGCATTCAGGAAAGATTGAGCAAAAGTGCAAGAGAGAGCAAAAGAAAGAAGATAAAAAAAGGAAGGAAAGAAAGAAATAGGAAGGGTAAAAGAGGGGAAGGATAGGAGGGAAAAAGGGGGCAGAAGGAGACCAAAAGAAAGAATACAAAAATGAAGGTAGATAGCAAAAACTTCCAGATAGGTTTTGGGGAGGACGTTTAGTACTGAATATAAGTTTTATCTGTACAAGAAATATTTCAAGGCACTTCCACTGAGGAAAATAAAAAGGTACAATTCCTCAAATATTACTCTGCTTAAAGACAGGAAAGAGTAACTGTTCAGTCATTTTTATATGTTTCCTACCTAAGACAGTACCAGATGGTGCCATGTAGTCTCAGGTTAATCATTGTGTGAGAGACCTGGGCTGGCAGCCAGACCCACTTCACAGTCAACTGTGAGAACAAGTGATGCTGAACCTTACATAGGATTCACAAGCAGAGCCTTTGCATTTTAAGCAGACATCTGGTATGACATTTCATATCTATCTGCTGTAAGGCTTCAGACTGAGCCAGAATGTGACATTGCAACATGCCAATTTTCTCTGTTGTACTTACCAATTTTTGAAGAATATGAACTTCCACAAAAAAGAAGTCTTGTGTTCCTAGGCTTTGGGGTGAGTATTTCAGGTAGGTAGCAATGCAGGGCTGAGTCCCCGCATAGATAGAAACAGTGCTTCTAGGAAGCAACTCCCTCTCCACTGTGCCACACAAATAAAAAGCATGAAACGTATTGCTGCAATTCTATTTTCCAAGGGCTTGGACACATGAAGGGACTCCCCACAAATTCATTTTGTGGTACAGAGAAAATTGCTTTTGGATCTACCACTCTGTGACTGCAGAGACCTATTGCTCCCATTAAACAGGACTTTGAGTGATTTAATCTGCTGCTAAAGTGCATATCCAGGTTAGAGGTTATGCGTATGCACTATGAAGGTGTCAGAGCATCAGTGAGGTGGTTCAGTATTTAACTCTAAAGAAGGGGGAACATTTTCCCTTCAGTGAACAGCAATATTTCTAGCCAGCAGTATTTGCTGTATCACCAATGACAAAAAAATAATCTAAAACAAAACAAATCAAAAAGCAACTAATAAAAAAAAAAACCACCCAGGTTTTCTAAGGCTTTAAAACTGGGATTACTGAAGAATTGAGAAAAGTATCAGCAGCTTCTCTCCTACGCAGGCATGCACGCACGCACACACTAATAGGAATTTATCCAACCAAACAAAGCAGACCCATTATAATTTAAGTATAACGCCCTTTCCCCAGTACTCTCACTCAGTGCATGATTATCCAGTGGAATTCCAAAGCTGAATAAATGCAGCAAAACAGTATTGTACATCATTGAAATGCAGATGATGCATATAGACCTGGAACATTTCATTTTATCCAGTAAATATTTGAATTATTTTCTGGGAACATTTTTATTTGGANTTTTGTGGTACAGAGAAAATTGCTTTTGGATCTACCGCTCTGTGACTGCAGAGACCTATTGCTCCCATTAAACAGGACTTTGAGTGATTTAATCTGCTGCTAAAGTGCATATCCAGGTTAGAGGTTATGCGTATGCACTATGAAGGTGTCAGAGCATCAGTGAGGTGGTTCAGTATTTAACTCTAAAGAAGGGGGAACATTTTCCCTTCAGTGAACAGCAATATTTCTAGCCAGCAGTATTTGCTGTATCACCAATGACAAAAAAATAATCTAAAACAAAACAAATCAAAAAGCAACTAATAAAAAAAAAAACCACCCAGGTTTTCTAAGGCTTTAAAACTGGGATTACTGAAGAATTGAGAAAAGTATCAGCAGCTTCTCTCCTACGCAGGCATGCACGCACGCACACACTAATAGGAATTTATCCAACCAAACAAAGCAGACCCATTATAATTTAAGTATAACGCCCTTTCCCCAGTACTCTCACTCAGTGCATGATTATCCAGTGGAATTCCAAAGCTGAATAAATGCAGCAAAACAGTATTGTACATCATTGAAATGCAGATGATGCATATAGACCTGGAACATTTCATTTTATCCAGTAAATATTTGAATTATTTTCTGGGAACATTTTTATTTGGAAAGATAAATTACTTATCTTTTTTCTCTTTTTTAAAACATTTTAAACATTTAGGAATAGAGTCTGATTCTGCCTTCATGCAGACCAAGTTCAAATACTAAGTTTTGTCTTTACCTTATATGAGAACATCATAGAAATTGAAGGGTCTGCGGTACCAAGTGTTCAGCAGGAACAGAGTTGAGCTTTTCCATTTATGCGTCATGTAAAACATTCTCATACTGTTACCACCTGGTATAACCACTGGGGAGTACCAAATGTTGAGGAGATTAGAACTACACTATCTTAAAAGAAAAGCTATTATAAGATTTCTCTTTTTTTTTTTTTTTAATTAGTATCAGATGTTCATTGTTACACCCAGGTAGCTGTGAAATATTTTCCCATCTCCTCCTTGCTCCTTTTAGGGTGTCTGCTGTGTGACTTTCATACAAAATTACAATTCTGAATGGTAATGCTCACAGACAGGTAGTAATCTGTAGAAGCAGCAGATTACAATATCTGGCCCAAAGTTTTTACTTTAGTATTCATAAAAAGAAATACACATATGTGTATATATTTATTTATTTATGTGTGTGAGCATTGAACAAATACATTAAATTCCCTCTCAAACATTATATTTTCCCCAGTTCTCATTATCTGACTTTTATTTTAAAATACTTGTTACACATTGCCGTAATTCTTGATAACAACTACTTGACAGATTTTACAGCATTTTATTTTCCCACTGTCTTGAGCATACTGTAACATTTGAAAAGCAGGTAATTAATGAAAAAAATAACCTGAACACATGGCAAAGATTTAAAACTATTACATCCACAAGAGAACTATTATCTTAATGGAAATATTCCAACCAGAATGGAGACCCCTGTTATGTTAAGTGCTATATGATCACAGAGTCAAAGAAAGTCTCTGCTCTGCAATGCGTGCAGGCTAATTAGCAATAACAATAGAACATGACTTATGTTCATTGATACTGGGACACTCAGGGCCCACTCAGACTCCCACCAAGCTTAGCTGTAAGACTCCCACTAAAATTAATAGACATTGAATCTATTCTCCGCTGTGAATCAATCAATTCTGGGAACTATCAAGCACACATGCAAGCACAATGTGAAGAAGGAAAAAAAATGTAGTGCTACAGTATCACAGAATGTACTTTGTTAATTTATTTTGACACGGGTAGTTTAAATAATTTATGAAACTTCATAGTAACAGTAATGAATTTAGCATTCAAGTAATGAAGACTTTATAATGTGGGGTCTTCATTATAACATTCTGCAACTAAGCCTTTGATTAAAAGATTAAAAGAGTTGAAGCCTCCATTTAATTTATTTCTTTATTTTGATAAGATAATTTTGTTTGCAGATTGGAACATTGAGAATTTCCTATTGTAATTTATTGCCCCTGGCTCTGTAAAATGTTGACACCCCAAGACCACATCCAATACATAATTTTACATATCAACAGTGAATGTTTTTGCTACTCAGCAGGAGCTGGGAAGGTAGAATCAGGTGTCTAAAGTTCTTTAAAAAGTCATACTTCCAAATGTGTTTCCAAGTGAATAAGCTGTGAGTTTTCCCTCTCCCCTCCAGGTCCCAAACCTGTGTCCTCATGAGCACAGTGACATAGAAACAATAGATATGGCAACAAGGCCTTAACCTCATTTTTGAGATCTTTACCTAGGCAGTGTGTAGAGGGCTTCGGTTTACGGCTAAACAGATAGAAAAGATTTCCTTAATAAATACATACAAAACTCCACACAGGAGTTACTGTATGAAAGACAAAAAGTATGACAATGTATCGCCTAATTTTGTCTGTCAGAATATCAGTAATGATCTTTATATATTAAAAAAAAACCCTTCCAAAGAGTTAAGATAGGCTTCTAGTTAAAATAGGCATCTAAACCTTATTACTTTCAAAGTAATTAATTATTTCTGTAACAAAACTTTTTAGAGATCTGTTTTCTATAAAAACAGATTAGGAAGCTAGCAGATATTTGATCCTATTTAAATCTGTGGACTCATCTCTGGGTTTGGATGACAACCCAAATGTATTTCCACTTAAAAATCAGTACCTTCATGGGAAATAATGTGTTAACTGGGTAAGCATCTGCTCACTAGCACATCTGTAATGATGACTGTAAGCTTCTAATAAGTGAAAGAACTGTAAAAGTAAATGATCCATATGTGTTCTTGAAGGAACCCTGCTGTCATTAAGATTGGTCCCTGAATGGATACATCAATAGTACAGTTACAAATTCTGTTGCAGATCACTTCCATCTTCTAGGTTATGTACTAGTGAAAGACAGAACTTACCCTGCAGTGCAGGATAAAATTATTCTAGGAGAAAGCCATAATCCATCCAGATTTTTAAGGAGTGAGAAAAAAAATGTACCTCTCCCTATAGTTTTGTAATCCGCTCTTTTAACAGCCCTGATTACGTACATACAAGCTTAACAAGCTATTGCTGTACAGATTCATAAGATTCTAAGTTAGTCTTACTAAACAGCATTCACTGTATGCAAATGGGATATTTTTGTCTTATGTTTTTTACTGAAAACTAATCAAAAATATTTTGACAAATCTAGGATTTTTTTCATTAGTGAATTACTGAATGGGACTCAAGCCTTCTACAGGCAAAATGCTTTTTAATCCTGGAAAAATTTTATCTTAGGACTCATTTTTATTATTATTTTAAAGTTTATGGAAGCATTTTATTTAATTTGGTTTTTTTTTCCTACATGGAATTTTACTTATTTAGCTATTATGTTTGCAGTTTACTGCTATGGCAATATGCTACTGGCCCTGCCAACCACAATACAGTGGTCAAAATACTGTTAGAAATCAGTCTCTCACCAAGTTTTTATACCCTTTGGTTCTGTTTTTGTTTAATGCAATGGTTGGCATTTATGATATTTATGAAATTTCACACAGCTGCTGTTAAATATCTTCTTATGATCATAAAATGTTATAGGCCGGCAAAATTTTGACATATAGCCATAAAACGAAGATATAGACATATTGTTAAAGCAAAGGCTTTGTTGGCTTCATAAGGGATATCTAATTGTGAGCACTCTGAAATTTGCTACAGCACGCTGTATCATAAAACGAGGTCTGATTCTGCATCTGGTAGAAAAATTAGCAGGCAAATGTTGATGTGAGCATTGTCCTTGATTTCAACAGGACTACAGTATTTGTTCTGGATGGGATTCAAGTAACTTAAATTCAGCCATTGAAAAGTTAAATTTCTCGTCTAAGTTATATAAGATCCCAGAAACAGCAGTGAAAAAATTAGCACAGACATATAGGGATTCATCACACCCTGAAATAGTTCTAGACAATACTCAGAATACTGAATTCTCTTTGGGATTATGAGAGGGCTTGAAATATCTTTGCAATTTATCCTTGACCTCCCAAGAGAGAGAAGATGCACCATGCAGAGTCCCTTTTGACATCTAATAATATCTTCATATTACCAATTTTACATCTTCAATCATGGCATCAATGAAACTAACTAATAGAATAAAACAGAATTACAAAATCAAGTCTGACATATCATGTGTCTTTCTCTAGTTGTGTGGGTGAGAGGGGATGCATATAACTGCGTCTACAGGAAGGAACATTCCCTGTGACTGTAAGACATAGAGGCAATAGTAACGCTCTATGTTGCATACAGATGTACAGTGGAATCAACAGCCTGTCTTAAGATCCATGATAAAGAAACAACTCCAAAACATGCAAATAAATACACATGTTGTAATTTATGACACAACATCCTACACAGAACTACACTAGGACTGTTCTGCTTTAAACATTACAGGGATTTCAAAAATTTCTGCATGATTTTTAAGAGAGTGAGAAACAGGCTGTTCTATGAAATCAAATTGCAATAACTATTGCAGAACAGTTGTTCTGAACAGCAACCTTAAACGCTTGTTTTCCCTTTGGTGAATTAATACCTTAATCATCCCAATATCTATAATTTTATGAGTTAACCCAGAAGCTCCTAACTGATTTCTGGTGGCAGGGAATGTACAAATCATCCCCTCAGCTTTCTACTTTCAATGTCTCATATGCTGTAAAAGATTGGCTGCTCATTTTCAAACGTGTAGTTCTGAGAGATGTTTAATAGTGACAAGTTCTTGAAGTGTAGTGTTTCATGCAAGTGGACTTGCCTGTTTATTTACTATTCCTTTCCTCTTCTGTCACACAAAATATGGTGGGACAAGCCTGGCAAAGATGTCCTTACAGATTTAAATAACCGGTGACAATGTGGTTTTTGCTTCTCTGTTCACCACTAAAAGAAATCATGTCTCCTGAGATGTAAACCAAATCTCAATTCCAACTGAATTTTTAAGCTTGACAACAGGTCCATTTACTACCCTCCAAGAACATTAAAATAAGCATTAACCCAGGAGCCCAGTATTTTTAATGCCGTTAGTTTTTACCTTAGAAATAGAGGGCCCTGTAAATACTTAGGTTTGATCCAATGTGGAATATGTGTACAGACAACGTCCTATAAACCTCACTAACCTTTTTCAATTTACTGGATATCTACTTGTATCAAACTAATAATTTTTTGAGAGACACATTTGCTTTCCATTGCATCAGTATGTAGATGTAACTGAAAATTACCAAAAAGCTGTAAGCTTGCATAGTAGAAAATAATACATAACTTTATTTGAGAATTGGGGGAAAAACAAACAAAAAAAACAAACAAAATAATAGATAATCAATTTCCTTTCCTTTATTTGAACATTTAAAACATATTTTTTCTGTTTCTAGAAAGAGCTTAATTTGAGGTCATGTCATTTAAGGGTCTACTGTCTTTTTCAGCTTTTTAAAAAAGGCTTTTCTTAAAGGTTGACATTTAAACCTCTAAAAGTAAAATCACAAAATATTTTTTCATATCCACATAACAAGCTATCTCAGAAAAAAATCTGCTGTAATACAATGCAATATGCATTTATCAAGAAGGCATTATGATCATTTATTTTGTGAAGGGATGATGAACCCTCTGCTACAATCACATTTTTTATACATCACTAAAAGGAATAGCCAAAACCAATCTTCCTTTAGGACTCAAAATGATTACGTGAAGTTTGTTACAGAGATACTTTTAAAATGTTTTAAGGTAACCTTTGTGTTTCTTCCTTATCACTGGGTGACAGCAGCAAGAACTTCACATATCACAAAACAGTATGAGGAACATGTGTGTAAGGGAAGATGAAGAATTTTTGATTTGACCAAACAGAAACCCTCTAAAATCTGATCAAGAGGAAGATACTGGAAAATAGGGCTGCTGCAGCCAATGGCAGTAGCCAATAAGAAACACAGTATAAAATTCAGTGCAAACAAACACTAAGGTGAGATCATCTCCTTTTCCTCTCCCGACTAGAAGGAACAGAAGCCCTGCAAGGTAGATTACGTAGCAGTGAATTCCCCTCCATGTATCCCACGAATGATTCAGGAGGTGTACAAGGAGGAAACAGGACAGAGGAAGAACATAGCAGAGCAGCAATAGTAGAGTAATGACAAAAGCGTTCATCTTGTTATAGTTTTATCTTTTAATGGCCTACTGAAAAATGCTTATGTTTGTTTATTTGTCATTCCCCTTCTCCAGATCCTTCCTTTCCACAGATGGCTCCTGAGGACTCTGCAGAATCACCTTAGTGGTGGGATTCATCTTCATTGGCGGTAACCACCTGAAAGCTCAGCATTTAATTTGAGTTAGTCAGTTCCTTGACACATGTCTCCTATGGCAGTTCATGTCCTTCTAAGATAACTGGCTAAAATAACTCAGATTAATTATTCTCTATTGGTGCCTGTTAGTGGGAGCCTAACTGACGAGACAGCTGGCTGTGAGAGGGAAATGGCAGAGAATAATCCCACCCATATGACCAAGGAGAAGTCTGCTGTTGCAGCAGGAGAAAGAAAGGCACAAATGGCCCTAGAAATCTCTATGATCTCAGACCAAGGTATGTCCAAGCTGAATGTGATATATTTTAGGCAACTGAAGGAACTTTAGAGATATTTCACCTACATCCTTTTGTTGGGAGCTGCACTGTGGGACAGAGTGATGTGGTTTGTACTTACCATATCACATCAGTTGACAAACCATGCATGGAACATACTCAAGACTGAGTTTCAGATTTTGTGCTGGGGATTTGGGAGCAGGATCCTTATACACTATACATAGAATCATAAGCATATACATATAAACATATACATAGAATCTGAAACAGTTTTTGCACAAAAAAACCATGAAATATGTTGGACTTCTAAGGCTGTCAAAAAATGGAAGACATAGCAGAGGTGCATGATATAATGTATGAGATACAGAAGATAGATAGGAATGGAAATTTACTATGTAATACTTGGATCATAGAATAATAGAATCATAGAACAAGCAGGTTGGAAGAGACCCACCAGATCATCGAGTCCAACCATTCCTATCAAACACTAAACCATGCCCCTCAGCACCTCGTCCACCCGTTCCTTAAACACCTCCAGGGAAGGTGAATCAACCGCCTCCCTGGGGAGCCTGTTCCAATGCCCAATGACCCTTCCTGTGAAAATTTTTTTCCTAATGTCTAGCCTGAATCTCCCCTGGTGGATCCTGAGGCTATTTCCTNAGTACAGAGGGAGAATAACCTCCCTGGACCTGCTGGTCACACCATTTCTGATACAAGCCAGGATGCCATTGGCCTTCTTGACCACCTGGGCACACTGCTGGCTCATGTTCAGTCGCTGTCAACCAATACCACCAGGTCCCTCTCCTCCTGGCAGCTCTCCAGCCAGACTTCTCCCAGTCTGTAGCTCTGCATAGGGTTGTTGTGCCCCAAGTGCAGGACCTGGCATTTGGCCATGTTAAACCTCATGCCATTGGTCTCAGCCCAGCGGCCCAGCCTGTTCAGATCCCTTCGCAGAGCCTCCCTACCCTCCAGCATTAAGAGGCAGAAAGAAGTTCAGGGCGATCTCTCTCTTGTAAGAGAGTTTTGTGTTCCTGAGTCTAAGATATGCAAACTGAGAATGGGAAATGTAGGTAGAGGGACATAATGCCTTTCCATTTTGCTTGAAATAAACTGACAGTATTTCTCTGGTACATATATAGCTGAATTTTATTACAGAACTTACTGCTGAAAAAACGTATTTTGTTTTAGAAGGTGCCCTCATTTTCAGTGATATCCCTTCCCTTGCCTTGCAGGCTACAGTAGAAAGTGCTGTTGATGTAATAATAAAGACCTAAAAACAAAAAATGCAAGTAAAATCATTTTAGGATGAATATATTTATGAAGCAAGTAGAGGATGTTTAGCATCTTCCCCTTTGGCTTTATTTATAAGGCCCTCATTCTTTCTCCACAGGTGAATGAAAACCAAGAGTATCATACTACCTATTTACAAATATGTCCTGATTTTATCTATGATTGCTTCACAACACTTCTCTGATGTGCTGTGCTTCAGTCACAGCCCTCATATAAGGAACATGTTACTTTCCCAACCAAAGAAAATATAATTTAAGCAAGCTTGTCAACAGCAGGGCCCAGCAGGCAGGCAAAGCAGGGAATCCAAAAGAGGGTCAGCTTTCCTGGTATTTCTCTGCTAGCAGAGAGATTAGAAGAAAATACCTCTCATTTGGAAGAAATGAATTAAATCTGATAAGTGCAATACATCCTCAAAAGTTTATGGTGAGAGGGAGGTATTCTCTCAACATAAAACTCGTACCACTAATAAAATCTGTGTGCAAGTGATATGCTTCATAGCACAGTACAAATGATGATCCTCCACCACTTGAAAGTCAGTCTTAGTCTTTTTGAACATTTTTTCTTTTTAAATCCTTACAACTGTAATCCTGTACCTCCTTGCTTCTTCTGTTACCTGGTTCTTCTCCCTGTCTGCCTGTTTCATTCACCAGATGGGGTGATGTCGCTTGTATTTACTCCTCGCTGTAACGAAATTATTCATTTACCTGCCACTTGCTCAATTAAAAAAGACAACGAACACCAGACAGAAGTTGCCACATATCAATTCATTATCACCCCCAGGAATAGTCTAGGGTTTTTTTCTCTTAAGAATAATTAGACTTCTCAACATAACAAACAATAATTGTAGCTCCGTGAACTTTAACAGGAGCATTAATTTCATGTTCTGGAAATCTACAGTTACGGGCTTCCTAAAAAAAACTTTATGAGATGGTTCAGCTGCTTCTCAAGTACTGGGAATTACTTATTGAAGACAAAGTTATCTGAGATCTGTTTCTACAGTGAGCCCGTATGAGTGTCTGAAATCTTCAGATCATCATTCGTGACTTAATACTGTGTTACTGAAACATGTAGCAAAGAATGTACATAGTCTCTATTGAATCAGGATAAGTAATACATTTTGCATTCTGAGAAAATGAATGGCATTATAAGCAGGAAAAATAAGGGTATTTCCTTTTTCACTTCTTGCAATTTCATTAATTTTAACTGTATAACCTGAATTACATCATACCGTGGTTTTGCCAAAGATTGAATATTATTAGAGATTTTCTTTTCCTACTATGAAGAAATTTTTAAAAAAATCACAAAAATAAGGTGGAGGGTGTTTTTGGAAAAATCTTGCATTAAGGGTAATACTGGACCAGCCAGCACCAACAGACTTCTAGATTTCTCCTTCCTGGTTGCTGAGGCTCATCTGGGTGAACTCTGGGACCCTGGAGGTCTGTATGTCACTCTCATGCAAGTGGCTGCTCCTGTTCCTGTTTGCAGGTTCAGCCAGCACAAAAGCTGAGGTTGTCCCAAAGCTGTGAAACAACAGATTGTCCAGACTTGTCAAGGCTGATCTTGCAAGAGGGACACTTGTTTGGACCCACAAGCATCAAACACTGAAGTCACTGCGAGTTGGCTAAAGTGAGCAGTTTGACTTAAACAATCTTGTAAGACAAGGTTTGGGTGGTAGTTTCTCAAACAAGCTGAGTGACACCTGGGTTGAGGCAAAGGCTTAACAGCCTGGTACTAACTCGAGTTAAGTTGTTACATCTTTTATATATATCTTCATTGTTAATCAGTTGTAAACATCTAGCGCTAACACAGCATGTGAATTTATCAATGGCAATCCCAAACTTTTTTTATTGTTCACTTGCCTGTTGTTTCAGCATTGTGAAATTGTCTCAGTGAGAGACCTTGGGAGGGCTCTGGTAGGTATTGCTAAACTGCTCAGCTGTTCTGGCAACAGCCCACGAGGTGTTCTGGCAGCAAATATTAACCTGTCAGTGAAAGGCCTATGAGGGATCTCTGACACNGTTTGCAGGTTCAGCCAGCACAAAAGCTGAGGTTGTCCCAAAGCTGTGAAACAACAGATTGTCCAGACTTGTCAAGGCTGATCTTGCAAGAGGGACACTTGTTTGGACCCACGAGCATCAAACGCTGAAGTCACTGCGAGTTTGCTAAAGTGAGCAGTTTGACTTAAACAATCTTGTAAGACAAGGTTTGGGTGGTAGTTTCTCAAACAAGCTGAGTGACACCTGGGTTGAGGCAAAGGCTTAACAGCCTGGTATTTTCTTCAATTAAGAGCAGGAGCATGTGCTGATCTCCCCATCCTGAGGGCATGACAAAAACTTCCAGTCCCATTTCTAACAACACATAATAATTGACTTAGTCCCACCTTACCAAGAGGTGCCAAAGAGTTTTCAAAAGTATAAAGCTGGCACCTAAAAACTCTCTCTTTTGGGTAAGGGTCAAGTGACTACTTTACCTGATGAATGGGTTGGCAGACCTGGGCCTCTTTTCCTGCCCAAGGAGGGATGCCTTTCTACTAAGATCCTCTGACTTTGTCAGAAGCTTCTTGGGAAAATAACAACTAACTCGAGTTAGGTTGTTACATCTTTTATATATATCTTCATTGTTAATCAGTTGTAAACATCTAGCGCTAACACAGCATGTGAATTTATCAATGGCAATCCCAAACTTTTTTTATTGTTCACTTACCTGTTGTTTCAGCATTGTGAAATTGTCTCAGTGAGAGACCTTGGGAGGGCTCTGATAGGTATTGCTAAACTGCTCAGCTGTTCTGGCAACAGCCCACGAGGTGTTCTGGCAGCAAATATTAACCTGTCAGTGAAAGGCCTATGAGGGATCTCTGACACGCAGACCTGTGGGTGACAAGTCCATGAGTGGAGCCTCACTGGTAACGCTAACTCTGACTGATGGCTAACTCATATATCTTCACCTAGGACCCTCCTAAAAAGGGAGCAGGGAAAATCACATAATCCTTTGGACATAATTTGTTGACCAAGTCTGGGACTAAGGCTGGATCCTGCCACACCTAGGCTATCCCTCTGAGGAGAAGCTTAGAAAGGAAGGAATTCCATCCTGAATCTCATAACTCAAAAGGAGCGCTTCTTTCAACCACCTATCAGAGCCCTACCAAACACAACAGTACCCCAGAGTACACAAAGAGGACACTCTGACCAGGTACCCAGGCTGCTGTAGACGAGCACAGCCCTTAGAAACATCTGTGTATAACACTACCAATACTTACAAAAATAGCCCTACATAGAACCCCAGATCTTGCCCCCATCAGGCAGCAACCTCTTTAGACAGATCTGTCTACCGCAACAGGGAGTTGCATGTTGCGATGACTGATCATTTGTTCCTGGTAGTCTTTCACAGTTTAGGGTTGAATGAACCAGGTTCTTGTAAATACATCTGACTCCTGTTCAGCTTCAAGGGTGGTAAACCTATTTTACAGCTGTCGGCTCTCACATGGAGCAGGAGCCTAACTATTGGCACCACAAGTCACCAGCACACATCCTTCCCCTTCTCCAGAGGTTTGGCTTATCTTGATAGTGGTCCTGCCTGCATCTCTCTTACAGATGAGGGCTTAGGCCCTTCAAACTGTTGAATCTTGGAGAAGATCCTGCTTATCTCCCTTTCACCTTCTGTATTGCTCCACAGCCTGCTCACTTACCATAATTCCTCCAAGACAGCTCACCCCTTGCAGGACAGAAGACTTTCTTCTGAGAAAGAGAAAGAGAGAGGTCCCCTCCAGTCTGGGACTTGGAGAGCTACATCTGCCACCTGAAGCTTAGTCTGCATTGAAGTATCTGCCCTAGCATGAACAGCTGTTCCTACATTTGCTGGAGAATCTGTTCTGTGGCATGTCACTTCCATAACTGAGACTATTAGAATGGCATGATTTCAAATGAGGCCCCCTTCTTCACACCCTCTGGCACAAACTGCTGCCTCTGCTCAGGGCCCAGCTCTTATTACAGAATTCTCCAGAGCACTGGCNCCAAAGAGTTTTCAAAAGTATAAAGCTGGCACCTAAAAACTCTCTCTTTTGGGTAAGGGTCAAGTGACTACTTTACCTGATGAATGGGTTGGCAGACCTGGGCCTCTTTTCCTGCCCAAGGAGGGATGCCTTTCTACTAAGATCCTCTGACTTTGTCAGAAGCTTCTTGGGAAAATAACAACTAACTCGAGTTAGGTTGTTACATCTTTTATATATATCTTCATTGTTAATCAGTTGTAAACATCTAGCGCTAACACAGCATGTGAATTTATCAATGGCAATCCCAAACTTTTTTTATTGTTCACTTGCCTGTTGTTTCAGCATTGTGAAATTGTCTCAGTGAGAGACCTTGGGAGGGCTCTGGTAGGTATTGCTAAACTGCTCAGCTGTTCTGGCAACAGCCCACGAGGTGTTCTGGCAGCAAATATTAACCTGTCAGTGAAAGGCCTATGAGGGATCTCTGACACGCAGACCTGTGGGTGACAAGTCCATGAGTGGAGCCTCACTGGTAACGCTAACTCTGACTGATGGCTAACTCATATATCTTCACCTAGGACCCTCCTAAAAAGGGACCAGGGAAAATCACATAATCCTTTGGACATAATTTGTTGACCAAGTCTGGGACTAAGGCTGGATCCTGCCACACCTAGGCTATCCCTCTGAGGAGAAGCTTAGAAAGGAAGGAATTCCATCCTGAATCTCATAACTCAAAAGGAGCGCTTCTTTCAACCACCTATCAGAGCCCTACCAAACACAACAGTACCCCAGAGTACACAAAGAGGACACTCTGACCAGGTACCCAGGCTGCTGTAGACGAGCACAGCCCTTAGAAACATCTGTGTATAACACTACCAATACTTACAAAAATAGCCCTACATAGAACCCCAGATCTTGCCCCCATCAGGCAGCAACCTCTTTAGACAGATCTGTCTACCGCAACAGGGAGTTGCATGTTGCGATGACTGATCATTTGTTCCTGGTAGTCTTTCACAGTTTAGGGTTGAATGAACCAGGTTCTTGTAAATACATCTGACTCCTGTTCAGCTTCAAGGGTGGTAAACCTATTTTACAGCTGTCGGCTCTCACATGGAGCAGGAGCCTAACTATTGGCACCACAAGTCACCAGCACACATCCTTCCCCTTCTCCAGAGGTTTGGCTTATCTTGATAGTGGTCCTGCCTGCATCTCTCTTACAGATGAGGGCTTAGGCCCTTCAAACTGTTGAATCTTGGAGAAGATCCTGCTTATCTCCCTTTCACCTTCTGTATTGCTCCACAGCCTGCTCACTTACCATAATTCCTCCAAGACAGCTCACCCCTTGCAGGACAGAAGACTTTCTTCTGAGAAAGAGAAAGAGAGAGGTCCCCTCCAGTCTGGGACTTGGAGAGCTACATCTGCCACCTGAAGCTTAGTCTGCATTGAAGTATCTGCCCTAGCATGAACAGCTGTTCCTACATTTGCTGGAGAATCTGTTCTGTGGCATGTCACTTCCATAACTGAGACTATTAGAATGGCATGATTTCAAATGAGGCCCCCTTCTTCACACCCTCTGGCACAAACTGCTGCCTCTGCTCAGGGCCCAGCTCTTATTACAGAATTCTCCAGAGCACTGGCTAAAGGGTGCTTGATCTTCCCTAGAGGGCAGCTGCAACAAAAGCTCCATAGACTCTGAGTCAAAGGCAGTTGATCAAGCCTCATAGAAGCTCTTAAAGCTTCCTGGAGCTTGTGCCCTTGGAGCTCCCCTTACTTCATCCTTGACAAAGAGCAGAAGACACCCTCAAGCTTCTCAGATTGTTTCCAGGAATTTCCCTGTGTTCTTGGAACTTATTGCCTGGAACTTCCAAAGCAGAACCAAGAAACTGCTGCACAACTACTGCATCTGTATTTTCATAAGTACACTCACAATCACAAACCTCTCAAGCATTAGGAAAACCTCTAACTCTTCCCAAGAGGCGTACCTGGACTCTGGGCCCCTTTCCCAGTCAGTAGTTCATATTCTGAGTCATTCCTGATGCAGGTCTCCTCCTATTTTCCAGCTAATCCAGCTTAAAGTTTGCTTGTTTCTTCCTAGTCCACCCTAACCCTTTCTTTTCACCATAGTTGAGCTTTCCTCTGAGCACCCTATAAGAAGTTGTATGAAATACTGTAAGCCTATTTTTAGCATTTGTTAGTACTGTTAGTAGGTTAGTCTTGTTTCTCACTTATTATCAGTTACAAATTTAGGTTGATTATCTTCAAAACTATCTCTGAGTCATACTTTTAATGAACCAGATGCTGAAGCATATCGGTCTTCGTTGTGTTCACTGTCACTTCCCTAGATATATGCTATTCTTTTATCCTGAAGTCTTTAAATGAGTAATTAAATGAACAAGATGCTCTTTCACTCCACTTACCTTTACAGCTTTACTTACCTCTATGTTTCGGAGGAAGCCTTGGCAAGACACTGATGCTGACTTGAGGAACATGCTATTAAAAGTTGGCACAATATTTCCTCCTCAATGCCACCAGGCTCTTAGCTTTGCATGCTTATGTGATAAGGCACAGCAGAGATTGGACTGGCAGCTTTCTGCCTGCTTCATGAGGACTGGGCTCTCCTTCAGCTGCTGCACTTGACTGAGCTGCAGATGTTGTGTTGCCGCAACCCCAAAGCAGGATCCCTCTGATCCTGGGGCTGGTATCCTGTTGCAACCTTACAGCTGTGAGCAGGGAAACTGTTTCTGTGGTCTCACTGCTCCCTCTTTGGGAGTCTAGTAAGGAGG
>WAAB01019502.1:24345-51812 GCA_013389865.1 Piaya cayana | reverse complement strand
GTGTGTTAGGAATTTGGGAAGGGAGGGAAAAAAAAGGAATTATATTGGTTTCTTTTTTTTTTTTTTTTGTCCCAACAGTACTATTTGGGAAACTCCTGTATAATTCAATTGTTTGATAAAATCCATATCTCATTCTCTTCTTATAGTTGATCCACATGCAATGAAACAACCTTGCACAGTTACTGGTCACTGCTAGTCATATGTAAAACTTTCTTAATAATCTTTCAGTTTAATAAAAAAAATATATATGAAGACTCCTGCAGCTAATGATAGTAGATGTGTGCAGTATGTGTTGCATTCCTACCATTAACCAGCCAAGAATTTTTCTCTTTTCCCTAGGTAGAAATAGTCCTCTTAGACATGTTTTCTTTTTGCTTGTTTTTAAGCAGATGTCTGACAGTTCTGGGCTTACTTGCAATTGCTATTTTTTGTTTGTTTTATTTTTCTCTCTTACAAATACTTCCCTTGATGCCTTTCTGACCTTTAAAATCTCTCCCTCTAGCAGCTTCATTTCAGAAAGAGAATCCTCCCAGACACCACCACCCCCCATGTTCCCCCTTTCTCCTTCTAACCAAGTACTAGATAAATAGATACATGTTATCAACAGCAATGCACTGCAATTCAGTCAGTTTTACCATGAGCTATTTATTAAGTATAGTTTTTCCTCAAGACTTTCTGAAGTACCGCAAATACTTTAATACTTGAAGTAAATGTCAGACTGCCTTCCAACTCTGAAGAAAGGACCAGGGAAGATTTTAAGGACATTACAAGGACTATTACTTCGTTATATTTCTTATGTCATATTACATAGTGGCTGCATTCTGCAAATATTTGTTATTTATCAGGAAGGAGGTATGAATTAAGGTGCCATAATACCTATACATTTTCCTCTCACATGTTTTTTTTCTCTCCTGCTAACTTAAACCTGGTCTGCATAAAGACTTATAAGTGTCATGGCTGTTGATATTTTTAAATACATAATTGAAGCAGAGAGAAAAGCTCTTAAGAGTCAACACAACTGTAACAGGATACGAACGCATGGAGGTAACATAGTGCTCTACTGCTCTAGGATTTTAGCCCTATTTTTCTCATTTAATGTGTGGGCAGGAATATTTTATTGTTTCATTGTAGGTGAGATGGTAACATCTTTATGGATAAATATGGCCTTTACGGTATCTCAGTGAAAGCTATAGTGCTGACTACACATCTCAAAGTTCTATTTCATTAATAAAGGGGGGAGGAAAGAAACTGTTAAAAGAAAAGCCTATTCAATTCATGTTTGCAAGTGTATCAAATTCATAGGCTTTACTAGAAACTCGTACTCAAACTTGTACTTTTCCTGTATTACTCGTGGTGGTTTCTTGGTTTTGGAAAGTGAGACTAGCTCATTCTAATTCTGAAAATATACTCTCTCTTTGCATAAGCTAAGATTTAGTCCATGTTATTGTCTCTATTAGAAAACAGATATTCTCTCAGTAGTCATTTGAAAGAGATAAGCAACTCTAATAAATTAAGATTAATCCTACTTATTATAGGAAGAGGTAAAATGCCTCTCTCTTCCCATTAACAACAGAGAGTACCTAAATAATTCACTCTGATTAGACAACTGACTTCTAGATGGCTAAAGTTAGATGAGATTAATCCTAACTTTAAACCTCTTGCATCTGTTGTTTCCACTTAATCTCTTGTCAAGTTACAAGCTAAGGAATAAAATAGATTAGAATACTCTTTAAGAATATAAAGGTACCATTACATCGGATTGTACAAGTTGACTTTTCATCCATTTTTTCTCCAGGAAAACTAATTTTCTATTAAACTCTGTGCTGTCATTATCTTTGTTATATAATGAGAAGGACACCAAGACAACCTGAGCTGAAATTCTATTACATTTCCCTTTCTGTGGAATTTCACCATCAGNAAAAAAAAAAAAAAAGAATTCTCTCTTATAGACTTTTATGAAACATTGCACAGATTTCAACTTCAGGTTTTTGCAGCAACGTATATGGTTTACTTCTACCAGAAGATTACAATGTGTTAATAAAACCTAGTTCTATTATTTAATTTAATTATAATATATCAAATACATCTAAAATGTGGTGAACAGTATCAAGCATTTTAAATTATAATTGGAATATTATTATTAAATAAAAAGCTTCTATTCAATAAATATATTGTTGTCACAGCAATTCCTCCCTTTGTTGCTGCTAGATATTTACATTCAAGTGTGAGGCTTTGGCTTAGTTTTAAATTGTTCTACATTAATGCATTTTTGCAAATACCCTTAAGATATGCAAAACTATTGAAAAACACAGTCCTCTTTTAGTTATCAGTGATTCCCTGTCAAAATGGAAGGAGGCTGATATTTCATCTTGTGCCGAGTTCTACTCAAATATTTAATCAATGACTTAGTTGATGGATGACAGCCCAAAGGTGAGAGGATCTAGAATGATGATGAAGGGCATGATTCAAGGATTCAGAATTATCTTGACAAATGGGAGGAAGGGTGGGGAAAAGCTGAATAGGGGCAAATACAAAGTCAAGGCTAATACAGGATGAACCACATAGCATTTTTTTCTGGAAAAAAAAGGATTGGAGAATTGCATTTAATCACAAGCTGAAGGTAGAATAAGGTTAGTGCCCTGATAACATGTAAGGAGCTGGGTGATTTTTCAGTAAAGTAAGGGTGGTAGAAGAACCCCACAGATGAACAAGAAACTCCAGGCAAAAGTCAAAGATAGGAAGTGTACAAGAAAATGAAGCAGGAAGACATTACCAAGAAGGAACTCTGCCTAGGACTGCAGGAATGTGATTAGGAATGTCAAAGCTCACCTGCTGCTGAACCTGATGAGTACTGTTAATGGCAACATTAAAGCCTTCTACAGGTACAGTCACAGCACAAGAAAGACTGAGGAATATGTGGGCCTGCTACTGAAGTTGCCAGAGGACCTGGTGTCAAACAGTGTGGGAAACCAACAAGTACTAAATACCTTCTTCACTCTGGTCTTAACTAGAAAGATTTACCCTCAGAAATTCCCAATCTCTTACCAGTGGGAAAGCCTGGAGTGAGGAAAACTTACCTTGGGCTGAAGGAGGATTCTATTAGAGAAGTTTTAAGCAAACTGGACATGTGCAAATCATTAGGTCCTAATGGGATGTACCCAGAAGTGCTGAGGGAGGTGGCCAGGACAATTCTCAACAATATTTGAAAGATGACAGTGACTGAGGAAAGTTCCTTTAGGGCCAGAGGAAAAAAAAAAAATATTACTCCAGTCTTCAACATGGACAAGAAGGAGGACCTGGGAAACCAACAGCTTGTCAGCTTCACCTTAATGCCTGGGAAAATGATGAAAGAAATCCTCCTGAAAATCATTTCAAAGCACATGTAGGACAAGAAGATACTCAAATGTACCCAATATGGACTTGTGAAGGGGAAATCCTGGTTGGTCAACCAGACAGCCATTGACAAAAATGGAATAGATAACTGAACAGTGAGGTGGTTTGAAAACAGGCTGAAATTCCAGGCTTGATCTGTAGCACAAAATCCAACTCAGTCAATAGTGTTAATAGTCATGGACCAATACTGGTCAACATCTCCTCACTAATGAAATGGATGATGGGACAAAGTGCATTCTCAGCAAATTTTCATAAAATTCAAAGCTGGGAGTATTGGTTGGTACATGATGTAGTTGTGACACCATTCAAATATGATCTGGAGAAATGGACAGAAAGGAATCTCATGAAGTTTAACAATATGCATTGTGAATAGGCAAAAGAAAGTGCTCCCTCCTCTCTTATAATCCCTTATGAGAGACATCTGGAGTTATGGGTTCAGATCTGAGCTCCCTAGTAAAAGAGAGACATAGATGTATCGGAACAACAATAGCAAATAGTGGCACAGATTATTAGATGATTGCAGTACCTGGTAAGACAAGAAGAAACGCACTAACATATACGATATTCAACTTAAATTTAAGGAAACACTTTTCACTGTGTGGAGTTCCAAACACTGGAGAACGCTGGGGCCTGACTCTTCTCAGTGGTGCCCAGTGACAAGACGAGGGGCAATGGGCACAAACTGGAACACAGGAAGTTCCACTTCAACATGAGGAAATATTTTACTGTGAGGATAAGAGAGCACTGGAACAGGGTGCCCGGGGAGTTTGTAGTCTCCTTCGCTGGAGATGATCAAAACCTGCTTGGATGCACTACTGTGCAACCTGCTACAGATGACCCATGAGAGCAGGATTGGATGATCTCCAAAGGATCCTTCCAACCCTCCCATTCTGTGATTCTGTGATTCTGTAATTCTGTGATTTTGTGTTGCCCAAAGAGGTTGTGGAGCCTCCATACTTAAATATATTCAAAACCGAACCAGACATGTCCTTAAGTCACCCTGCCAATCTCAGCCATCCTGTGAATCTGCAATGGTGAATGTATTCAAATGCCACAGTACAAATTGTGTGGGTTGTTACATTGCACCTAACACTATGCACTGTTCTACTTCCTCTGAAGTAAAACTCTTAACAACTTTTCACAGACATTTCAGATTTTTGTTTAGGGTTGCTAAAAATTTAGATAGCTTCTTGATTTTATTGTTGGTACCTAATTTGAAGGAACGATTACATTCTTATTTATTCTGTTACTCTGGTTCTAGTCCTGGACTGCTATTGCATTTCCACTTCCTAATTGCTTGAAGAAACCAGAGGCCTGTAGCAAATCAAATGCAAGATTATAATATGGTCCTTTCTTATCAATTTAAGGTTTTTTTATTTTCATTTGATATATTGCCTCTCATTATCTGTAAGAGATATAGTACATTTCCTGTGTACATGCATTGAAGGGGTATAATTACTAAAGGAGGTGGAGTTAAATTACTGTAAAGGACAAAAATGCAGAACTAGAGACATTAAACCTGAGAAAATACAGGCTAAGTATCAGAGAATAGTTGTCAAATATTTGGTTTTCATAGATTACACTGACCTCAATAAATAAGTGAAAGCTCATTCACTTACATGGATTTAGACTCTGCTGAAAATAAGGTTTAAAAGGTGTATAAGGTGTAAGGTATAAAAAAATAAGTTTTTGGAAGGTGTCT
Source organism: Piaya cayana (assembly GCA_013389865.1). Taxonomy (NCBI): domain Eukaryota; kingdom Metazoa; phylum Chordata; class Aves; order Cuculiformes; family Coccyzidae; genus Piaya; species Piaya cayana. The sequence continues at coordinate 46,717 of WAAB01019502.1, read as the reverse complement.
GCATTAAATCAGGTAATTTTTGTCAATTTGTAAAATGGTCACTACTAGACATTTTTGTCATTACTGAAAAGCTACGCCTATAATTCCATTGTGCTAAAGTATACTGGAGTCCATCACACCTTGTTTATCAAAACGTAGAACCAGTGTTTGGATATAATTTCCATCTCAATGCTTTATAACTTATGCAGTCTATACAATATAAATAACTAGTTCACACGACACTTCTGTTGTTTCAAAGGGCATTATGTTATGTCAGGATTAAAAGCATCTGCAGCTTTAAAGGGTTTTATATAATCTGTGAGTTATTGCTTTCCTTCCTGTGTATTAGAATGAGATATTTGTCTGTATTCAACAAGAGAGCCATAAATACTGGTTCAGTTGTTAAGTAGTTGAAAAGATTTATAGATCCAAGTAAGATAAATAATATCTGAAAGTTTCCTTCTAAATAGTAGTACTGGTAGTGACAGTGCAGAGATTACAGAAAGTTTTAAAAGTATTTTATATCAGTGCTATCTTATGAAAAAATACTATAACTTTTGGAATACTTTGGTGTTCCAGAAAATATATACTTTGACTTTGACTTTAAATATTCAGAGGATAAGAAGTTCTTAAATTCATGCTGGTTTGCATTCTGCAGATTCAGCTTTCTCCATTAAAATGTTCCTGTAGCTCTCCATGTACAAACATCTAGATATTCTCATTTGGTTCAGATGTTAGCTGCATTGGCAGAACATTGACACACAGCTAGAGAACAGTATTGTTTGCAAATGTTGTTCAGAGGGTGTGGTGTCATTTTCTGAGTGGTCTTATCTTTCCATTTATGAGTAAGCATCTTCTACCTAAAGTTCTGTAATTAAAATCTGAAGTGTTCTTTGGGACAATATGACCCCATTGGTCCTCTTGGGGTTTTTAGATTTATAAATTTAATAAACTTATAAATTTTATAAATTTAGATTTTTTTTTAAATATTTATAAATGGCTGTGGAAACACTGTTATTGTTACCTCTTCTATCTTTTACAGGACAAAATGGGTGTTTTTTAGAAGTAAAGAAAACCTTGACACCAGGTTCTCAGCACAAACTGACTGCTAGTATTGATAATGTTGGAAATTAGTCCTAAAGCGCAGCATAGTGATCCGTCTATAAAAAAATTTTAGAGAGTATCAAGGGAACATCCTCAATACTGAGGCAAGCCTGTTGAATCTAAATAAATCCACAACACTATTGAAGCAATGAGTAGCAGGAAGGTCAGAACAAAGGCACCTTTAACAAGAAAGGAAATATCACAAGTGTTTGGCTCATACATCACAGGACACTTTGGCAGTATGTTCCTACACCTACTCATCTAGCCTAGGAGTTTTTCCACACACTAACATCACCCTAGTGTTTGATTTCCATAAGACACAACTGCTGGCTGTGTTTGATTAAAGGAAGTCCCAGAACAGTGTTGTGTTACCTGTTTTTTTAGCTTTAACAGGCTATTGTTGATCTCAATCTGTTCAGACATCCTGCCAGAGCCCAGTCTTGACACATGAATGACAACACATATCAGAGCAGTCAAAAGTTTAGAACATGTAATAAAAACTGAACTAAAGTCATACGTGCTATCCTCTTGTGGCCTGAGTGGGATTGTAGGCAACCAGTGATTTGTAGGCTCCATTACTTTACAAACATTCAGAGTATCTAGCCCTTGGCAGGGTGTCAAGGACAGAGAATAATCAGTCTTCTGATACAACTTTTGAAATGCTATACTCTACACTTCCTTCAGGTGACTCATTCTTTCCATGCTGTCAAGATCCATTGATGAAAACTGACTACTTTCAAAGGTCTCTGACAAGTGAAGCATCCTCAATACATGGAGAAAATTATATTGTGCAGTCAGTAGTCATAGAACATGCCATGAGTGATGGGTGAGTTACTGCTTGGCAATATCATGGTGAACTTCTCTTCCAGACTCAAGACAGAGCCCTAGAACAGTTAAGAGATCTTGGACCCAGAAAGAAAATGATCACACCAGCAAGAGACTTGAGGAGTTTTTAAAGTGATTTCAGAGCTCCCATAAATCTAGCTGCTGTCTCATGGATGGTGACAATATCCCATCCTCACAGCAAAACCGTGCATTTAAAATAAGGTAAGCATACAGCAGGAGCATGAAAATGATGTGAAAATCGATTGTACTAATGCAGGGCAGCGCTCACAACGCAATAGCTATTAAGAAGGCATCTCTGCTTTAATACGTTTTTTAATCTTTTTTATAAATAATATATGCAATGTAATAAAACATTACTAACAAGCAGAGATTTAAGATGCTTCTCTCTCTCTCTCTTTTTATTTTTTTAATAGCAATGTCTACCTTACTCTTTGCAGGCAATTTGAGTAAAAAAAATCTCATGATAATGCTCATAATCAAAAACTTGAATATAAAACCTGAGGCAGCTCAACTTTCTCAAGCAGTATGATTTCATACTTCATGTTTTGTTTGTTTTTATAATATGTATTTGTTCTTAAACATTTCTGAGCTGATAATGGCCTTCTGGTGTTTTACAGAAAATATATTTTTGTTATTCAGTGGGATGCATTTTCCAATTTCTTTTTTTTCAAAAAACCAACCAAGCCACAACTTGCTGTTGAGTCACTCTCCTGATAATTCTATGCTATGTTCAACATAGTGTTCAGAACTAAAACGTGAACAGAAGTGGTATGATCAGATATGAATAAGGATGTAGGTGCATAAAGTGGGCTTTAAGTTTCCTAAACCTCTGCATGGAATACCTCTATGGACACCTCAGTTTTCAAATTAATAGTCTTTAAAAGCTTAAGAATACTGTAACATGTCCAGTAGAACTTCAGTTTTGAATGGGTTTAGGAGCATGCTGCCTAATTGTGATTAGACAATCATATAGGTATCCTCTAAGTTTTGTCTAATGTATTTCACTACCTATGAATTTATTCAGAAATATGTACAGATAAAAGAATAGTACTACTTGTCTTAGCTTAATGGTAAAAAAAATCATCCAAGAATTGAGGATTTTGAAATATCCTTAACCTCCCAGAATCTGAACCACATCTCATCAAGGTCACTGAGTGGCAAGCCTTTCCTTTTGAAAATAGGATGCTGTTTTGGCAGGAATGCAGGTCACGAGGCCAGAGGGAAAAGTATGCAAAAGGTAGAACTACTCTGATTCTCAAAGGTGAAAGCATTCACCTAGAATAGGGTAGAAAAGAACTGTGTGTTTTTCTGCTCCTTTTAATATTCCCACTTTAAAGTGAATGTAAATCCTCTTTTGATATACAAACAGTGTGGGACATTCTGGCATATAAGGAGCAATGCAAATACATTCATACACAGGATTCACTAATCCTACTGGACAGAGGACCTCAAGTACAACCTCATTTGCAGACATGCCCTCCAACAACGTGGACTGTTCTGCGTAAAATCCAATGACTGTTCTTAGGCATCACTGCCAAAATATACAGTTCTGGATATTTCTTCAATTATATTTATATATATACATATACACATATAATTCTTTTCTCTCTTTCTGTAACATACAACCCTTCTCTCAACCCCAACTACACTTATGCAATCAATATAGATTAGAACTCATTTGCACGATCCATATACACCTCCTAGCTCTTTAGTACACAATTACCCAGGGAGGGGATGGGTTTGATATTTCTATCACAGAAATAAGTGAAGATTCCGCTCTCTTCCCTCTTTCTTTTCTTGCATATATATTCTTCCTTTCCAAAAAAAAAGCAATTTTTCCATGTGCCCAAGAAGCTATGGGAAACCCTGGTGAAAGCAAAAGTATCCATGTATATATCTGAGCATCATTTAAACTAGGTGAAGTAACATCCAAGAAACAAACTGTTTTCTCCCAAGCACCTGATCAGTAAATAAACATACATGAGCTGGTTTTGTTGTTTTAATGTGGTTGTGCACTATATGTTTTCAAATGCAAGACTAAACCATATGTAAACATTTACTTTAATGCAATTTTGGAGGCTACCTACGCTGGAGTCAATCAAATAACTTCAAAACAGCTATAAATACATGGACCTCCTATTGCATTTCACACAATTACATGCACAGTGTTTGCCTGGTGCATTGGACTTAATTTACATATATTGCCTTTTGCAAGCTGAACATAATTTGGTACACTGTTTAAAGTGTATTATTCTGGTATCGTTTGATGTTCTAATTTACTTGGTGTGCCAAGATTTAATTTCTTGCTAATCTTTTAAAGAGTTGAGCAAGGATCATGGTAACCTCATTTCTTAAAGACTTCTGTGTTAGCTTAGTTTAACAGGAAGTTAAAGTTGCAGTTCATTACAGAACAAGGAGCTCCAGTTATATTGAATTACTGCCAGGAAATATTTACAGGTTACAGTCATAGACTTTACTTTTCAATCAATGATGGTCTAAGGGAACACTTCCTGAAGTTTCTTAATGCATTCTGCTCAGTGAATAAACAACTCATCAAAACATATGAGAACAGAAGGTTTCAACATAACAAAGCAATTGGCATAGTCATTTTAGAATTACTTAGAACAACAACTGTTTTATTCAAGCTTTCTAGATCAAGGGCCAAATATATAACAATATAACATCTCTTATTGCTCCTTACGACTCTGTAGATATCTATTAATGACTGCTCCTTTACTATGTCCATGAAAATAAAGGGAACACTTCAATAAATATAAATAAATAAAATGCAGGGGAAAATTGCGGTCAGTAGAATATACTTTTACATTCTATTCCATATATCTGTTTGTTGTTCTCTGCTTTTTTCATCCTAATCTGCTTTTACCATTTTTCCTGTCACAATTATTGGTTTTGCTAGAGAATCTTACAAATTAAGGCAGAAGAGCTCCAATGAAGAAGCACTGTTGTAAGAAGAATAAAAGTTCGTATTTGTCTGTTTCTAATTTTGTTAAATGCCATGACTTTTTCTGAGGCATGAAGTCTCTTAGACTTCTGGGATTAAGTGCATCCTGTATCTTTCTCTCTATCTTGTAAGTAAAGAATTAAAAAAATACTACATACCTGCTTCTTTGTTTACCTGTGCTGGCTAGTGGGTGGAGCTCCAGCTTTTTGGTGGCAGGGATCTAAGTGACAGAAAGCTTCTGCTTGTGTGCCAGCAGTAAATTATCTCCTTGCTCCCCATTCACTATAGTAATCAGCTGAAAGGAAAAAACGAGCCACATTTTTTTTCTTTCAGCTGCCTGTGGAGTTATACAGCTGTGGTGTAACTTCATGGGTTGTCTGTACGAGAAAATCTCCAGCTCTCACTGCCAGAAGAAATTTTCGGCAGAGGCAGGCTGTGGTGAGGGCACAACATGAACCACAAAAGAGTCCAGTGGTTCCACATGTCATTAAACACATTTGAGAGTAAGATGGCTGGGAAAGTTGGATGAGGTTTAGTATAAATGTCATAGTGGTACTTGCTCAAAGCCATCCAGTAGATTGAATGTGTCATTATTTGCACCATTATTGCAGCAAGCAATTTGCTAGAGTGGGAAATGTAGCAATTTATATTTTGGAAGTTTCTTACTGTCTGGAGTAAGGCACTCTGACTTTATAAAGTTAAACCCTTGGATTACTCACCCTGATTTTATTTTTATTTGGTTCTAAAACCGATTACGGCTATATCTTCAAAACAGAAATCAAATAATCAAATAACAAGTCATATAGGAGAATTTTGCCTTTTTGAAGGAGCTCATTAAATCCCACTAGATGATCAAAAGAAGTATCACAGCTGTTTAAATATATAAAGAAAAAATAATGGACTTATTTTGGCTAGTATCTTCTTAAGCAGAGTAAATTAGAGTGTACAGTCTGTGGAGAGCTGTAAATGCTCCTAAGAACCTGAAGAGGGGAATTCCTGCTTATACCTCCATTGAAACACAAGGAAGTGGTGGGGTGTAATTAGTGTAAGTCCACTTAGGACTCACCCCATCCAGAGCTTTATATTCAGTGTTATAGTTCAATGACAGTAGAAGATCTGTAGATAGCAGACTCGACTGGTTCAAATCTCTCTGTTTTCTTGTTTTCTCTTTGTATTTAGCCAGGATGAATATCAGTCACAACCTTAATTTGTTTCTTTCTTACTTACTTACTGCAGTGTGTATGTCTACTTCACTGCTGTCCTACTGTAAACCATATGCATGCATATTTTATTTGTTTGTATCAATGGACTGAAGGAAGAAAACATCACAGGAGAGAATAAAGTAACAAATCAATTCCCATGTTTGAGGATTTCCAAAATCATCTTGTTGTCTAAGTCACAGGTAATTCAGAGACAAAATCCCACTGTGCTTCACTGTGATTCTGAATACTACAGGGTTAAAAAAGGGTTAATTTGGCAAACGTATTTAGGGGCTTCAAGTTTCATGTATATGTTTAGTAGGATTTTCTTAAAGTGTCTTGGTAGTCCACTCTCATTGAAATTATTGTCATTGAAATCAATAGAAGTTAAGTTCACTGACATTTCTGGGGTGGTAGAAATAGCCAGTGTCTGCATGTTTAAGCACCTCACCTTTCTTAAACACTATTGAAAACCTTGCTAGGAAGTCATGTCATTTATATGCTTTTGAAAATGTTAACTTAGTTCACTGGTTCAAATCCATTTCAGTCTATGAATGACCAGCTAGTGTTTTGACTGCATAGTGGCCTTAGTGAAGAGCTATCATAATCTCAGAGCACATTAGCAAAAGCATTATTTATTTTTCAATTTGAAACTTAAAAATCAGAGATTCCAGAACATTTTATGAGTTGCAGATCTCCCATAGTAGTTGTTAACATCACTTAGAGAAAAAGGTTTTGAAAACCGCCGAGGCTTAAATTGCAATCACAATAACAACTGTACCCTTACTGTATCCTCCTAGCCCAGTATAATCTGTTTCTTACTCATTACTATTTCCTCAACACAGTTTCCATTTTGTATTTTTCACTAACAACGATAAAATATTCTGTCATTGCCTTTCTGTCCAAGTACCTTATGGATGTATTGGAGCCAAGGAAGTCAGGCTGCAACATGCAAAGTACAGATTCTCAGGAATATGAGGGTTAATTTCTTAATGAATAGTGAAATAGAAAATCAAAGATCCTGCACTGTGAAAACATAGCCAAAACCATGCAAAAAAAAAAAAATTAGTTGCAAAAGAAAATATAAAGGATTTTAGAATCTTAACGTTCCTTCTAAACTGTTTGTATCTTCATTAGACCTTGTCTGGATATCCATTCATGTGTATATATATGAATGGAGGAAACTTATTTCTGGCCACCTCTCAGTACTGAACTTTTTAATCACCAATAGAGCTTTGTATTCACCATTTTCTGTCAGTCAGCTGTCTTATTTTTGTTCACAAGAATACAGTGTATGCTTAGGAATTCATATGATAGAATCATAAACCTCCAAGTTGAAAAGACAGCTCATCTCATGCAATGAAGGATTATTCTCCCTCCACACAGAGGAACAATCCCTCATTTCACAAGTGTGCAGAAGAGTTCCATGTAATTTTGTCTAAAGTGATTCAAACCCACTTCTTATTGTTTAAGGCTTGGATTGAAAGAACATGGGGGGATGGACTTAGTATTTTTCTTTTGCTCTTCATGTTTAATGGGAGACACTATCATTTACTGTTTTTCATATAGTGAATGACAATATTCTCCCTCTGAATCCCCCTCTGCCTCCAAAATTTAAATTTAATTTTGGATGTGATATATACAATAAACATCAAAACCAGGATTTTAAAGTTGCAAGATCCTGATTTGCTTATATTTTAAAGTTTCCATTGTATATACAATCCATTGAGATCTTAGGTCACCAGAAAAATTCACAACCACCAATAATATTTTCCTGTAAAAGACAACAAATTTTCAAGAATAATGAATCAAATTCTCCAATTTCTGCCTTAATGTGGGGTAGAAAGGATGAGTTTAAGAATAAGCCTTCTGTCACTCTACCAGCTTTTACATTACCTATAGAAAAAGATGTGTACAATCAGAACTAGATTCTAATCTCTCAAAATATCTGTGACAACCCTATCACACACCACAGAAGTCATCTTGTTTCATCTGTTTCATCCTTTCCTTACATTTCTTCTGCATTTTCCATGCTGCTTCTGTGATTTGGTGTAAACGCACCTGACTCAGAGTAGAGATAAGGAAGCTAGGTAGAGCTCCCGTTATTATTTGTACCTTGAATTTTAGGTTGACTAAAACAAAGGTCTTGATGGTATTATCTTTTTACTGAGGTGACAGAAAGAAGAAGATCGGAAATATTTTTTCCTTATTGTTTTCATTTTGAAGTCATTATGTTTCATTCTAGTCCATTATGTTTGTGCCTCCTGGTGGTTGTGTCAACAGTGGACATGACTAGTCTCCATGGTCCTCAAGGGACTATTTGATAAGTCTCAAAAAATTTGCAGTCTGCTAATAGCAACAGTATAGGAGCTGATGATATGTCCCACATATCAGAGTACAATTAACAAACAGCATAAAAAATTACAAAGTTCTTAAAGAGAAACACTCTAAGACAAAAGATCTTGGAATGAAGAACGATATATTAGTGTGGAAAACAACACAGAATCTTTGCTAGAGAACAGACATGTAAAATTCTGGGCAGGTAAATATCTTTTTTTATAATTATAATTTGAGACATACTCTCTAAATCATCCCTGTTCTTTTGGTGACAATAATTAAAACTTTGACCTAAAATTCTCATTTCACATGTATCACTACAGGTGCATTTTTTTACTTATTTCAACTGACTATCTGATACACATCATAGTAACTGAAGTTAAAATCTCCATATAGTGTTCCAATGTTCTTTCCCTGTAGTGTTAATCTATTTTTATTGCTGAATCTGCTAGTTGGTTGCTGTTAGTTTTACTGAGGTTGTATGTCCTGTTTACTGCTCATGAAATCAAATGGCTCTGTCACTTCTGACTAAACAGGAATATCACCTACTATAATTTCTTCATGCTGAACTACTTAGGAAAATATTTTAAAATGGCAGAGTTGTGCAGGTGTTAATTTATTTTTTCTGGCATATTCTGTACTTGGAATTTTCTAACTGCTCTTCTGTAGCAGCAATAAATGACCTTTAAAAAAAAAGGAAACATTGTCCCTCCTACAATCCTTTTTTCTATTAATTGCTATTCTTTCCTGAACAGTTGGTGAAATGTTCACTGATCAGAATTTGAGCTTCTTTGTATATCATCATTATTCATTTGTGCGAATATATGACCACGGTTAAAGTATACACTCTGTGGGGCTTAATTTTCTGAGAGTGATTAGATAGAGTAGAACCAAACATTTCATAATTAACATTCACCACCAGAGTTCTGGGAAGATACACAGCAAATAAAGCACAAACATGAAGACAGTAGACAGAGTTGTGAAAGGAGGGAAAGATTGCTAAATTTATTTGGTTATCATATATCAGACTCCTTTCTCAGTGCACCTTAAGTAAAGCAAGCAGCCTTAGTTTAGACTAGAAAAGACTATGTCATGTAAACATCTCTAATTATGCCTGATCATTTTTCAGCAAGATACAGAAATTATCTTTCATATGTGTGTATGGCGGCCAAGAAGGCCAGTGGCATCTTGGCTTGTATCAGAAATGGCATGGCCGACAGGTCCAGGGATGTTATTCTCCCTCTGTACTCGGCACTGGTGAGACCGCTTCTCGAATACTGTGTTCAGTTCTGGGCCCCTCACCACAGGAAGGATGTTGAGGCTCTGGAGCGAGTCCAGAGAAGAGCAACGNGGTGATTGAGTCACCTTCCCTGTAGGTGTTTAAGGTGCGGGTGGACGAGGTGCTGAGGGGCATGGTTTAGTGTTTGATAGGAATGGTTGGACTCGATCTGGTGGGTGTCTTCCAACCTGATTATTCTATGATTCTATGTACTCATGTTCCAAGGACCATGATAAGAAAAGAAAAAAAGAAATAAATACAAACCACTCTTCCAGCAACTGAGACTTTCTCTTCAGCTCATTAAAAACAACGAAACTCCATTGTCTGCTGCCCCATGACCATTGAGAGGGACAATTATACATATAGATGAGGGATTAGCTGTAGTACCAAGACAGCTCAAAAGACAAGATAAAAAGAAAAACAAATTCAGAAAAAGAGGATTCATTTGGGGAAAAGGCCAGAAAAACAAATTCAGAAAAGGAGGATTCATCTGGGGAAAAGGCCAGAAACCTAGGGTAAGACAAACTCATGTTGTTCTTGATTTTTAATAGCTTTTTCTACAGCAGGGAATAGTGTAGCCTCATACTGTTAGAGAATAATGGAAGAATGTAACATGAAAATAGTTTGCAATTTATGTGCATAAAATGAAAACATATCCTGTGTTGAAGCATCCAACATGATTAGCCAGAATAAAAATGTCCATTACATATTAAACTCATAGTAATATGTCCTGTAAAGAGCTGTCATGTTGGTTGTTGAGAACTGAACACCCAACTTGGGATTAAATATGAACTATTGAAGCCGAAGGCTTTTGCAGACCTTCACAACCACGCTGAAAGTAAAGTTTTTTTATAGTTGATCAAAAATGCTTGGCCTTCTCACTCTCCAATCTGCTTCAGACCTTATTTTTCAGGGAGCACAAGGGACTGCTGATTCTCCAGGAAAGGGAGCTGAGATCAGGGCAGATAACAAGTCAGGAAGAAACAGTGGCCTTATCATAAAAAGTGGCTAGTTCAGCTCAGGATCAAGGCTAGAGACTGATCAGGGTCAGAAACAGCCCAATGACCACCCAGCCCCAGGTTCAGATTGAGGAGGTACAAGCTTGAGTGCAGCTGCAGCTGCAAAACAGCTGGGATTCCACTCAGGTAGGGAATGGCAGTAAGATCACAACTTAGAAGCAGCTCCCATAGGAAACATGGTGCAGGATCTCACTTTGAGCTTCTTCACAACAGTTCTTATCAGCAACGAAGTTGACCTTGAACTAAACCTGTCAAAATCCTTGGCTCAGTAAACTAACCTAGAAGGGAGATGAGCTCCAGACCCTAACAATGCCCACAAGGCACTGTTCATGAGTACCCACAGCTAAGCCATGCAGTCTTTTGGGAAATTTCTTCAACCTTTCACGGAGATTCTGAGTCACATTTGTCAGTACCATGAGGTTTGTGAATCCTACCCAGTCCACACCAGTTCACTAACTCTGAGGGTAGACACAATAGCAAAGATGGTATTACAATGCAACAGAGGTACTACGTGACCACAGGGCATGGCATCACCGAATTAATCTGTGCTAGATGGAATTTTGTTTGCAAGAGGAGATAGGCAGTTCTATATGTTAAGTATTAGAGCTGTAGAAGGTAAGTCCATCATACAAGGTCATCTCACCTGTCTGCACTTTTCAGCTAAATTTCAATGGCGTATCATTCACTATCTAGGCATGCACTAGCTCCCTCATGGTGCTGTGTTTCAAACTAAACAAGAACACGCCTACATGGGCATGTTACAACATTCCCTGATATGTAAGCCCTGGGAATCCAGTTTGGCAGCTAGTGTTAGGACATAGACAAATCACCTCTGAGTTGTATCCTGACTCTGGAAGAACTTGTTCTCATCCTTATCTTTAGTCACTGTTTGTCCTACAAAGCCCACCTCTGCAACATTTCATTTACAATATTAATATCATAATTCATAAAAAAATATTTTCATAAGCTTAACATGGCTTGTGTTGAATTAGAAACTAGCGATGATCTCTGGATTCACAAGAGTCTTTCTAGATCATGATCAATACTGCCATGAGATTCTGTGGTTCCTTCAACTTGAATCTTCAAGTTTTACCCATTGCAAGTGTATCTTTGGAGAACTTATCAACTTCCTGGGACTCTTCTAAGCTAATATTTGAACAACAAAGCCCTTTACTCCCACTACATGGAAATAATCTTAATAACAGGTATCTGCATAGTTTATCACAGTGGCTGTTAGACAGCAAAAGTTCATGTACTTTAAAATCTTTCCAAAGTAGTAAATTCTGTGCCTTGTCAAATATGAACAAGTAAGAAATAAAATCCAACAAAAACGAAATGTCAAAATAAAAAAAAAAATCTTTGGAAAAGGAAATAAATTATTACTTTTATTTTCATAGGTGCTCCATAACTTTTTATAGATGTTGGTATAACTATGAAAAAAAACACATTAAAAAGTCAGCAAGAAAGTTTCTCTACCCATGAGACAAGAACGGGTCTTAATAATAAGACTCATAGGCTTGGTTATTTGGTCAAATGTCCAGGAGAAAAGTGAAAGGGCAGAAAACTGCCGTGATAAAAGTCTATACTTGAGGTCAAAAAATACTTTGGGTTGAGGTTGCTTTTTGTTTTTCTTTTATTCTTTCTTTCCCTCTTTCTTTCTTTGAGTTGCATTATAAAAACATGCAGTGCTCCAGAGACAAGACTGTGTGAGTGGGTTGAGATATTAATTCTTTTTACTTGTTTTCTTGTTCCTCACCTCCAAGCAGGGACTTGCTATGTCTGCTATGATTGTTTGTGTATTTTGAACCAGTACTTACCTCTAAAAAATACATTCAACAAGGTGAAGGAAGCATTAGCTGGCTAAACCTAATGTTTCTCTTTTGTCTTTTTGTTTCTTCATTTAATAAACAAGAATTATTTTCTCTTATTTCTGCATGGGGGTTTGTGTTTGTCTTGCCGACTTTTGACTTACCAGCTAACATTCAGCCAAATTCAACAGAGAGGTTTAAGTCTCGTGGTGGCTGTTGAGTTCCTACAGTTTATACAAAAGGGGGGGATCCAGAAAGAGCATTCTAAGGAAAAGGTTCTGAGATCAGTGCAGTCCTTCTCGAATGTGAAGGTAGGAGAAAGTCATTGACAGAGCCCCAGGCAAGGCTTCAGGTGGAGACAATATGCTAGCAGGTGCCAGCAGACCCAGGAGAAACAGAGAAACTGATCCCTGAAGTGTATCGCTCTCTTTGTCGTGTACAACTAATCACAGTGTCAGCCTCCTAGGTGCCTTTCCATATCTCTAGGCACAGCAGTATTTCAAAAGTCTTAGCACTAGTGAAGGCATAAACTAGGAAATAGAAACCTTTGGCAGCACTAAGAAAGTTCAAATTTAATGCCTAATTGGCCATCGTGAGCCTCACCATACAATACCTGAACATCCTAGCTAAAGGCATAACAACAAGGAATTAAAATCACTTTATGACAAATTACGACACCCCTCCTTTTAATGAAATCTTCATTTTGAAGAATGACATTTCCATGGTCATTAGCTGTTCTTTTTTGTTTAGATTTTCATAACTGAATCAGTGACACCTTGTCAGTTTTCCCATTTTTAATACAGCTTTTACACTTGTGTTACAACAGCTATTAAAAACAAGCAATTGAATAACGAAATTAGGTCAGTTGTAATTTAAAATAATACTACTGTTTAACTCCTGTAGCCTGAAGAAATTCTTGAAGGTGGTACCTGAATTGAACAAAATTTTAAAGTATATGCAGATACACAAACAGAAACTAGAAAAATTAAAAGTGCATGACATTATTATATAGGTGGAGTTATACCAATTAAAATATGAAGGTATCCATTAAAATCACATTATATCAACTTAGTATCATTATATTTTGAGAGCTGCCTGATGATTTAGTATTGACAATATTTTTATCAATATAAACAACATTTCCTTTGCTAAAATCCTGTTCCAAAACTGAAGCTGGTTTAGGCTGACCCTCACTTTATTGATTTACATCTAACAAGAACCTAGACCAGTATTTTAAAATGCTTGTTTCTGACTTAAGGCACTTTTAGTAATATAAATTGATTACTCATAACTATACAACCAATTGACTCATTCTGTTGTTTACATTAATCCACTATTTGTAGCCTGCCAATGAAGTTCATAAAGATCCTTCTCATAGTCCATTAATATTGACTCTCAGATTTAATGAGTTCATTACAATAACCGTTACTGTATTATTAAAATGCAGAAGGAAATGTGAGCCTGTTTCATGCAAATAAATAATGATATAATTAATCAAATGATACTTTTATTCTTAGCATTATCATCATCAGACAGCACTTAATAGCCATATTTTATGTTTCCGGATAACTCTGTTCTAGGCACTGTACGAATCCAAAGAGTGTATAAGTAAGGTATAAGCAAGCAACCAGGACATGAGCTAAGCAGAATTTAAGAATATACTGAGACTTTACAGGTTAGTGAGGAAAACATTTGTGTCAGCCCAACAGAATCTAACCAACGTATTTGCTTTTTATCTTTCTCTTTTTCATATAAGGCTTCAAAAAAATAAGATCACTTTAAACTTATTGCCCAGTAATTATGGAGAAAAAAATGTAGCTGAAGCATAGTTTGACATTCCCACACACCCTAGTAACCTTCTTTTTATTTCTACGTGTTCATCTCTCCAACAGCCTTGTGTAGCTGGTAGCTGTCCCCCCTTCTAGCATAACACAGTGTAGATCTTGTGCTGAAAGATGTACAAAAGGGGAGGGTTTCTTGAGTAGGTAGAAGATAAATTCCCTTCCTGCCTATTCTTTTTATATTTCCTATGGTGCGTGTTTTAAAGGAAAAGAGTATACCTTTCTCCATTCCTTGAAAGAAAATACGGAAATGTTCAAGTAGAAATTTTGATTCAGTATGTTCAGATATTCTGTCAGTGTTTTGGGCCCTGGCATCAAAACACGTACTGACACTTAAGAGTCATAAACTATCAAAACTATAGAAGGGAGAGATTTTGGACATTTGCTCCCTTAGCATTTTACCTTAGTCAGCTCTTCATGGATATCTTGGGTCCTGTTCTCTCCCAGTACCTGGGTACCTCATCCAGGTTTCTGGAGTCTGGTTTCTAAAGCTACGTTTCTACTCAAGCATTAAACATGCCTGAGAGACCATCTCTGCACTGGAGGTCATGCTATTGGCCAAAGGACAGTCTGCAGCCATGCTGTTTTTTCCAGATGATAGTGACTGTGCCTCAAATAGGGAGTAGTCCCACCTCCACATTAAGTCATCAACTGTTTCTAGAAATGGTTTGGGAGGTGATATTTATCACAGACAATTAATGTGCTAGGGACAGCTGTAATGATTTATCAATACAGATGCTGAGATTTTAACACTCAGGAAAATTCCCAGGTAGTGTTTACTTCACTACTACATATGCACTCTGTAAAGTTCAGACACCAAAACCACAGCTTTCAAGTCCCTTAATTTTAACTCCTTACATCTACAATTGAATAAAGCTCTCAGGTTGCTGCAATTACTAAATGTCCTTTTATTCTCCTGCTCTATGTAAATCATGTTGTTAAATCATTTTAAATTAATAACCTAACGCATAAGGTTTGTACATGGCTTATCAAGGAAGAACATGATCCTGCAGATACAATTATAATAGCCTGCCTTATAGAAAAGTATCTCTGTTGTCACCTAAACTGAGTGCCACTTGATGGAATTGCATCTTCCTATGCCAAGAATGAATTTAGTTAATAGTCTGTGACAAAAAAATCCTGTCCTCTGAGCCAAAGGAAAGCATCTCTCAGGTTCACCTAGAGTTAAGCTAAGCCCTTCTTGTCTGGAAAGCATTAATTTCTAACCCCAGGAACAATACTCTAGAGAGGGACTTGTAAATGTATAAGAGAGAGTCCAAAATGAGAAGTCTACATCATCGCTTTGGTTTTCTTCCTGTGCATGTAAAAGTAAGCAGCCAAGTTCTGTTTGAAACTGAAAGCTGATTAAATCTGTGACATGGGAATAATGAGTACAGGAACAATTTCCACGCGACTTAGGGCAGGAATCTGTCACAATGCACTCTGCAAGAGATGAATGGAAATGAAATTAACAGTCTTATTTCTGTTGATGTCATAGGACAATGAGGATTTGTCTGAAGATCTGTCTCATGGATTCTCAAAGAGAGTGAAAGGTTTCTGCGGCATTTACATATTTGCTCAGTTGCTCAAGAGTTTGTCACGGACTGTTTCAAGGGCATGCACACTCAACAACAATAATTTAGTGTCCTAAAGGCACAGGTAGATGTCACAGTCCCAGCTATACTAGGCAATGTAAAACTATGGAAAATAAATCAGCACTAAAGGTTTTAACAGTCTACTTTTTTTTTTTTCTCTCTGCTTCAGGTATAAAACAGTGCAGTAAGATCTATGCAGTTTCCCACTGACAGCTACATAGTGAATTCCTGTATCTCTGTGTGGAGCATCAACTGTCAATTCACCTTCAGTATCAAGCTGTTTCCTTCCATGTGTTTCCTGCCTTTTTAGACATACTCTTATAGAAACAATCTCTATACTATGAAATTTGGAACTGCTTTGTGGGTTTTGAACTAGGGATAATCTGTAGTCATTGTCTAAAATCATATATGGGAAATAAGATCCAAAAATATCTCTCCCTGCTCCATGATGCTTTTAATACAGTGAGTTTAGTTTGCAGCCCCAGTTTTGCTTTCACCACACACTGGTATAGATGACATGTGGGTGCACTTCAACACACTTAAATACAGTCACTAGGAAGTCATAGACACTTGGTCATGTAGCTTCTTTTCAATAGCATTGCATTAGGCAGAAAGGAGGGCTTGATGGAAAAATAATATGTCCTGTTGGTTCTAGGGCCAACATGTAACTCAATGTGATTTACACTATCCGATATAAAACTGATTTTCTGTTCTATCAGATCTTTGTCATTCTCACCCCACCATAAATAAGAATATGCCTAAATTTTATTTCCTTGACATGCAGCTGATCTAAATAACCTTTGGGACATGGGCCTAAAAAGTGTTACTACATTTGCTACATACCTCCCATATCATTCCTTGTAACCCTAAAAACTTGAGACTTTGCTATTCCCTGTTTAAAAAAAAAGTTATGGAATGCCCTATATTAAAAAAACTATCTCAGATAAGCAAGTTAATGTATTCCAAACACTGATGATGGAAAACACAAACTGTCAGCAAAGATATAGTAGAAAAATAAAGTTTCTGAAGTTGTTCAAGATAAAAGGTATTAGTCAAGATGGAAGTTGCTAACATCAGTCAAATGTCTTCCATACCTTTGTCTGATATGTTTTTACTACTTTTTTTTTAAAGTTATCAAGCAGAACTTGGGAGAAAATGGGGATCCACACTCTCATTAATTTATTTATTCTGTGGAGCTGGTTGGTATCCATGGGACTGAAATTTATTTGAGTACTTCATTTGCACTTTGATTTTGAGACCTCTTTCTTGAAGAAACAAAATAAAAATCATAAAATAAAATAGGTATGACCACCCTGGTGGTCTCTTCATTGATAAAATAAATTTGTATATTATTTGGACAGTGGAGTTTCTGACTCAGGATGGCACATGACTCTTCGTTCCCTAAATATCAACCATAGGGGGAAAAGCATCCTGAATTTTTGAATACATCGAGACTTAGCCATGACAAGATTATTCAGTCTAGGTGACACCACTTCCACTATGCCTTGAAGTGTTACTTAAATACCATAAGCTAAACTAGTAAACCAATTTGAAGTGTGTTAGCTGATCTACCTTTGTGAATTTTATCTGTATCTTCACAAACAGTTGTCAAATTTGTGAGTAATAGAATGTAAGACCGGATATTGCTAAAATATTTTAAAAATACTTGATGGATCTGACACAATACCAGGGAAATTTTTCACAGAACATACAAAATCCTCTAACCCATACTATCCTTCCCCCAGGGTTAGCTAAAAGTTCCTTAAAGGGAAAATGAAATCAGCTTGGGGACAGACATGTTGGAATTGAGTAGTGAAAATAAAATATACTGATAATCTGGGCATTATTTACTGTCCAGTATTTGAGTGAAGTTAAGAACTTTCACTCAGTCTCAATATGTCCAAAAATGCTACATAGAATTCTTTGCCTCTAAACTAGTGTCAAGTATCATAATACTGGGATTCAAGAGGAAAAGAACAGCATTTTAAAAATATTGCTACTGTCAATCTCTGTATTTTATTGAAGGTGTAAATGTTGACAAGGTGAATTACTTTGTATACTTCCTTTTCCCTTTTAGTTATCTTTCATGATCTATATCACTACAAACAATCACTGATCTGGAACAGATGCACTAGCTATTAAAGTCTATAAGAATAGTTTGAATACTTCAGTGAACTTTAAATAAGGATCTTAACAGATAAATCTGAATGTGGATAGGTTTTTTTCAGAGTCAAACCAATTCTAAAATAAATTATTTTGGATTAATGTATTTGGGTAGGTATATATAAACATGTCTATTGCTTGCCTAAATAATCTGTATTGTTTCTGTGAGTGACAAAATTATGTTGAACTATGGTAATTAAATGTTAGATTACTACATAAACTTGTATAAATGTATTTGAAGAGGAGGGTCTGCATGGTTTGATTTAACTGGTTTTAAGATTGCATTGCTACTCTGATTGCAACTTTTCTTGTATGTGCTAATCACATAACAAATAGTAGTTTCAATGGTATAACAAATAATTTGTTAAAGTTAATTTTATAAGTGTATTCCAGGATATATATAAATGTTGGAAAGACATATGAATTATTTACCATTTAAGTTGGTTTTATTGTCAGCACATTCTTCTCAAAGTAAGGGCTTTCTTACTTCCCTTATTATATAATTATTAAACAAATGAGATAAGCTGTAACCACCAGATAAAGAAAGATAATAAATTAATAATACATTTTCTGATTCAAGATTGGGATTAACCAGAAATATTCAGACTAGCTTTTTTAATAATGGTCACCAAAGGATCCATTCCAGGTTTGACATTCTTAGTTTTAAGAAAACTCAGTACCTTTTTAATTTTCTCCTAAAAATAAGCTGTTGCAGTGACAACTGTGATCCTCTTGTGCTTTTCCACATTTTCACCAGTTTGGAGGCCTGAAATATAGAATGGAATTTTTTATTTACAGATAAGAAGATACTCACTGCTTGTGATCAATAGTGCTACATCTAGAGATTCAAGCAGCTCAGTTAGAGCCATAACAGGCAGAGTTTATTACTAGTAAATCAATATAATGTCTCTTAGCCATGCATCTTTTTCAAGAATTTGTATAGTATAATGATTATCATCATAAAATAAAGTCCAGTCTTTTGCTATCTTCTGGTTTTGATCTTGTAAAACTGGGAATTGATTTTCCTAAAAATCAATATTATGTTTCCACCATGTGGCAGATACACCACTTAGCAACAACTCCAGGTCCTTGAATGGGATTGGGCACAAATACATGCTGAGAGAGAAATTGCTCAAAAGTTTCAAGATCAACATCTTCAGGCTAAAGAGCTATTTATTTTCTATTCCACGAGTGCAACACAGCAGCCTTCTCTAAGCAAACCTGATGTGCGTTTCCTATTGATTTTTCTGTTTTCCTCAGCAGATTTGACCATCAGCAAGAAATATCTCATCCGTATGCTGGATTTCCTCAGATATGAATTAATCCTGCTCACATGAGAGAAAGTCAAGGAAAGCAGAAAGCCAGCTGCTGCCCTAAAGAAAAGCTGAAGGTTCATCTACTTTGATAACAACAGTCACATAAAATATCAGACACTTATGCTTTCAGCAATCCTTGTCATAACTTTATTCATGTAGACAGTCTGGATACAAGAAGAGATGTAAAGAATCACTTACTTTTATACAGGTATTAAAGGACGATAAGGCTTCATTAGATGAAGACTGATAGCAAGTCTGATTGTCTTTAGGCTATGCTGTGCCTCTGAGATCTCATCAGTATCTAAATCTGTCATAAAGCATGTATAACAAAAAGAAAAAGCATTGTCTGTTTGGACAACTTACTTGTTTCATTAAGATACTGTTACTGGCTTCTAACAGTGATAGGAGATATTATCATTGTTATCTAATTTTTTCCTCTTATGAGCCAAAATTCCATCTCTTTCATGATATTACCTTGATGTAGATAATTTTAAACAAACCACACAACAACTGTTTATGTCTCCTAGAAAGAGCCCTTCCAACTGTTCATGTCTTCAGGCAAGTCCCAACAGGGAAGCATAATTGTATTTCCAGTAGTTATTTTCTGAGCATGATTTGTGAAGTTTATTCTCAGAGTCCAAAGAAAAGATCAAGAGTATTTTGTTAACTGCATTACACAAGGATTTTTCGAGACATTTGGAAATTTTATTTTACTTTTCCTTTTCTTCCCCTAGTTTTCAGGATTTATTTCATAGGTTTTTTTTCAAGAAAATCTTCACATTGCTGATGAAATAGCAGTAACTATAAAATTATAAAAATCATTATTATAGGATTATAGGGATTATATATATATATAAAATAATCATTATTATAGGGAATATCAAGGCATTATTTTCATATAGAAAATGAAATCAGAACAACACAGTATCTTCCTAGCTTTGCCACTAACAATTTGCCTGTGGTGAAAGATATTCCTGTGGTACCCAGCTGACTTCTAAATAGCCAACATGCATTGCTTCTGCTACACACTTATTTAGCAGATATGAAAGGCTGCCCTGTCACACTGAAATATTTGAATTGTTTTGACATCAGTCTTCAAGCAGCATTTCCTTCTGTATCACTTTATGATTCTACATGTTTAGGTTGCTATGGAAAGAATGAGCTATCCTAATAAATCTCTCTTTATGGGCAGTAAATTCAAACGAGATCAAGTTTCTGCGGATGCAAAAGCTTCATTGGCAAAGGCGTCATTCTCTATGCTTTTGGCCATTATGTCATGGCCCATTACCATCTTCACTGCACAGCTTTATAGTTAGCAGTAAGCTTAATTTGGGATTGCAGTAGTTTCCTAAGATTTTGTCTGGATGCAATTGTTTAGATACAGGCCAGTTGTTACTCTACTTCACGTTTAAAAATGCCTCTCTTTTGGTAGGTTATTTTCTTCTTCTACCATCCAATGGATTTAAGAATTGGAAACAACATTACAATGCATACTTTTAAATATATTTGTTTAAAGATGTTATTATTTCAAATGTTCTTTGATAATGTAATAAAAATCATACATTTAGATACTTATCATACCCATTGCTTAATAAGCGCTTTTGTCCAGTTTCTAAAAGATGTATTCTAAACAGATGTTCCCAGTTTAACAAATCATAGAACAAATTTTGGCCTCACTATTTCATCTTTGCCACAAACAGCACACAAATTATTCCAGGTACATGCACGCTATCTGTTTCTCAAATAGGAGAAAAGGAGAAAAATCTTCTAATACGTACCATCATCTTTATGCATAGAAAGTCAGCATGTGGCAATCATAGGACAAGAGATTAACTGTTCTTCACCACTCAAACATTTTTCATCAGAATTTTAAACCAGAGTCCCTCAGCATGGGGCCAGCTGTATTCTCACTTCAGAGGATCAATACATAAGGTTGCTAGGAAAACCAACGAGATGTCTGTTTTATTAATCAGAGTTTAAGAAGTGCAATTCCTTGCACATAAATTACCTTATTCTAAGTCATTATGAAATGTTTATATTTCACAGTGCTATCTACATTTGCAAAAGTTAAGGATGATTTTATATTTGCCTTATTATTTTCCATTGCAGATCATCAAGCTCCAGTAAAGGTAATGCATTTTGATAGTTACCAAGTTCAGACATGAGACAGATGCAGGTAAATTTTCTAATGAAGCTGGATTATGATTTACGCTTTTGTTTGTTTGTCTGTTTTTTCATTTGCTAAATGGAAATTGCTCATATGGTTAGTTTCAATCATTTTTGAGCTCTGATTTTCTCTCAATTAAAAATGAAATTGTTTCTGCATCTTTTCTTGTTATTTCTTAGTCATTTATCTCAGCAATCTAATGGTTGAATAAGTTAAATGCGAATTTCAAATGCAGAGTGCCTTGAATAATTCTTTTGTATGCTTCTAATAGCCCAGCAGCTGTGATAAAAACATTTCTAATTTATAAAATACTTGTGTATATTTTCTTCCCACCGTACAGTGATCATAAGCATAACATGATTTTTTTATTCCAGAGGATCTGAACCAATGTAACTAAATGTTGATACTTTCCTATCATGATGATCTGACAAATTTTGCATGCTGTCTAAAGCTTTCCATAACTCTTCAACTTTGACATCTTAACAAGCATATGAATCTCACTAAATCTCAACAGAAAATTACTGAGGACAGGATAGTAGACATTATGCAAGTATAGAAGCACACTTGATAGATATACAAATTTATTTCAGAAATTTTGGAGATCATTTTTTGAACAAATATCATAAGTTGTTATCTATTATACATAAAAAATAACACATCTAGAGTGCAAATGTATAAAATCTGTGGATGAGAGGTCACTTCAAGGTCAAAAAAGCTTTAAAGAGAAAAAATGATTTTTTTTTTGGTTTTTTATATT